>CM046358.1:2480636-2738538 GCA_025436335.1 Bursaphelenchus mucronatus | reverse complement strand
AAGTGAAAGTAACCCAAAAAAATCAAAAAGTAATAAAAATTCTCAAAAAAATCGCCCCCCAATCCTCAGATCTGAACCCTGACCTCCAAAAAAGGTGCTAATACAAAATGGTTTTCGAGAGTTTGGAGGGGCTTTTAATTTGTTTGTGTTCGCCCGTTGTTCCGTCGCTGAGAGCCGGGTCGGGTTTTGTTGCAAGTTCCGCTTTTGTAGGTTCAAGGGCGAACTTGAAGGAGGGAAACAAAAAAATCCGATTTATTGTGGGCTAGCTAAAAGAGATAGATTCAATAAATGAGTCAAAAATTTGAATAGAAGAGGGCAAACGGATCAAGGGAAGCATTTAAGTGAGTTTTCTTTGATTTTTAAGGTTTCGTGGTGTGACCTAAAGTCAAAAATTTTTAAAATGCAGAAATCGACGAAACTTTGAATAAATCAAAGCTAAATCTTTCTAATTGGTCTTACAAATATAAAGACCATTTATATTCCAAAACCGTTTTTATATAATAATATTTATTAGCAAAACCTCAAAATATAAAAAAATATAAAAAATAAAAAAATATTCATAAAATTGTACTGAGGGTCAATAGAATTCACAAACATAAACAAAATTTGTCAAAAATTATAAACGAATTAGCTATATAAACTGTTTTCTGATGAAGATTTGTGGGGATTTGAAAGCTGAAATAAATTCGGGATTTCCACGAGATTCTGCGCTTTGGAACTGACTAGGAGAGATAGAGAAAACATTACAATTGTGCTCTACAACAAAAGAAAAGGCTTTGGAAATGTTTACAGTAATTTTAAAGCAAAAATTTGTGATGTTGGCTTTGCACAGTGCGAAATACGGGAAAAAATCGATTGCACGGTGCAAAATTTTAAAAAGTTTAAATTGCACTGCGTAACCAGCATAGATTGGATTTAAAAATTGAAGAGAGTATTTAAGAATATCTCGAGCTTATTAATAACGCGCCAAATCTCAAAATTTGCTTTATCGCACAGTGTAATTTACAAAAATTGAAAAATCGCGCACAGTGCAATCAATTTGGGCAGGTTATTGCACAGTGCGGAGGAACACAAGGAAAGAAAATTCTGTAAATTTTTTTTTCATTTGCGGGAAATTGGATAGTTAAAAAATGTCGAAATTTTTTAAAGTGCACGGTGCAAAATTTTTAAGTCTAATTTTTTGCTCTGTGCAAATTCTGAAGATCAAATTTTCAAATTTTTGCCTCAAAAAAACTGTGGATAGAATATTGCGCCTAAAATACAAGGGAAGCAAGCGTTAAATACAAGAGGACGAGTAAAATACAAAGTTACAAGGTACAGTATAAATTCCTTATTTGATGCAATAAAAGGCACTCGGGGAGTTGACAATACAAACAATCACCAAAATATGTGTGAATGAAACGGGTCGACAATGGATTGACGCTGGAGAGGATACGGTATTCGAAGATGCAAAGGAAAGGGAGGTTGATTTACAAGTCTTGTGCAAAGTACAAGGGGGTTGTGTAGTAATCGTGGATGAGTCTGAAAGTCAAATTATTACAGTATTTTTTTATTACCTCACAAAAATTTTTTTGCTAAAAAACGCAATGATTTATGCACTGTACAGTAAAAAATACTTTAATTTTTTTCGATTTGAAGTAAAATCCGAAACTTTTTTCATTTTGCAATTATAATATCTTCCAAGACAAAAGAGACAAAATTAATGCCAACAAATTTTTGCATGCACGGTGAGAACATCCAAAAACTAAATTGTGCAATTACCCAAAAAATAATTTTAATCAATAAAAAGGTCCCTCAGGCTTTGCAACATTGGTTGTACTCTTTCATGTCATCAATACACTATGCAAAATAAAAAAATTTGCTAACTGCACTGTGCACTCTACAATTCTGTGAGAATTGCACCATTTAGTGCAAGAATTTCCTGGGACTGCGTGCGAAATGTGTTTTGTCGCAAAAAAGAGCCTTTCGCAAAAATATCGCCAGAGGAATGCTATCCGCACAGTGCAAAATTCCAATCTTTCGCGCAGCACTGTGCAAAACAAAGAATTCAAATTTCCGCACAGTGCAACAAAAGAAATGATGATCAAACGCCGTTAAAATGTTTAGAGTGCTCAGGCAAGATCTGTTATTACTCCGAACTCATCGTTGCATCTAATTTCTCTAAGAAATTGCAAGACTTTTGTGTTGCACAGTGCAAAAAGCAAAAATATAATTTTGGCACTGTGCAAACGCAAACCTTTATAATCTCGTAGATTACAGTGATTATCATACCTCAAATTTCCCCTACTGACATCTTTTTTCAATCATTCGATCTTATCTTACCAATAAAATCATCTTTTTTATATTGCACTTACATTGCATGGGTAAATATTACCGAAAGCCTAGCAAGACCGCCAGATTGAAGAAGAGTTGGACGAGGAACCCGACCACCACCCAATCACCTAGTCACATGTCGGTGGCATGTCGATAGCCATGCCGTTGTGATGCCCGTTCACTTCCACCGAGGCGGCCGTCGTCCGATGGTGCAGTGCGCGTGGGGTGGGCGTGGTGGTGGTGGGGGCGGGCGGCGGCGACGAGGGCTGACTCCCGCCGTTCGCGTCCGGCACCTCTTGCGTGGTGATGTGGGGGATCTGGTGCTTCACCGTGTCCGTGTCCGAAATCAGCCTGAAGAAAATGGGAGGGATTAGGAATGGAAGGGGTTGATTGGCGCAAGAGATGGGAAGGTCTCACAGAAAATGAGAGAGTTAGAAAAGCGAGACTGCAAAAATTGGAGGATCATTGAAGAAAGGTGTGGGTAGATACTCAGTGAGGTGAAAAAGTTGATTTTTTCATGGAAAAAAATGATTTTTTCATGGAAGAAATGATTTTTTATCAAAAAATTTGATTTTTAACCGAAAAACACAATTTTTTGTCAACTGATGGCGAATTTTAAAAACGATTTTCAAACCTAGGCTATGTTTTTTATCCAAACTTTATTAGACATTTTTAATACATTTGTAAACCGAGAAATAACCGGGATTTTTAGGTCAAAACAAAAAATAAAAAAAATTTTTTGCCGAACTCAGTTGAACAAAAGATTACTATTTTCCAACGAAGTCATTTTAAGGTTTTTTTCACCCGCGTTATGCAGAATACGACCAAACATTTGAGAAATGAAAAAAATATTTTTTTTTGTGAGAAAAGAATAAGAAATGCCTCAAGGAAGATCGAAAATAAAAAAAATTGGCAAAACAATTAATTGTACATTCAAATGTTTTGTATTTAAATGTTTTTTTTTCAGAAAATCACCTTAGGCTATTAAAATAAAGTGTAAAAAATAAAAAGATAGACAGACCCACGTCAAACGAAGTGCAATGAAAAAGTTTTCAAAAAGGAAAAGAGTCCTCACGTCAATATTTTAAAACCGAAGCTCAAATGGGTCAAGTCTCTCTCTCTCCCAGTTTTCGGGTCAAGTCTCTTCCGCCGTCTCCGCCACGGCCGACGCGGTGATTGTGGCGGCTTTGGTCAGGGATGGCCTAATAAAAAAATACGACAAAATTATTTTGTTTTTGGAGCGACCATCAAGCTGTCTCAACAATCGTACTCGACAATATCCACTAGCACAAACATGGAGCTAATTATTGAATTTTTTAAATTTTTTATGCCGAAAAGGGTATAACTTTATTTTAAATTTTTTGAGAAATCATCTTGGAGGGTCTCAAAAAGTCCATAGACCAACAAAAAATCAAAAAAATTATTCAAATTTGCAAAAATTCCAAGAAAAACCCATTTTTGAACCATCTACAAATTACAGCCGTATGCATAAGCGGACAAGATAGCGTGAGTATGGAAGAGGGGGTGTTAGGCAGAGAGAGGGGGACAGCAACAACTACCTTTCTTTTACAGCTGATCATCAGCGATGATGATCGGGATTTCGGCCGGTTTTGGGCTTTCGGTGGGTCGTCTATAGCGAACAAATATTCAGAAAAATATCGAGAAAAACGGTGCGAATACAAAAGCCAATCGTTTCACACATCAGGTGCGAGGGTTAGGGCCTCGGGGCAAAGGGTTAGGCGATAGGAAAGGAGAAGACATGCAATGGAAATTTTATTATGTTATACATGGTGGGATTAGCCCATTTATGGCAGCAAAATGGAGGACGGACAGCAGGACACGAGGAAGTAGGATGGCATGAGCTAAGGATACCTGCAGCTTTAATTTGGGCTAATTTTTCCTTTATTCGGAACATTTTTTTTAAATCCTAGGGCGCAGGCTGCTGCGGAGTTTAATTGTGCCTAACTTCTGCAAAATATATCTGAGATATTAAAAATTCGCTGACGCTTGTCTCAATTGACCTACACGTATCTTAAACTTATTTTAACTCTACCTTTTCAAGGCTGGGCGCAGCTTGCCAGAAAAAATTGCTAAATTCAAGCGAGACGAAGTAATAAAAATGGTAAAATATGGCAACAGAAACGTGAATCAATATATCTACACGTTTTCATTTCTTCAGTTAAACCTGGGCGCAGCTCGCCAACTCTAATCCCCGCTCATGCCAATCCCAACTCCCCTCTTCAGCTAGCCAACAGCGGAACGCTCAACAAGAGGACGACGACGCTGTTCATTTCACTCCATTCCCACCTACCTTGCTTGATTCCCCATCGTATTATTGTAGTTGTTGTGCATTCGGCCGTGCCGCATAAACGGTGCGGCCGCTCGATTATTCGACCGCATGAACGCGGGCTGCCCGCCCAATGGTATTTGCACTTGGGCGGGCGCACCGGGCTGTGCATTCGCTTGTGTGGTGACGGTCTGGCCCGTCCCCACCTGGCCATCGCTTCGAACCGACACCAGATCGTCCATTTGACCCGTTTGATTGCGGTAATCCGGATGACCGTCGTTCTGAAAAGGAGGCGAGGTGAGTGAATCGTCGACTTTTTTTAAAAACAAGATTTTTTGGTTTACAAATGCTTGATGCCATACTTTTTAGCTTTGCTATTTCAAGCCGAGTAAATTGTCAACCCTAAAAAATGCAAAAAACACAATTTTCCAACTCAACGCACAGTGCAAACCCAAAAATAGGCTTCAAAAAGCTCTGCACTGTGCGCTAAAAAAATTTTCTTCCAAAAACGGAAAAAGGCAATCTGCAAGCCCAAAGTGGTAATTACTGTTGTCTGGAAGCCTCAAAAATATTTTACAAATTAGATTCATTTGAAATTTTGCACCGTGCACTGAGAAAAATAGTCAAAAAGGTTCACTGCACTGTGCCGTCAAATTTTTTGCCAAAAATGGTTGAAATCAACATTTTTGAAAGTATAATAAAAGTGTTTCTACAGAGACAAAACATATTTCAAAAACTTACTCCATAGTCCCATTGACCTCGAGGCCTTCGTGCATTATTGCGATTCTTTTTTCGGTTGGCGCAGAAAGCGCGCATCCCGATGATGCCTAGCACGATGTACACGGTAACGGTGAGTGCCATGAAACATATTCGGATATCATGCATATAACTCGCAATCTCGCTGATATCCGACGACAGTCGATTAAATTTATGACCCGCAGTACTGAAATTGAAAAAAATTAGAGTAAAACCTAAAATTTTTCTTATTTTTGAGTCATTACAATAACAAACCTTATGTTTTTGGATTTACGCTTACTCTTAAGATACGGGCACATCACAAAAATGACGTTTACAACACAACATTTAACCAAAAACGGATATTTTTCGTTTTCGCACTGTGCGGCAAAATAATTTCTTTGCACTGTGCAGAAATTTGACCATTTCAAAAGATCTTATATTTACGAAAATTTTTTCATCAGCTTGAGCTTTCATTTCAATTTTATTTTTCACATTTTACCCCTTCTGCACTGTGCAATCAACAAATTCCGCGTCATCGCACAGTGCAGTTGAATTTTTGATGCGTAATGCATTCACGGTTCACGGAACAAAGAAGGACAAGGTCGAGCAGAACCCATGGAGACGCAGACATCACATCAAACACGACACTCATTAAAATGCACAGTGCTTTTCAGAGTTATTAGTTTTTTGCACTGTGCGGAAGGGATTTGTCTGGGGGTTTGGGAGAAGCATGAAGCAAACGAAATTTTGAAGGAACCAGAAGTCGAATGAATATGTAGAAGAAACCGGAGAGTTTTGACCGGCACAATTTCAATTTTTCCGCAAAAAAGTTTTTGAGTTTTGCAAATTGCACAGTGCAAAAATGAAAAATGAAAAAATTTGATCGCACGGTGCGATGACCACGGAACTTTTCAATTTCTGCAACGTTCAAACGAAAAATAGTCTCGAAAAAATAGTAGTTCATAAAAGTATGAGGCTGTCTATTCGCCAGATAATATATTTTTTATTTTTACTGATCGCACAGTGCAAAAAATGAAAATCAAAGTTTGGATCGCACTGTGCGCTGGAAATGGAATACAGAAAAAAATTTTAAAATAAAATCAAAAACAAAAAAAAATCACATCACAACAAGCTGATAATTAATCAACGAATCCCTAACCCTTGTCGATTCGCCGTGCCGCCCAACAGCTCCAGGAGGAGCGGAGAATCGGCCGAGACCACATGATGATGGTGATGTTCTACATGCTCCGCCGACATTCTCCCATTCTTTGCGGCGCTGCAATAACTTTGGAGGGCATCAAACCGACCTTCGACTCCTTCTTCGAAACGAAGCTAATAAGGCCCGCAGGGGCATCAAGCCAAAAATGAGGAAAGGGACGAGCGAAAATAAACTTTTTTTGGGCATAACCTTGTACAAGTGGACTAAGCATGTTATTTATACAAAGGAATGCGCGAGACGGACATGCCCTCAGGGCATTTCGAAATTTTTTTAGGTTGGGATATGAAAATTTTTTTGGAAAAAGGGGAAAATTAGAGGGAATACACAAAAGATCTCGAAAAACTGGTAAACTAAATATATGTATTGAGAAAATTGTTGAGTAGCTAACATTTTTGTGTCGTTACTGTCCTCTTTCACCATTTTTTCCTCAGAAAAATTTGATTTTTTAAGTGAAATTTCTAAAAAGTGGCAAAAATTTGAAATTCAATATTTTTCCAATAAAAAATCAAAAAATTTCTCCAATTTTGATTAAAAAAACTTGCTAGTATCCCAAAAATTTATTTTCCAGTCATACGCTTGTCCAAGCTAATCTTCATCTCCAAAAAATCCCGTTTCAAATTTCAAAAAATCCCAAAATCCCATCCCCAAACCTTCCAAGTTTGCCAACTCTCCCAACAAATCTTCGTTTACAATTGGCCCAACCAGCTCGCCTTCTCATTAAGCCGCTGGAAATGCGCTTTTAATTGACAGGTGAGTTTGGGCTCCATGACAGGTGACAATAACCCGCCAGAAATCGCTAATTAATCATCAGCACACGACAAATAAACATAAGAGGCATGTAATACAACTCAAGCACAGCCGTAAAATACGAAATTTCAAGTTTGTATCTTCGGGGAATTGCACTGTGCAAACCATTTTTTCGAGGTTTTGCACGGTGCAGAGAAAAAAATTTGAGTTTTGCACAGTGCGGAAATTTTTTGACAAAATCTGCACTGTGCAGCAAAACTGATTGGAAATTTGCACTGTGCAGAAAGCTCTTTTTGAAGCTACACAGTGCAAAAAAAAATAAAATAAAAATTTTTGATTTTAAAATACGCCGATGAACACTGTATATCTTATTTTAGCCCAAATAATCTTCAATTCACTTCTAAATCCCCAAAAAATTCACCTGATCCAGCTGTCCGAGGGGACCGCATTATGCGTTGTGTAGCGGATTTCCCTTCGATGAGTCATGATAAGGCAAGAAAACGACTGTTAGAGCATTATAATCACAATATTCCTTTAGTTTTGATCCAAATTTTAGATCTTTTCCATATCAGATGCGCAGTGTAATATAATTTTTAAGCGATAACTCTTTGTAAATCGGTAGTAATCAGCTGAAAAGTTGTGATATGGTCGTATCACGGTTTTTTTCCAGTTGGAGCCACCAGGAGTTGTTGTAAAAATCAACCAAATTTTCCAAGTACAATATAGGAACTAGTATAATATGGGATAAAAAGCAAAATTTTTGAAGGTAGTCCGGTGTGATAATGGCGTATTTCCGCTCAGAATAGGCCAGGCAAGCGTTTTGGCAATAGAAATCCACCAAGAATCAGCAAAAAATTGCCTAGTACAATGTATTTACTAGTATAATATTGAGTGAAAACTACAATTTTAAAGGGAATTTGGCTAGATAGCGGTGTGGTTAGCTCCAGAATCGCTCAAAAAAGTCTTGAAATGCCTAAAGTCGACAAAGAATTGGCTAATTTTTCCAAATTTCAACAAGTACAACACGTACTCTATAGTATAATATAAACCGAAACTTGAGTGCTAGTGTTAAGGAATAGTCGAAACCGAGTCGGAAGCGGGGTCTCCGAAGCGCAGGTCCCGGAAGACTCTCCGGTTTCTCGAAAAGCACGCCGCCGAACTTCGTCGAACCGTAACCGAGACCCCAAAAACGTCTTCGTCGTCGGCGGCGGCGGCCCTCCCGGGGCTTTTCGCCCGCTGATAATCGCATTCGACGGGCCCACTATCTGCTTATCAAGCGGCGGTAAGTAAATTTCAATTCGACTTACATATACTTACTACTTTTCTTTCCTTACTTTTCGCGAATCTCCAGAGAAATGGGCAAAAAATTTTGTTCGCATTCAAAATTTGCAAGTTAAGGGAGAGGAAAAGAAAGGATAGACAACATGTCATACATAACAAAAAATTTCGCGGGATCAGAAATCTTTTTTGTAGAAAAGATTTGAGTAATTTTAGGCAGCCATCTATATTGTACTAGGTAAACTTTGACAATTTTTCATAATTTCCTATATCATCAAGCACGAAAACGACGTAATTAGCCCTTAGACAACCAATCGTAATATTTTTGAACTAAGGATCAAAGGTTGTCATCCGATATTAGACTTGAGATTGTACTATTGTACCGATTAAAATTTTATGATTTTTTGATTTTTTTGGATTAAATGCGTAGGCACTATAAAAGGACTAATTAACCATAGTCATTCCCCTAATTACTAGTGAGTTGAAACTAGTTGTCAGACAAAATTTATATTACACTACCCATCTGACATGGAAAAAATTCAAAATTTGAATCATAACCAAAGGAAGATTGTGATTATCGTATCCTAACCCAAAGTTTCTTGGATTATCATGACGAAGCAAAGAAGAATCCGCGCTACATAACGCATGATGCGCTCCTCTCGCATAGCTGGATCAGGTTAATTTTTTGTGGATTTATAAGAGAAATTGATGATTATTCGTGCAAAAATAAGGATTTAAGATATTGAAAAAAAGATTATTGGCGTAGATTAAAAACATCCCATAATCTTTCATTTTTTTTGTTAAAAAAATTTTCGCATCAGAAAAGTGATCTGCACTGTGCAGTTCCACAACAATTTCTCTTTTTCCGCACTCTCCGCACTGTGCGGAAAAAAAATTACATGACAAACACTGACAACATTAAGAAAACGACATAAAAATTCCGTGCGTACCATTATTTCCCCATTAAAAGTTTTTAAAAAACAAAATATTGCCTCTGGGTAAAATTTATTTTTTTGCATAAATTTTCATTTTATGCAAATTTTGATAATCTTTCATGAAGTTTTATGTTGCAAAAGGCATTTATATGCACCAAAAATGCTTTTTACTGCCAAAAGATTCATTTTGACCTCAAAAAATCGGAATTTTTGGATTTTTTTCGATTTTTTCCTCGAAATTCATTTCCTTACCCATCTTTCATAGTCTTCTCAAGATCCGACACGCTCAGAATCCATACGCTCATTAGTACGGAAGCCAAATCCCAGCCGAAACAACAACCTTATTCATGCGTTTTTTTGTTCCCAAAACCGCATTACATTTACTGCAATAAAGAGTATCGTAAATACAAAAAAAATGATATTCTCGTTTTGGGCCGAAATTCCTACGCACATCCGGCTTAAGACGACGCGGAAAATTGGAGGAGATAACTAGTGATAAAGTATTAATTCGATGAGGAAGGGATACATTTTAGAGCACGATCGACGTAATTTGTATGATGAAATAGTAAAACGAAGAGTAATGTGACAGAAACTTTAGTATTTGAATATTCCGAGATTACCGCACAGTGCGGAAACAACAAGAAAAAATGCACAGTGCAGTCGAGAAAATGTTTTTTGCACAGTGCGGAAATTTACAATTCCGTGCACAGTGCAGAAGAAAAAAAGCAAGAGACTGCACCGTGCGAGAGTTGCGCACATTTTTTGGTCGCACAGTGCAAGAAAAGAAATGGTTTTTTGCACAGTGCAGGAAACAAAAATTTAAAATGGGCTGCTGCACAGTGCAGAGGAAAAAACTTGTAAACTGCACTGTGCGAAAGTCGCGACAAATCCTTGTGATCGCACCGTGCGACAGAAAAAAATCGAAAGTTCCTGCACAGTGCAAAAAAAAAATTTTCTTTTCTGCACGGTGCAGAGGGGAAATGGAAGAAGGAACTGCACTGTGCGAAAATGCAACAATGTTTTCCATTGCACAGTGCACACAATAAAATATATTTTTGTTGCACAGTGCATAAAAGTGATGAATTTTTTTGACTAAAAAAGTCTGCACTGTGCAATAAAAAAATTGTAACAATTGGAAAGGCCAAAAAATTTCAAAAAAGGTTTTGAAATTTCAAAGCCCTGCGGCTAAGGTCGACGTCAAAAGACGTGAAAACGAAAAAAAGAGTATTTTTTTGCAGTTTTCGACATTTTTTCCAATTCTTTGGGGCGAGGAATATCCGAGTAGAAAGGGGGTTTCCACACCAGGCAACCGATTCTTTGGCCAAAAGTCTCAAGAAGTAAGCTCATAAAATGAAGATTTAGAGCCTCCTTTACGGTTTCCGGACTCGGCCAAATCCGGCGTTGGCCCGAAGAAATTGGCAAAGCTCGTAATTAAAAGCAATAAACAGTTTAAAATCAGTGATAAATTGTTGGAAGAAGTTGAAATCCCTTGAATTTTGAGTATTTACAAAACTGGCCGACTGCACCGTGCGAAAGCCAAAAATTTGTCTTGTGCACGGTGCGGTAAACGAAATTGTAAAGAAAGAGAGCGAGAGGCTGGTAATTACGAACTCAAATCTATAATTATAAAGGCAAGACGGGTAAATAAAATTTTGACATCAAGATTTTTCGGAATTTTGTACCATGCACAGTGCAAAAGCAAAAAAAAAGAAAATTGCACTGTGCGGAGAGCAAAAATGGCAAGAAATTGAGGTTGCAAGATAGACAATGATGGAAAAACGTTATTTAATACTCAAATAGCGCAACTAGGTACTTACCAATAAAATAAATTATGAAAGTTCAATCAAATTAAACACCACGCATAAAGATTTTAATTTTGACTTCTTTTTGGAAATTTTTCATTTCTTCCGGCATCTGTCAACATAGTTTTCCAAAAAAATTGTTTTGCTCGCAATAAAATTTGTCGCAAACACTAAAAATAACAAAAAATTACTCGGAACAGACTTTAGAATTCTGGAAGGCCCCAGTGATGAGGAAGAATGTGTCAAAGGTGGAAAAGATTGCTAATAAATAATGAGTAGAGCGAAACAGCGTGGAAACAATGATGTACGGGGTGTTTTAGGGAAGGATGAGTCTTTAGGAGGATGTTTGGAGGCAAATTTAAAGATTTGCTAACAATTTTTGGGCAGAATTTTGAGATTTAAAAAATTTTAAATTGCACTGTGCAGAATAATATATTTTTTGCACTGTGCAGTGGATAGAATTTTTTTCGGAACGCACAGTGCAAAATAAAACAATCGTTTTTCAGCACAGTGCAAAAAAAATTACAAAAACTGCACTGTGCGGTCAAAGAAAAGGTCGAAAGTGAAATTGCACGGTGCGAAAAAATGTGAAATTCTTGCACTGTGCAGTCAAAAAAATGTTTTTCGGAACGCACAGTGCAAAATAAAATTAATTCTTCTGCACAGTGCAAAAGTATAACAATTTTTTTCGCACTGTGCAAAAAATTTTTAGATATTTTTTCGCACTGTGCAAAAAAGTCAAAATTACTTTCCGCACCGTGCAGTCTCCAAAACTTCCCAAGCATTTGCCCAAATTTCCCCTCAAAATTCCCTTCGAACAAATTATTTTCGCGCTTCGGCCCAAAAACAAATGAAAATCTTGATTTTTCACCAGATTTGCGAGTGGGGCTTTCTCGGATTCATCTTCTTTTCTTTTTTCCTTCTTCCCTTTTTAATGTCCTTCCTGTTTCCGTTTCCTTGCGCTCGAGGCGGCCGAAAAGTCGGGGAGGCCGAGGACGAAGAAATTTGTGGGCCGAAAAATAAAGATGTCATCGGGAATTACGATGGTAAATATAATCAACCTTTTTCACATGGATTATTATGGCATTCGCACTTTTGGTGTGAAGATGGGGGCAGAGTTAAACTTTTTCGAATCTTGGACATAAAAATAATCGGATGTTATAACTAAAAATTAATTTAAAAAAATTTCGAAAAAATACCAAATTTGTGCAAATTTCAATCAAAAAATCGCTTTTTTAAGTGTAAAATATAGGCTTAAAATCCCTTATATGTCTTATGAAGTTGTTTTCTTAGATTGTGCCAAGTTTCATAAAATTCTGAGCAATTTTTGGGTCCCACCACGAAAACCCTGAAAATAAAGGGAAGTCCTCTAAAACCTGATGACAGGTAATATTACTGCTTAGAGCTCTCTCGTAAACATTCTAGATAACGATTCAAAAAAATTTTAGATCCAAAAATCCCGTTTAACGCCAATTTTTTAAAATTTGTCATCCAAAATTTTGAAATTTAAAAAGTTATTTTATCAATACCAAAATTCAAACATTGCAACTTTCCGGAAGCACTTTGGTCAAGGGCCGTCCCAAAAATACTCTCCACAAAAAATTCCGGCCCAAAGAAAAAAGAGAAATGGATCTTATTTTGTAAGACTACCTACGGCCTCTTTGGAAGCGTGAGAGTCCCCCCGAAATCCCCACTGAATCCTTGATTGGGGCCACATATCGAATAAACACCATAATAGGATATGCCTTCGTCTTTTCAGCCCCGACCGAGACGGGCATTTTTGATTAAACAGAGATCGGGATAATAGACTTGTACTTCCAGAAAAGGAATTGAGAGGAAAATGGGATTTTTGGGGCGAATTTTTTGGATTTTAGCTTCTTAGACATCTACACGGTCGATATAAGCAATAAGTTTTAATTCTCAAACATTTAGAGGGCTTTCCCTGATTTTCAGGGTTTTCGTGGTGGGACCCAAAAAAACACACTGAAAATGCCCAGATTTGAATGAAACTTAGCACAAACTGAGACTAATGTAAAATTTTAGTTGGCGTTTTGCAGAAAAAACCGGAATTTTTAAACCAAAATTTGCCGAAAAAACGCAATTTTTTGCGATTAAAGGGACAAAACTAGATTCAGGCTCGAAAAATTTCATTAATGGAAGTTCTAGGGCACTTTGAACCTAGTCAGACCAGAATAATCTTATATATATCATCAAAAATTGTCATGGAAAATATAACCGGGCTTGAAAAAGGAGCAAATTGGAAAAGTTGATGATGCATATGGCAAATCGGTCTGTCATAAACTGTAAACAGCCAACAGAGTACATTTCTGAACTGCGAGTCATACGGTCAATCAATGTAATTACGAATTTTGTCATGGATAATATAAATTGTTCCTTCAAAAGCCCCGAAAAATGTTAAAAAACACCTCAGTTGACTAAAGGAAAGACGGAGAATGACCTTTTAGGTAATCCGGAAGACGTAGAGACTCCAAAACACTCAAATTTACATCATTTTTCTCACGCATAACATTCGCAACATTCCCGAAATTGAATCATCGGACTACAGACCCCTTCTTGACCTCAGAAACCCTTTCAAAAATACGACAAAAAGCCCTCGGGGCGTCGACAATTATTCATGAACACAAGGTGTCCTTCTTTTGGGCCCCATTTTTTTGGAAAAAAATAATTTCTCGGCCGAAAACGTGGCGGCCGAACGTTTTGTGACAACTTTTTCCTGTCAAAAACCGTCGACTTTAAATTGGAGAATTTTTTCCCCCCCCCCCTCCTCAAAACGGCCGTTTTTTGAAATTTTGGGGCGGGGGAAATGAGCTGGATATTTTTCGAGGGATAATTACGAAAAATAAAAGAAGAAACGGGTGTGCCAACAAGTTCCTGGAATCCCAAATGGCATAAATAATCACAAAAATTATGGGCAAGGATGCGAAAAGCACCAAAAACGGAAGTCATTCGTCTTGTTTTTGCACTGTGCATAAACAAATGTTTTGCGCACAGTGCAAAAAATCAAAAAATTAAATCTGCACCGTGCAGTGGGAAAAAATTGCGATCAATTCTTATTTTTGCACGGTGCAATAAAAATTGTTTTTTGCACAGTGCAAAAAAGAAAAAAAACTTTTTAAAAATGCACAGTGCGAAAATCTGAAGGAAAAGATTTGCACTGTGCAACAAAAATTTTTTTTTTGGAAATTGCACAGTGCAGAAAAAAAGTAATTTTTGTCGCACTGTGCAATTTTCAAAAAAAAATTTTTCTCTGTGCAATTTTCAAAAAAAAAATTTTTTTAATTGCACAGTGCAGAAAAAAAGTAATTTTTATCGCACTGTGCGAAAAAGTGTAAAAGAAGTTCCATTGCACTGTGCATGAAATATTTTTTGATCTGCACGGTGCAAAACACGAATCGAATTTTGGAAATGCACAGTGCAAAAACATCCAAAAACTAGATTTGCACTGTGCAATGTTAAAAAAGAAAATATTGCACCGTGCAAATTTTGCGATGAATTCTGTATTCTGCACAGTGCAAAAGAAATTTTCTTTTTGCACAGTGCAGAACAACACAAAACATTTTTCAATTTCCGCACGGTGCAAAACAAGGAACAAATTCGCATAGCGCAAATTCAAACAAATAAGGTCCAGACGCCTCTCCACATTCTCTTGGCCTACCAAACCTTGGGATTAATCCCCGTCTCACAGTTTTAATTTTCATTACACCCAAAAAAAATTCTCCGAAATCCGTTGGGTTCCCCGAATGATTAATGTACGGAAAGTTCCAGGCATCATGTGAATTATTAATTGCGGGGCAGATAAATTATACACTTGATAATTTTTCGTGGCTTGTCATTTATCCGAAACGTGCCAATTTTCCTTCTGGCAAGATGTGTTTTTGAGGGCTCCGACTTTTGAGCCTAATAAATGACGTTTTTTCGTAATTTCTCGAGAAAATAATAAATTTTGGAAGCAGAAACTAAAAGATAAAGGATTATATGACATGACAGACATATCGAGAGTACTCTTTTGTCACTGTGTTTGGACAAAAACTCAACATTTTGAGCAAAATCAAACATTATTTTTCAAAAAAATGTCAAAAACAAATTTCGTTTTTCATATGCTTCCAGAGCTGCCATCTAATCAAAATTTTCTGTGATTGTTCGACCTGCCCTTAGGTCCTAAAAAACATAAATAGGATGGAGATGTCTGCATTAGTTGCCCTTAGGCATCAGTCTTTTTGCAGGACGTCCAAACTCTCGCTAATCAGTTCAAAACTCAAAAAATCAAAAAATTACAGTATCCTACGGCTAGGATCATGCCTAGATCTTCACTACAAGACGTCTACTCTATTGTAAATTACGTTCAAATCAAAGAACTAAAACAATCGGCCAAAAAAGACAAGAGTTCCAAAAAATATCGAAAATTACAGTAACCCACAACCCGAAACATTTCTAAAACCTCACAAAACAATGTCTACTCCCTCGTAAACACGTCTCCATCAAAATACCAACATGTTTTGGCCGGAGACAGGCCAAGAACAGCGAGACTTTCTTTCCCTCGTGACACCTGAACCTTCAACTTGCAGAGATTATGGCAGCTCAGAACAAGCGGGCCGGAAAAACGCCGCACGGAACGGTGAACAAGTGTTTTCGGCCGCTCCTACTTGGCTTCTTCGTCTGCGGTCGCCGTTAATTTGACAACAAATACACAAGAAATAACATTCGATCAATCTTTCGGCCGATTTTCATCAATTCTTGAGGGAAAACAGGATGTTTTTGGCAGACGCGACAAAAAACATGGTCGAAAATGCGATTTTCGTGCGAGTGATGCTCCAAATGCCCTTCAGGCATATTGATTTAGCGGTCAGAAATTTGAAAGCTTCCTCAAAATATCGAATTTCTGTCAACTCTAGGTGAAAATCGGCAAAACCCCTGAGGCAAAAGGTCGAAAAATCGGCAAAAGTATTGGGTCAATATCCAATTACATAACACCTCAATAGACACCCCACTGGTTGATTTTTGACCAAACGTTTGCACTGTTCAAATGAGTTTCGAAAGGTCGCACGGTGCCGACATTTTTGGAGGAATGCACAGTGCAAAGAGTCCGAACATTTTGCACAGTGCAACCGCGGCAACACTTTGCACCGTGCAAACAAAAAAAAATGTTTTGATTCTTTGCACAGTGCAAAAATAAAATTTTTCCGCACCGTGCAGCCGCAACAAAATTCCGCATTGTGCAGCCGTGGCAATACCTTGCACTGTGCAAAGAAAACGTTTCTTTGTGCAGCTTTCCAAAAAATTTTGTGCAGTCGCGACAAAATTCCGCACCGTGCGTTCTCTTCCGTCTCTCCGCACTGTGCAATCTACTTCAACTTTTGCACAGTGCAATGGGATTAAAATTGCTCCGATTTTTGTGGGAAATTGAACTTTTGGGGCAAAGAAATCTCTCGAAATATCCGAAAAGTCGCTGTTTGACTCCATTTATAGTCCACATCCCACAATAGAGAAATAAATGGCAAAAGGGCAAAAGATTTGGAAAATAGAACGTCTGAAGAGCAAAAATCACAAATTTTTGCAGGAAAATTTTTTGTAGATTTTGTGAATACGGTGTGCGACGTTACTGAAACGTTTCCAGGGTCCCACTTTTTTCATTTTTACTCAAAAAACCAAAAAAAAATCAAGTTTACTTTTATCGTATTTTAGCTTCATTTTTTTAGATTTCTAATTACTGCAGACTTACGGCTCGGTGATCAGGATGGTGTCCATTTCGAGGAGGGTGGCGAGGAGGAAGTCGAGGCTCAGCCGAATTCCCAACAGCTTGGAAGCGGCGGCCCAAACCCTGAGGAATGTGTGAAAAATGGTGGGCCCCCCCAAAGTCTTGGAATTGACAAAACATTCTTGCGGCGCGCTCGTTAGTGGCTATATGTATGTGTAAATTGTAAATTGGGGGTTTTATCTTTTCGCTGCGTTCGCTCCGAAGAAATGTTTTTGAATGTTTTCACAAAAGAAAAGATTTTTTTCGGATTTTGAGCAAAATTTGAAGAAATTTCGACCGATTTTTTTTGTGGGAGGAGCCTATGAGAGAGAGAGAGTACTGTGAAAGCGTTGGGAGAGAAGAGAGCGCACAAACAATTAAGAAATTTGAACAATCGAGATTTTTTGAATTAAAATTGTGATTTTTGTGGGAAAATGAAAACTTATTTGTATTTTAAGAGTCGAAACATTTTTAAATTGCTGGTAGCCGTAGTATAGGACGTGTTCAATAATGTGACGTCTTTATTTTATAAAAAATCACAAAAATTTTGAGATTTTTTTGAATAAATCTTGCAATTTCAGGAAAAATATACTTCTAGGTAATTTACCTGCCAAAAAAATAAAAAATTGTCATTAATTCTTCCAGTGAATATCTCTTCTCGCATATTAATTTCCTTTCCGTGCAAAAAATTTCAACTTTTTAAATTTTTTTTTTCGACCGGTCGATTACCTCAAACTCAAAAATTTCAAAAATTCACGCCCAATGAAATTCAGAAAAAGTGCTAAAAGGCATGCTAAACTTCCGGCGTCTTATCCGTCTTCTTTAGGGCCATCTATTCTGGGACCACTTCCTGAACACATCGGCTAGTTAAAGCCCTCTATTTATTAGCTCGCCATTCTTCGTATCCGATTCGTTTGCAGGCAAAGTAAAGTTTAAATGGCTGGTGAAGCTGTGAACAACTGCTTAGACATATTATTGGTTGTTGTAGACGATGAATTTGCGATTTATGAGACAAGTTATGTTACACTAGATACCAGATGGAATTTCACAGAAAAGACCGCAAATTTGATGAACAAATCGTATTAACCTGAGGCTATACAATATTCCTGGGATACCCTGCGGAGTCTTAGCATTTTTTCACAAGCAATTTAGCAAGATTTTATAAGAATGACCTTGTTTTAGATATTTTTTAATATTTTTTTGTAAAATATTGAGATTTTGGGCAAATTATGATATACAACGCCAAACACTTCTTACAACACATCTCCTTAACTTTTCTATCGATGGCCTATCCAACAAACACATATCTCCGCACCAACTACGACATAAAATCATCAAAAAATAATATTTTCGCAACTTTTTCTCATGTACAATATAAAATGTACCCAGAAACCCACCCGATGAGGCTCTCCAGACTCGCCATCCCGTCTAGTGGAAGATTATGGTCGTGAAAACGCGCCAGTTCGTCGACTTGGTTGCCGCTCCCGGCTAGGCGCGGGAAATGCGGCCGTTCGTCGAGGGGTTGGCGTGCAGCGGCCGCGGCGGCTGCTGCGCTAGCGAAGGCGCGAAAACTGAAAATTTGCCATTTAATTTATAAGATAGATTCAGACGATCGTAATTTAATATTTTCAAAGGCGTTTGCACTATGCGGCTTGCGCCCTGACTTTTCTTATCTACGCAGGCTGCGCCCTAAAGAACATGCAAAATTGCTAGAATTTAGCTATAGGCCGTAATAATTAATACGCTAACATCTCCGGATCCGGTTTGCCCATGAAATGTCAATTTTCCCAACGCGCAGGCTGCGCCCTAACTTGTACCCCGAAAACTCACCAATGAGGTCCCTTAAAGCAGGATTTGAGATCAGGCAGGCCCTGTGAGTTTGTTGGCAGTCGGTCGACGAACTCGTCCAGGGATTCGCTGGAGCCGGCGCCGAAACGCCGGCTAGCGGCGGCGGCCGCCGAAGCGGCCGAATTTGCCGCTCGCGCCGCACCGGTGCTGGCGCTTGGCGGCGGCTGGCGGAATAAACGTTCGAGGGATAATTCTGAAGCAAAAATTAGAATATGGAAGTTATGTCTTGAGATGTTTACTTTGGCGAGTTGCGCCCTAGCATATGAAAAGAAGCCGGGAAAAAAATTGAAATTTTCGATTTAAAATACGTTGTATGCAGCTATGAACATCTTTTGAAATTCTTGAACTGTTTAAATAATCGTAACATGGTTTCTTTCATGTAACAAAGGGCGCAGCTCGCTAAAAAAAATTCCGTGGCGGCCTGTTAAAAAGCGCTTTTACCGTTTTCCCGTTGGTCAAGCCGTCGTTGTGGTGCTTGCCACGCGTCTTGACCGTGATTAAAGTCGGCGGGACTGGGTGAGGGCGCAGCCGAGGCCCGTTTCCACTCTTCTTCGGGATCTTCGGGCTCGCCGCGAAGCCAGGAGGAGTCGGATGTGGAAGGTTGCGGCTGATCGAACCCACTACGCTCGGGCTTCTCGTCCGACGAGCGATGGGTGGGCTTTCTGCAACGGAGCAATTGAGATATTGCAGCGAACTTTTGAAAAAATGCGGTTTTAGCGGAGTTGTGGTAAAATACGAGATGTTTGGTTGCCTTACGAAAAAAATCCTTTTCCGTAAAGCAACCTTTTTAAATGTATACAATCAATCATCAAAAAAAATTTTCTGTTCTCTTCACAATAGCTGTCAAGTAGTAAAGATGAAGGTATTTTACAACGTTCAAGTCTTATTAGAGTTGGCAATCTCAACGGTCCCATCACAAAAACTTTCAAGTCAAAGACAGTTGCTTAAAACGTGTCGAACATAATGCCAAGTGAGTTATTTGAGTACTAGGACCAATAACTTTCAATCTGAATGAAAAATTTTTGTCAAGAGTTGGGTCCCGCCACGAAAACATGAAATGTCTCTCAACTGGTTGAAAATAGCAGAAAATGAGTTTTGAATGACCAACTATTTAAAGTTGACGTATTCTAAAGTTTCTCTGTTCCATTTTCGTTACTAAATTGGGTCCCACCCCGAAAACCCTGAAAATCAGGGATCATCCTCAAAAAATCTCAAAAAAGACGCCAAAAACCGCCAAATCCTCAAAAGATATCCAACAAATCTCACACGGGCATCCCATGGCATGGCGTGCGCTTCCAAAAAACATGCAAATTAATGCAGCGCCCGAACAATGGGTGCCCAACGACTTTTGATTAAGTTAAGTGCCGTCTTAACACAACCTCGGCCGCGCTCTCTACGAATATCCTGATGAATATACATTAGGGGTGATGAGGGAGCGAGTTTCGATTACATTTTCCGATATTATTTTAGACATTAGGAGGGATTTGGAGCTAAAATTTTGAGAGAGTGGGGAGAAATAATGAAAAGAAAGTAAAAGCCATATAAAATACGACATTTTTTACTGTTCTTGCATATCAAAAAACTGTAGAGTCAAAAGAACATGTTTAACATGTTAACTTTAAATTTTACATAAAAAAATTGAAAATTTTGAAATAAAAATTGAGAAATTTACAAATGCATCAATTATAAAACGAGTACAGGGCTAGCGTCAGCACTATATAGCAATACTTGTCAAAGATGAACCTTAAATTTACATCTTCGAACCGGTTTTTCAAAATTATCAGCCTTTTTTGTTCAAAAAACAAAAAAAAACTGAAAAAAGCCTTTCACTTCCAAAATTTTGCATTTCTCTAACTATTATACCTTACACAGGTGAAGTTTTTTCGTATTTTACAAATCTCTACCGAACATATCTCCAACCGACAAACAAGCTTTGACCTTATACTTGACATTTATTGCACTTTTTTTAACCTTCCTTCCAAAAGATTAATTTTCAGTCATAAAATACGATTTAGAGTAACAATCCAAACTATTTTATCCTACTTGAACAAATACCTACACAACTTTGCAATAAAACAAATCCGGAATCGAGATTTTTTGTCTAAACTCGTCTTTAATATAAAAAACTTTTGATTTTCTGCCACATAGGTCAGTTACACATAGAAGGTGTTTATACGAAATGTGCTAAGGACCCCATGAATTTACTAGAAACTCCATTTACGCACCAGTTCTGAACCTAAAAGCCCCTCAGGCTCCAAAATTAATGGGAACGCCGGATTTGGAATTAGCCCATGTCTGGAGGGGTTATGTGACAAACAATGGGGTTAATATATCCAAACCCGACTAATTAGATATTTGCCAAAAGCCTTTGAACCCATAACACACCAAAAAATGGGAGAAATGGCAAAAAAATGTGGGGAATACGTAAAAATTTCGAGTTTTTGAAAAGAAATCGCTGGTTTTAAACAAATACTAAGTTGGAATGACTAGTATACCGTCTAAGGTTTAACAGGCGTTCGTATTGTACCTAGATATTTGATTTATTTCGCGAAAAAATGCGAAATAAACTCAAATGTTGATCAAAAATGTCATGGATAATATAAAAATGCTTATTTTTGAAAAAAATTCGCTAAATTTTCTATAAATATCTATTCAAATTTTAGTCTAACACCTAGAGATTTATTTTAAAACAAGTATGAAGTAATATTGCCATAAAATTTGCAATTTTGGGTCCCACCACGAAAACCCTGAAAATCAAGGAAATTCCCCAAAAATCGTCAAAAAATGGCTGATTAGTATTCCCAGCCAGTGACCCGACCTTTTACATGACTATTTTGGTAAATACCAACACCCCATTCTTTCGTCAAACTCATCTCCATAACCCCTGCGGGCTTTTGTCTCTTCGTTTTCTCCCCCACCCAAATAAATGCCTAACTAAGCGCCGGAACGCATATACGACCCCATTTTCGGGGATGGCAAGGGAAAAAGTTTTGGGCCCGCCGCGCTCTTTTGGATGACTTCCTTGGACCACAAGTGCAATTAATTTTTTAACACAAATTCTTTGACAGACGCCGGAAAAAACGACATTGAAGGAGACCCAACAGACAGTTGAAGGCTAATAAAATGTAATTAAAAATGTTTCATAAAGGCGTACGCAGAAATGCGGACAGCGCTTTGGGGAATGGTGACGTAGGTGTTTTGAATGCACTGTGCGAAGGAAAATGGAGTATGCACAGTGCAGCCGCGAGAAAATGAAAAAAAAACACCTTTTTGCACGGTGCAATGAAAAAAATAGAATCTGCAGAGTGCAGAGCGACAGGAATTTTTATTTTATTGCACGGTGCAACCAAAAAATTCTGCACCGTGCAGACTAAACAATAATGTAAAAAAAAGCTTGCACAGTGCAGTAAATTTAAAAAATCAAAAAAATAGAAAAGAATTTGTAAAATACGAAACACCTTCATGTTCAAAAAGAAATCTTTTAACCCGGTAAAATGCAGCCAACTATATTCAAAAAAGGAATAACATATTCTAAGATACAGTTGCGTGTCTAGATAAATTTCTATGGCAAAAATATTACAATCTAAAGTGACGAAAGGGCAGATTAGCAATTACAGAGCCCAAAAAACAATTCGGATAAAGAAATTACGAAAAAGTTTCGACATTGCACAGTGCAAAAATTAAATTTTTTTCATTTTGCACTGTGCGGCGTTGGAATTTTTGTGACCGCACCGTGCAATAGAAATGGGATATTTTGATTGCACAGTGCAAAAATAAAAATTAATACGGTGCAAAAATTTTTGTCAAATTTTGCACTGTGCGGTTGTTTAGAAAATCTTAACTGCACAGTGCAATAAAAAAAAAATTTTTTCCGCACCGTGCAAAAGCCAAAATTTTTTAATTCAAAAAATTCGATTTTTCAATTTTCAATTTAACCCTGCGGATGCCGGCCGCAAAAAAAGTTACGAAAGAACTGCGTGTACGTCGAAAAGACGACGACTTTTCGGCTCAATATTTGCCCCCCAAAAGAAATCCATCGCTTTTTCGGGATATCAAATAACCTTCTCCTTGAAGACCAAAGTGAAATGCAGCAAGTTGACGGGAAAATATGGATAAAGGAAGGGAGGGAAAAGAGTATTATCCGCTTTGGATGACAATCTTGATATAACAAATAAAAAAATTTTCTTGGAAGCCAAAAAACAACTTTTATCGATATTTTTGAGGACTTTGAAGAAATAAAATAAATTGTTTTGCACAGTGCAAAAAAATATTAACAAAATTTTTTTTGCACTGTGCAAACTTTGGGCAATGGTTTTGCACTGTGCATATTCAAAAAAGTTTTGCTTTCGCACAGTGCAGAAAATCAAAAAAGAATTTTGCACTGTGCAGTAAAAAAACTTTTCCAAAAAATTTGCACAGTGCGACGTACTGCACTGTGCATTTTTTTGAAAAAAATCATTACACTGTGCATTTTTTTGAAAGAAATTGCACAGTGCAATAAAATCCGAAATTTTTTTTATTTTTTCGCACCGTGCATTCAAAATTTTGTCCAATAAAAATGTTTTGCACGGTGCAACAAAACTTTGTTCCTGCACCGTGCAAAATCGCAGAATTCGTAAACCGATCCTCAGAAATGGGTTGAAGGAATGAAGAAAGACGCTTTACAGAGCTCCTCGAAGTGACACTTGGAACGTTTTAAAAACCGAAACCCTTAGGGCTTGAGGTCGCGCGTTTTTTTGACGTCAAAATATTGGACCGAAAACTCGTGGGAAAATATTTGAGAAAATTATCAAAAATAAAAAAAGAGTGTAGGAAAAAATTTGAAGCTCTTGAAATATATTTTTTATATTACTAATGAAATCTAAAAATTTTTTTAAAAAATTCAAAATGTGAAAAACAAAATTTTCAAAATTCTTACCGTAGAAACGTAAAAATAATTCCAAAGAGACGCCTAACCGTTTTTGAACCAAAAAAAGTGCGACAAATTAGAGAAAACTCAAGTTGGACGTGAATTAGGACACATCATTTGAGGAAACTCTAAAAAAGAAGATCTTCTGAGAAATCGCTAACGATTTTTGATAGTTTGAAAATTACAAAATTTGGGGTAAAATACGCCATTGGAAACAATCGATTTTTGCTCCAAATCTGCACTGTGCAAGCAAAAATTTTGGATTGCACAGTGCAGTAAAAGTTTGAATCAAAATTTTGCACTGTGCAGGGAAACCCGAAAAAATTGCACAGTGCGGCAGGACATTGCAAAAAAAATTGAAAATTGCACTGTGAAACAAATCCTTGTGACGAAAAAATGTTCTGAATACAATAATTGGACGGTCGGCAGTCATGTAGCACGGCGCATCCAAAAAGGAATTCCGCACTGTGCAGTGACAGCCAAGATTTAAAATCCGCACGGTGCAAGATTGCACCGTGCAATAAATTTTCATGGCCGAGAAATTCAATTTCCGTCCTTTCTGAAATTTTTTTAAATTCGTTGCCAGTGGATAGATATTACAAATCATTTCCGCCGACTTACGCAAATAAATAAAATTTGGCCCAAAATAATTGCCATACTTGACATTCCGCGCGAATAATGACTGGAGCCCATTATTTGGACAACCCCCGCTTCCTTCCCCAGTAAAACCCACAAAAAGAGATAAAGCGCAGACGGTTATAAATTTATGGCGGAGTTCGGAAAAATCGGGCCCCCAAAAGCGGCCGAAAGTGACGGTCCGTCTCTTCTTTTCGTTTGGTTGTCGGGGCGATGATTCTGACTTTTTTCCGCGGGCCCTGTAAAGCGTGTCTGTTTATTATTCAGAAACCTGTTTCAGGGGAGGACTGCACGGCGCATCCGACCACATTAAACTCCGGCCCTCCGGATATATATAAACGATGAATGAATGGGCATGGGACAACGTCGAAAAAGGACTTTTTTCGAGGGTTCGATGAGGGAAAAGAATGCGGAGAATATTCGAAAAGCAAGATAAGGACGTATTTTATAAATGTAAGGGAAAAACGATCAAAAATTGCACTGTGCAAAAAATTGTAAGCAAAAAAATTTTGCGAAAAATTGAATTTACAATGGCGGTAAAAACTTACTATGTAATTTTTTGAGGCATAACAATTTTTAATGCCATCCTAAACCATTTGGCAAAAAAATTTCAAAAAATATATAACGATGACATATTTATGACACATTTACCGTCTTGGCAAAAACTGGTCACAACTTCCGTAACATTGCAGTCAGCACGCTGAGATCTGTTGCAAATACGTTTTGGAGCATGCTGAACACTTTTCTTCTTGACACTAAGCTTTCAGAATTACTGTAACATGGTGATTTGGTAACCGCATACATCGAAAATTGCAAAAAAATCTTAGTTTTCGACCGGATTTTGTCGGATTTTGATATTCTTTTTTTATTTTTGGAATCAGCATGAAATTCTGCATACGATAAAGCACCACTTATTATATTATCGTGTAGCGTTCGCAACGGAATTTGCATTTTTTTTTTGCGAAATCCCCCTACGTGAGTATAGACAAACGGCCGTCCGAGCGTAAAATGCGCGGAACAAAACGTTCAAAAACTTTATTACGATGCATAGATAATGTTGAACTACATTTCATGTAACATCAAGTCTGGTCTCTTGACTGGGAATCCGAAAAAGTGGATTTTACCAAGCCTTTTCACAGGAAATCATCATCTTACAGTAATCCCGAACAGTCAATGTCAAGAAGAATACTCAGTATCGTTCCAAACATATTTTTCCTGAACGTTGCAACAAGTCAACTGCAACGTTACGAACATTGTAGGGTAAAAAGAAGACATTAAATTTGTCAGAAATATGTCATCATGACACATTTTCAAAAACGATTTTCCTGATGGGTTTAAGAGATTAGCCGGTTTCATTTTTGACAAAGTTACGCTTTATGTTTTTTCACAATGATATTTTCATTTCATCCTCGTATTTTACGATTGTGAGGCTTCAAAAAACGGCTTCAAACAACAAAAATTTGCACTGTGCAAAAAAAATTTTAAAAGTAAAATTTGAAAAAGACAACCATCGTAATAGGCAACTTCATTGTAGGTAAAAAATGTCGCAATACAATAAAAAAACTTAGTCAACCAACAAAACTAAATTCTCACGTATCCGACAAGCAGTATGATTTTTTTCAAAAATCTTTCTGCACGGTGCGGAAAAAAGAAAGATAAGGGCAAAATCAAGTGACATTTTTAGCGACGCGTTGTAAATTCATCGTCAATATGAACTTTAAGATTCATTAGTCTAAAATTACTAAAAATTTGCCAAGGTTTGGCCTTAGTCACCGCACAGTGCGACTGCACCGTGCGGTAGCCAATTTTGACTGCACTGTGCGGTAGTCAACCAAGAAAAAAAGTGAAAACGACCGAAATTGTAACTACGGTAGAAAGTAAATGTCATAATAATTTTTACATTACAAATGATACAGAAAATTGTATTTTACAACACCTCTTTCCCTATTTTCCCCACCGCACAGTGCTATTCTTCAAAAATTTCTCTGCACTGTGCGGAGACCCGGATGTTTCCCAACATGGTCAGTAGCCGATCCCAAAAACTGATTGCAGACAGTCGACCCATTCCATTATATACCGTAAACAGAGAAGCCGTGGAAATTAGATTTTTTGTCCGTAAATTTTTCGTTTTTTTGGTTAAGTTTGTTTAAAAGAATGGCCGAAAATTTGGTGCAATTTAAACCAAGAAAAAAGACCGAAGAGAGTTTGTTTTTGAAACCTCGTTTACTGAAATTGCCTTCTAGGTACAAATTTACAATTTGGTCGGCGAAAAAACGAAAATAGGAGGAGAAAATTGAACAAAATTTGGGAGATTACGTGAAAAATGGAGTGAATAACAGGAGGAAGCAGTATTTACATCATATTTTGGGGTCTAGAAAGTATCATTGATACTTTTTGAGGTGGGGAAAATTTTAAAAATTTCATTTTCTACATAAATTTTTCCGAGCAGATCATGGATTATATAAATTGATAAAAAAAAATTCCCCTTGAACTGGGGCTAACAAACAGTCTCAAGCCCTATTGGCCCCAAAATTACATTTACTTTGAGAAATTTGAAACAAAATCTAAAAATCTACGCACTGTGCAGAAAAAAACGATTATGTTCGTCTGCACAGCGCAAGAACGAAAAAATCGCACTGTGCAGTCAGAAAACGACTTCCGCACAGTGCAACATGAGCCCTTTTGTCGCAAAGGCAGCCATTTTTTGCACAGTGCAGAACAGAACTTCGAAAACATCGCACAGTGCAAACTGAAAATCGCGAGCTTCGCACAGTGCGTTTAAAAAAAACTAAAAATAAGTAAAATGAATGCTGTTTGGTGGGTTTAAAATACGGAGTAGTATCGTTGGTGTTATAAAATCAAAATAAATTGCGTCAGAAGATTTCCTCCCGCCATTTCAAAGATATACCAGTAATTGCGCCCCAAAAATGTCTCTGACGGCCCAAATAATAAACGCCTCTAATCCCCGCGGCCGACCTTTCATCACGCAGAGTGCAGTTCCAAAACGGGGATCAGCTGTCAACTTCGCAATAAACAAAACTTTCAATTTCTCGGTTGGCGGACGGACGGTTAAAATTCAAGTCGAGAAGCGGCCGAATGACGGCCGTTTTACAATTAAGAAAAGAGGAGCAGCAAAATACAAATTGAAGAGGAGTAGATGGCGTCTCTTTACTGTCAGCGAAAAACAAGGATAAAAGTATAAAACAGGCGGATTTTTACAAGTTTCAAATCATGGGGACATTTTATACGAAAAAAATATTTCCGATTTTTTAGCGTATAAAATGTCTCCCAAACTAAATAGAGCAACAATTTACAAATCTTCATCAACGATGTTTTCAATTTTCATACAGCGTTTCAAAAAGTTGACATTTCACACACATGACAGAATAATTTTTACTTATTTTTTCAAATCTTTCGTATATAATGTCCGCATAAAATCTCCGATATAAAAAAAACTAGGAAGCAAAATTTTTTGAATTGCGCTATTAATCTTTTTTCGCTTTCCCAAGTGACATTTAATACCATAAAAAATGTTTTAACTTTTATATCGTATAAAATGTCCCCATGTAAAGTTTCACGCAAGCAGATTGTAAAATACGGATATAGGTGCTCGCAAAAGCCAAAGCGCACTTGAAATAAAAAAATATTTTGGTTTCCTGAGTCCAATCCAAATGATAATTCTTCGTATAAAATCTCTCATACTAACCAAAAATTGGTAAAAAAGCGTTTTGCAAACTTTTCCATACTGGTTACAAGTCTGTCATAGCGAATTTCACCGTTTTTCCACAGCGGAACAACCGAAAATCTCCAAAAATGAAAATTTCTTGATTTATTTCGGGCCGTAAAGGTCGTTAAAGCGGCCGAAAAAGTTCGAAAAACCTCAAACAGGTGGCCAATAAATGGATATGTGTTTTTTGAAAGGGCGCTTGTGATCAAACGGATATTAAGCATGTTTTTAGGGGCGTCGGAATCACTCATTTACGAAGTTTACGGCCAACTTATGAGATCGTTATGGCCGAGGGGAAGAAAGAGCTAATAAAAGGAATAGAAAGGGGCTGAGATGGGGTCAGATGAGGGTTACAATGACCTAAGACAATTTCCTTTGGAAAAAATAATATTTTCAAAGAATTTCGAAAATTCAAAAAAAAATGTTTTTGCACTGTGCAATGAAAAGTCTTTTTCGCACAGTGTTCAAATTGCACGGTGCAAAAAATATTTTTTGCTGCACTGTGCAACTTGCGTGACAAATTTTTGATGCTCTCTGCACTGTGCGGTCAAAAACTATTTTTCGCACAGTGCAAAGGAAGCGACAATCTTCTAAAAGTAAGCGCACTGTGCAGTGTCCAACATCTTTTGTTTCATTGCACTGTGCGACAAAAAAGATAAAAACTCTGCACTGTGCCGTCAAAAACTTTTTCTTGCACAGTGCAAAATCGCCCACAGACTGCACAGTGCAGTCCAAAAAATAGACTGCCGCACAGTGCAGCAAATGCTTAGAAATTATCTATCAAAAAACGGCCAAGATATAAAAATAACTGTCAAAAAGTGTCTTGGCCATTGATCCGTTGCATTTTCCGTTTTTTCCAGCCTGAGGCACTTTTTTATTTTTTCATACTTTTTGAGGTGAGAAGATGAACGAGAATTGATTGGAACTGGCAGCCGTCTAACAACCTGTTAGCTTTCAATCGCAATAACGTCATAAACCGACAAAAAGATGTGGTCCGAGACAAAACACAGAATTACAGAGGCAAAATACAGAGATTTGGACCATTTTCGGTCCAAAACTGGTGATATAATATTATTTTTCATTTAAAAAAACTAAAAATTTCCTGTTACGCTGGTCTTTTACGTCGAGAACGCATTTTTAATCAAATTTCAGGCGTCAAAGTCCAAAAATCAAACTAAAATTGGGCAATTTGTACATCCTGCTGCCTACTATTATATGTACAATATAACTTTTTGCTTAAAACTCTCGAATTTTGCAGTAAATCTCACACATTTAATCTTAGGGACTCATAAAATAAAAATTTTAACTCAAAAAAATTCAAAATGGCTGTTAATCAGCACTTTTTTGATCCAGATGACTACTACAATATAATTTTTTCTTCAAACCCCAAAGTTTTGGTACAAAATCGACTTTGTTGCCTCCAACAAGCACAAGATACGACATGCAGTCTAAAAACAATTGGAAATTACAATCTTTTAACACTTTTCTGATCCAGCTGTCTATTACAATGTAATATGTTTGAACCCTCCCTTCTCGCGTCCTCCGCATCGTCTCAGAACTCTCCATTCTCGGGTCGTGATATAGTATAGAGAGCAAGAGTGCAGTAAATAAATCCACGTAACTTCTTCTCCCTCCCTCGTTTTTCGGGACAATTGAAGGAAATCTTTATGGAAAACAAGTCGAATAAAAAGAAAACAAAAACACCCCGAGAACGACGCTCTCTGCCCGCTCTCGATTCGCGAACGAGAAGCCATTAGGGTTCGGGGGTCGGTCGGGAAGTCTTCGGTTGAGTGGAGTTTTTTGAATAAAAATTGGGGAAACCGAAGAGTTTTGTCGTAAATACTCGGTAAAAAAGGTAGAACGGATGCTACAGTACCACCCAAAATCCTCAATTGACGTCTAGCGAGATTGTAGGAGGTTGTTTGGGACTGAAAACGCCAAAAAATTTGAAGTTTTGCCATTTCCCGCCACTTTTGGCATTCTGTTTCAGAGGGTAAAAATGATGACAAATGACTGCAAACGAGTTATCAAGTAATGAAAAGCAATGTAAAATATAAAATTTATTGTTTTTTAGAAATCGCCGATTTTTCTTCCGAAACTGAAACCTTCGGAGAAGCTTGGCATTCCGTTTCAAGTGGAAAAACGTCTAAAATGGCTTTAGGAAACTAAAAAATAGACAAAAACAATAAAAAGATACGAAAAGCTGTGTGCTTTTTAAAGAATCGATGATTTCTTTCTTGAAAATTTGAATTTCCCGCTTACTTTGGCATTCTGGTTTGCAAAGCTTAAATGTTTCAAAATAAGCTTCTATAAATAAGAAACGGATCAACACTGAGCTTCAGAAAAAAATGAAAAATACTTATGAAATTGCCTAAGGCATTTTTACAGATGATCAATTTTTTATCCGATAATTTTTGGAACGCGAATAAATCACGGTAATTAAGTGAATCCGCTGTAGACTTCTGGACTTCTTATGACAACCGAAAAGCATATTCTACAAAATTCAATTTGTAGCATACGCTTAGGTAATAACACCAGTTCAATAGCCGAACTCGTCCTCGTCTGCCCTAAGTACAATATCCGAAAGCGGATCTTATGAGCTGAAATCAAGTTTTGTTGCGCCTTGATGATATACAACAAGAATGGACAAAGTCAAGGATTTAAAAAAAGACGCCTAAGGGTATTCTATTTTATCAAAAACCAAAAAATATCTCATTTTCGAAATAAAACCAAATTACAGTAACCCGCGGGACCCCAAATAAGTCTATGGCCTGCCTCGGGCAACGGAGCAGCCTCTGCGGCAAGGGTGAATAGGTAAAGTCACCAGTCAATAGTCGAATCCGCCCTCCACGGCCCCAAGTACAATATGCGTTTTGTCGGCAGAAGAAACTTTTTGCGGCGTTTTTTCCCACATTTCCTGCGGCCCTTCAGTTTTTCATATTTTCGTCCGTCTTCCGTCCCCCCGGCCCCTCCTCGGCGGCCTGTCCCCACCGGAATTTTCGCCGTAGATTTTTTTTGTGTGTTTCGTTCGGGTTTTGCGCGAAAAAACGTTAAGAAGTGTGCCAAAATCTCATCGGGGCAGCCGGAGGGGAGAAGACGAAAATGGCGCTCTTCCCCCCCCCCCCCCCCCCCCTCCTCCTTCTCCCCCCAATCTTTTTTTACAATCCTCATCTCATACTTGACGAAAAACCGGCGCGAAACCAATACCCGATTCCGAAGATGAGCCCCAATTTTTGAGGTTTTTCGGAATTTTTGAGCTGAACAAGTTGTCTAAGGTCTTACGCACGGAGAGCAAGTCGTTGGAGTGATTTTTGGTGTTTGCACTGTGCAAGAAGCGTCAGGGTGCGAGCCACAACCGAAAAAAGCCTATTGCACGGTGCGAAAAGTAGGGAACTGCACAGTGCAAGGTGAACTTTTGTTTTCTCGCAGGGCATGTCGCGGAAATCACTTCAGCGACTTTACGAACGGACTGGTACAAAAGCTTGAATTATGTAGAGTAGGTGCCGTTAGTTTAGAAGCTGACTTGCTACATAAATTGCTCGTTTTGTTGTTTCTTTATATCGCGCGGTGAAACAATGTTTACTGGAAAATCTTGAGGTCATAAATGTGTCTTTCAGTATGTTCTACAGGAGTCTAGAAGTTAATTTGAACTTTATTTGCACTTTCATTCATGTAAAATACGTTTAAAAAACATTGTTGAAATTGCACAGTGCATAAGCATTTTCAACAAAAAAAAATAAATGCTTATTGGTAGATGGTGACAGTCTACCGTGTCTAAGATAAACTGAAAACATCGATTCAACGTGTTTTATTCATTTTGTTGCTTTCCGGTCGAAAAATTTATCAAATTTAGTGATTTATTTGAACTGCACAGTGCAGGCGTTGAAACCGGAACTTTGCATTGTGAACGGAATGGGAAAATAAAAAATGACGTCAGAATTGAACGTATGACCCATGATAATCATATAAGAAACTTTTTTACATTCAATACACTGGTGAGTGCACTGTGCAGCGCTTCAAAAATTCTGCACGGTGCAAAAAATAAATCTTTGTCTGCACAGTGCAAAAGGTAGAATACGAAGGCTGGAGAGGACCAGACAATAATTTATTATTTTTAAAAAACGCTTTCAATTCTTGCGTTTTAACATTTTTAAAATTGTAAACTCACAACTTTTTGAAACATTGCACAGTGCCGAGAAAAAAAACTTTGCGAAGACTATGAGAACGACAAGTGCTCAAGAAATAGCTTTGCCCAAAACAAGCGACATAATAAAGATGATGGGGAAGAGCAAATAAAAGTGATGCTAACGGGTCTGGGAAACAAGGTCCTAACTTGGGAATGTTAATTTGATTTTTCTTAGCGAACACATCGTATAAAAATCGAAGAAATTCTTATCAACGATCAATTTTGAGATAACGTATATGTTACGAAAAATTTTTTTAACGATGATATCATATACGAAAAAAATTTTCGGCAAAAATTGTCTTTATAAAAGTCGATATTTCCGCGTTAAAGATCACAGAGTTTACACTTCATCACATTCCACTCATATTATATATATTATGGCCGTTCGGGCAGTGAACGGACTAATCAAAAAGTCATAATATTAAAATACCCTCCCTCTGCTCTTTTTTTCTCCTAAATTCTTTCTATCCCTTTAACTGGTTTATTCGGATCCTTGTTAAATCGAAGCCAAAAGGCGAAAAAAGGCTTCGAAATTCGAAAAAAATCATAAAATACGATTTTAAAGCCATTAAAATCAAAAAATCTCAAAAATAATCGCAAAAATTGCCAAAAAAGCCATTTTTTTGCTTCAAATCACGTTGCAAAAAATCATATGCCCCGCGGGCTTGCGGGAGAAAGGAGTTTAAACGCCCCGACGCCAATTGTTATTTATTTGAAACGCGGAGGATTCCTGGACGCGCATTTCGGCCGCCGCCGGCCGTTCGCAGCCTCTGGGGGATTCCGCGTTTCGCTAGGCCCGAGGACGGCAATCTCTTTTTTTTTATTTTTCGGGATTCCGCCTTTTATTTTTTTTTTTTATTCCGGCTTAGAGGAATTAGCACATAAAGCCACTTAATTCGACTAAAACAATATTGTTGCGAAAGTTTGTTTCGGAGAGAGGCTTCTTTTTTTTAACTTGAGAGTGTTTCAAAGTGTATTAGTATTCAAAATATTACAAACAAAAAAAAAAAAAAAACTCAAAAAATATCACTGTTTTAGAAATTTTAAGGCGTATTTTAGGAACGAAAAATTGTATCTCAGATATAGCAGAGCGTATTTTACAAGCTAGGCGGGCCCTCCAATCCGTATTTCACCTTTTCAAACACATTTTAGTTTACAAATCAAAGTTTCATTTTTTTTCATCGTATAAAACGTCACCAAATGCTGTCAGATGGTCTGAGAAGTCTGAAAAGTCTGAAAAGTCCACGTCTTGAGATCTTTTGGGTCTATCCGATTCGGTCAAGACGAAGTACTTTGCTCAACCGATAAAAAAGTTGGGAATTTGTTGAATTTTGGCGCTACAACTTTTGGGACAACGTGCAGTTCGATACCTTGGGTCGCCTCGGTTTGTCATTTTATGCAAAGAGAGTGGGAAAAAGCTTAGTTATAAGAAATAGGAATTGATCAAGTCTTAGGATAGTTCATCACGTATTTTGAGGTATTCTACATCTATTACTCCAATAATATCAATATATTTAGAATTTATGGATTTTGATTTTTTGGAAAAATTTTTGGTCTTTTCTATGTTAACATAGCTCATGGTCAAGAGAACTACGGTTAGCAACAGCCAAACTCACAAAAACTGCAAATATTGTAAGCCTTTGTGAAGTCTCTGCCCCACCTCCGCCAAGCATCCAACGGATTTGAAGCCATGTAGGCCTCCTACAACCTTTTTTTGGGTCTAAATCCGATCTCACATAACCACTCATCCTTTGGTCATGTAAAATCTTTATAAAAAGCCTAATGATTGTAAAATACGGATAAACGAAGCAAAAGGATAAAAGAAAAATCAAAACATATATCACCTAGAATCTTTTCCCAATCCCTCTCAAACTGATAGAAATTTTGTCAAAAGGAATTTCGCCGCCAAAAAATCGTTAAATCATCTTTTTGATGTGGCCCCACGTTCGACACCTTCAAACTTAAAGCGAAAATAAACAAAAAAATACGGGTTTAAAATACTCGTATTTTACAAAAAAATGGTTGATTAAAAAAGGGCTTTTTTAAATATAAACCAAACAACCATACCCATATTCTACCAAAAAATATTTTAAATTATTTTGATTCAAATAAAAATAAACTTACAATGACTTGAAGAGCACTCGCGAAACAATCCAACCCGCCAGTGTGTCAACCTGCTGACCGTTGAGATGGCTACAGAAGAGAGAACGGAAGGGCTGAAAGACGCCGTTTTGGATGGAAAACGGGAAAAATGGAGGAAAATCTGGAAAAAAGTTGAAGGATCTCACTAATTTCAGCAAAAAATCGAAAAAAAATCAATAAAATGTTGTTCAAGACACGATAAATACGATACGATTATGTTTCAACAAAAAAAATCACATTCTATGATTTCAAAAAAAAATCCGCACCGTGCAATAAAAAAATATACAAAAAATATCCGCACCGTGCAATCAAAAGCAGGCCCAATTTTTGCTGCACAGTGCAGAAAGACTCGATATCTGCTGCACAGTGCAAAGTCTAACGCACAGTGCACAAAAAAAACAAAAAGAATCAAGCCTTTTCCGCACTGTGCCAGTGTTTAAAGATCTTGCGACGGCTGCACGGTGCAAATGAAAAATACAAAAATTCAATTTTTAATGCACTGTGCGGACAAAAAAAGGAGCCTGAAAAATGATTGCACAGTGCAGATTTCTAAAATTGAACTGCGCAGTGCAAAATTTAGAAAAAAGCTCAGCGCGACGATTTTTTTAAACATTGTACAGTGCAAGAGAGAAAAGAATTAATAAATAAAAGTGTTCTGCACTGTGCGGTCAAAAAATAGGCCAAAACGAAACTGCACAGTGCAAAATTTAGAAAAATGCTCAGCGCGACGTTTTTTAAACATTGCACAGTGCAAGAGGAAAAAGAGAACTAATAAATAAAAGTGTATTCTGCACTGTGTGGTCAAAAAAAAGGCCAAAACGAAACTGCACAGTGCAAAATTTATGACTTTTTTTCTGCACTGTGCGAAATCATTTTCGAACCCACAATTTGTAAACGTCAGAAAGAACCCGAAATCTACGAAAAAGTAGGAAAACATTAGGAGTAACACATTCGTTTTGGAGTTTTGAAAAAAGCGCCATGTTTTTTATCGAAGATTGAATGAATACCTCTATATTAACCAGTCAAAACGCCATGGAATATTCATACAGGTGCTAATTGAGCGAAAACTCTCTCCAAAATCATTAACGCCCACAGGCAAGAACTTCCGTTTGCATCATGAGCCGGAAACGCGGCGAAATACAGGAGGATTAAGCTGGAAAGCATGGGTTTGGATTTGGAAGAGCAATGTTTAGAAATCCAAAAAATTGATTTTTGATTTTTTGAAATAAAAAGTGGAAAAAAACAAGACTAAGATAAAAAAAAAGACGTCGCAAAAAGAATGCACAGTGAATACTGGAACATGTGGACGCACTTAGCACGATTTTTAAGTCTGCTGCACGGTGCAATGGCGATAAAAAAAATTTTTGCACCGCACGTCAAACCGAAAAGGGAAATCTTCAAGTTGGCGATTCGTCTTTGACACTTTGCAACATCGAAGAAAAGTAATTTTTTGGGTATCTAAATTTAACATTTTTTGTTAGAATTTGCTGAAAAGTATCGCAAATTGTTGGAAAAAATTGTTTTTTTTATGTTTTGGCAGTTATTTTGCCGTTTCCGCCAAATGCCGGCTATAAACGTAAATCAAGAAAAACGGCGGTAGCTGGAAAAATAATTTTTCGCGCGTGTTGCGAAGTGTCAAAGACAAATCGCCAACTTGAAGACTTCCCTCTCTCTTGCTTTTTCGATTTGACGTGCACTGTGCGAGAGTCAAAATTTTATTGCACAGTGCAAATTTTATTGCCCTCGCACAGTGCAATATTTCTGTGTCTGCCGCACGGTGCAATAGCGATAACGAAATTTTCTGTACGGTGCAAAGATCAAAATCCCGCCGCACTGTGCAAGAGCCAAACTATCCGCTGCACAGTGCACAAACCAAACGTCCAAGAACCCGTCGCACTGTGCAATCTGCCCAAACCTTCCACACGCTTTCTAAAATACCCGCTAGAATTGTAGAGCCTTTCAACCAGTTGCATCGTCATCAGTCCCTTTGCGCGTCCGCACAAACCACGAGGAGCGGGAAAAAACCCTGCGGCAAAAACGATAATCTCTCCATCGGGAACGGGCGCCCACCCCGAAAAGTACCCAAAACATCAGAAGACGCGCCCCGATTCAACAGTCCCGAAGAGATTAGTGTGGACATTTCTGGAAAGGAAACTTTTTTTTGTTTTGCCTGCGGCAATAAAAGCGGGAACAATGTAACGAGCTCGGAGAGTTTTTTCGGACGATTGATTACCATTCTTTTTTGTACAGAGCTTTGAAATTGTTTGTTGGAAAATTTTTAAAATTGAGATTTTTTGAGAAAAAGAAAAAATAAAAAAAAATATTTAAAATTCAAAAAGCATTTTCATTTTTCTTTATGAGAACAGGTTATTTTCGAAAGGCTTTTTTTGTTTGCACTGTGCAATTTTTTACCAAAAATTTTTATTGCACAGTGCAGAACCTTTATAAAATATTTTCAAATTGCGACAAGAATATGTCTGAACTACACATAGTATAGGTACATGAAAAAGATTTAGCTTCTTAAAAGCCAGCAAATTTTAGAAATCCCAAAAAAAATTCGCATTCTAATGTCTAAGGTCAAAATGGAGACATTTGACATTTGAGATACATGGGTTCGCTTCGTTGCAGGATTTAGCTAAAAAAATCGCACAGTGCAGTCACAAAAACAAAATTTAAAGAAAATGCACGGTGCAATCAAAAAACAGTTCAAAATTTTCAAAATATCCCGAACAAGAACCAAATTTTTTCGAGAGCATTTGCACTGTGCCTCTTTCCGCAGAGTGCAAACTGTAATCCAAAAACAAAACCTCCCTCCGCACAGTGCGAAAAAGCTCAAAGCAAGAAATCCGCACAGTGCACTGAAATCAAAAATATTTTCCCATCAAAGGTCGAAATTCGCGGCCGAAAATAACACCTTTTCGAAAAACAATGGCCAATGTCATAAACCAACCGCGAAAATGATTGATAGATCAGGAACTTTTTTAAACCTTGGACTCGAATCGTCTTCGAGAAATTGGGAAAAAAAAAGTTTTCGCAGAGCAAAAGGATTACTCTGATGACTTATAACTGCCAAAAGATTATCGGGAAATGTGTTTATGGACTCTTTGGAAGTTGAAATGTAGTGCAACTCAAGTGTAATTCGAATGGGCGGCATGGAAATATTGGGCTGATAAAACAGTTTCCGGAGAAAAGAGAGTGCAAAATTGAAGATTCAAAAGTCAAAACTTAGGAACATAAAAAAATATTCAGAAGAAGTATCTGCAATTTTGCACTGTGCAATGATTTTTTTACACTGCACAATTTTATAGTTTTTTACTTGCACGGTGCAATAGCTTCAAACTTCAATTGCACTGTGCAAAGAGGTTCTGGATTCGCACTGTGCGAATAAACAGAAAAGTTTGTCGCGGATTTTGCACAGTGCCATGACTTGACTTTGTCTGCACTGTGCAAAAGCATTTTTTAGTACCGCACCGTGCGCGGAAATAAAAAGATTTGTCGCTGCTTTCGCACAGTGCAATTCCATAAAAAATTTAACTTGCACAGTGCGGTGAGGGCAAAAGTTTGTCACGCATTTTGCACAGTGCAATGACTTGATTTCTGCTTGCACTGTGCTAAAAAACAGAAAAGGTTGTCGTTGCTTTTGCACAGTGCAGCCACCCGAGTTTTTGCCTGTACTGTTCAAATTTTTTTTTTGCAATTATCGTCCAAAAAAACGCACAAATCCCCAAAAAATCCCGTTTTCATCGTATCTTTCAAAAAATCTTATTTTTAACCCGGAGGGCATGACAACGCAACATCCTTGAAATAATTCTCAACCGAACAACTCAGCCATTTAATATTACCTTTTAAAAGCCCTGCGGCAATGTTTTTCTTTCCGCCGTTTTCTTGGCCTCAGCCTTTCTTGGCCGCGGGGAGAGAGGGCCGGAAGTGCGCTCGCCTAGATTTTTCGAATCTTCACCGGGCTTCATTTGTGCTTTCTGGAGGGCACTCTGCAGAAAATCGGATCTCAAATGTAGGTCATCATACTTGGTGACCTCAAATTGGTCAATAAAACAAGGTCAAGTTTCTGTCACTATCGAGAGGTCATATGGAAAATAATTTTTTTGGGTTGATTTGGACATACCATTGACCTTACATTTTTTTTTAAAACTGCACAGTGAAATAAAAAAAAAATTTTGCACAGTGCAGCAACGATTTTCCGAAACTGCACCGTGCAAACAAAAGATTGTGCCGTTTGCACTGTGCAAAATTTATTTTTAGCATTGCACAGTGCGGAAAATTTAAATAAAAAATTCCGCACGGTGCTTGCGTTGATGCACTGTGCGGAAAAACTTTTTTGGTTTGCACTGTGCGAAAACAAGCAAAAAAACTTTGCACAGTGCAAAAAAATCAAGAAAAACTTTGACAATTTTTTACAAATCTGGTTGTTGTCATTGTCTAAACAGTAACTGTTTTTCTTCGCACAGTGCACAATTAAAACTGCTCAGAAACATTTCCAAAAAATTTTTATCGACCAAAAATATCGTTAAAACAGTGGCCGCACCGAAAAACGGCTGTAAATGGGTATTTATTTATTCGCCGCGCCCTGAGGCGTTGGCGCGGAAGGGCCCAAACAACATTACGTTGGACCACTCAAAAAAGTGCCGCCAAAAGTTGGGCGAAAAATGGGTTTCGAGGATGGGAAGTCGGGAATTTGATTAATAATTTTATTAGCCTTTAATCGGAATTGTCAGATATTTTTAGAGCGGCGACAAAAACGGTTTGTTATGTGGAAAATAAAAGAATTGATAGTACTTTACATTGGTAAATTGGTAATTTTGAATTCGTAAATAATATTTTTTGTAAAATATTATACGTTTTGCGGAACATGACTCAAAAATTTCAAAGTCACAAGTGCAATGTGCATTTTTTAAACTCTGCACCTATTTCGGGCATAGGAAACAAAAATTTCTGAAAATTTCAGTCCGCACTTTGCAGGGACAACCGAGATATTCAACGGTCTTTGCGGCCGAGAGAGCGCGCAAAACGCGGAGAGCACAGAGAAGAACACTTTTTGACAAAAGCTTTACCAGTGTTGCGCTTCTTTTTGCAAGCATTACTTTCTACAGCAGAAACAGGTGTCAGACTATGATAATGAGCCATTGTCGCATCGACAATCGCGTCGCCCCCGAGAAAATGAAGTGTAAATTAAATTGCTTTTCACGCAATCGGCGCAGCGACACTGTGCCAATAATTTTCGCTACAGGCTAATATAAAACATTTCGCACAAAAAGTTTCACATTTCGGCCAACTTTTGATCTAAAAATTGGTTTCTGCAAAGTGCGTTCTAGGATTCTCATATATGTCTTTGAAACTATTTTTAAATCAAAGAAAATGGATGTCATTTTAGAAAACAACAACATCGATTACCCATAAATCTGCTATTACATGGTAAGATTTGAAAAAAAGTTATATTTTTACTTTACTCTGTAGAAAAAAAATCAGATTACATTTTTATCAATGTTTCGTTTTTCTAATATTTAAAACAATTTTTGCTGCAATGATCCTTGTAAAGTTGCGTAACGTTTGTTCGTAATAAAACGCTTGTAAAAGCACATGAATGTACAGGTTTTTGTCGTCCGATGATCCCCTCTCTTCTCCGTATTTCCACTCGATTATTCCGTTTGATCCACAGCTGGTTTCACAATTCCCTTTTCATCGCAATAATCCCCCAAAATGACTCGCTTCTGGCTTTTTATTACATAATTTTTACAATCGCAAAAACAAAATGATGCGACGAAAAAATAGTTCCAATTCTTTTTTTAGATATAGAGAATGGGCATACTTTTATTAAATTTAGCACATACTTTGAATTTATGCCATATACTAGTCCGTTCGCAGAGTCGCTGAAGAGCTTTCGGCGACATGTACTGTGAGAAATCAGAAGTTTACTTTGCACTGTGCAAGTTCCTGCTTTTTGCACTGTGCAATAGGCTTTTCTGGGCTGTCGCTCGCACCCTGATGTTTTTCGCACAGTGCAGTCCCTAAAGTCGCTGGAGTGTTTGCGCGACATGCACTATGAGAAAAAAAAGTGCACTTTGCACCGTGCAACAGGCTTTTTTTGGGCTGTCACTCGCACGTTGACCTTTTTTGCATAGTGCAAACACCAAAAATCACTCCAGCGACTTTCCCCTAGTATTAATTATCGCAAATTTCAGCTGGCGCTGCGCAGGGTTGGCCGAGATGTTGAACTGTCTTTGAAATGTGTGGTAAAAAGGAAAAACGGGCCATACCTGCTAATTCGCATGGAAAAACGGATTTTTTGTAGGTTTTTTTGCAGAGACGTCTAAAACCAACTAGATTTTTTTAAAGCTTTGCCCACATTTCGGAAATAGGCCACACATCAGTTTCTTAAGGTTTTTGCTCGCGCTTTGCAGGCGCAGTTGAGATATTGAACAATCTTTTCCGCCGAGAGAGTACGTGAAACGCGGAGAGCGGTCAGTAAAAAACCACTTTTCTTTGCCGGTTTCGTAATCTGATGTTCTATTCTCTACTGTAGAAATAAATATGAAGCGGTTCATGCCAAAATTTGAAAAAACGTGTCACATTTTTGCCAAATTTTTAACCCAAAAATGTCGGTCGTTTCTGCAAAACGCGAAAAATTTGAATCTTTACGGTTTTTTTGCTATGCAAATTTTGTTGTATCGTTGCCAGCTTCAGTGTAATTTTTTCGAATTGTTTGAATTTAAAATCGAATAATTTTTCCCCTTCAAAAACCGGTAAATTCCCTCTCTTCAAACTGATTCCTTTCCTCTTCAGAAATTTCAAATTAATTTTCCATTTGCCTCAAAAAAGTTGGGTATTATATTTTTTTTTTGAGGGGAACGGTCTCTTCTTCTCTCAACTCGCGCTGCAGCGCTGTTTGTTTTTTCCATCAAAATTTTTACTTTTTTCCTGTTTTTCACGTCAAATTCGGTCCCGTAATCTATTGAATTGGGAGTGTTGTTCAGTTTATAAATTCAAGGTTATTTGGGTAAGAGGGGTGCAAATTGGGGGGTGAGTGTTGGGAAATTTAAATTTTGAGAACTTTTTGAAAAAAGAAATTTAAAAAATGAGAAATTTGAAATTTTAAAAAAATTTTAAAAATAAAAAAATCATTTTTTGAATCTCCAAGAAACATACGGTTATTTGACTCGCGCTTTGCAGAAACGACCGAAAAATTGATCAAAATTTGACACTTTTTTTTTAATTTTGGCATCGAAGGTACCAAGCTTATTTCTGCCGAAGAGGGCAATGTTTTCACAAACAAGCAACTTTTTCCGCGCAACCTTTGCGGAAATATGGCAAAAAATTGTTTTTCTCTCTGACCTCTGTCCGCATTCCGCGCATTCTCTCGTCAACAGAGATCGCTGAACATCTCTTTGCGATTTTGTGAGTTAAAACAGTTATTTCAATATTTAAATTCGTTCTTTTATACCTAAAATTCAATTCTTGCTTAAAAAAATTTTTCCAGGAAACTAAAATTTGTAAATAGTAGTATGATCTGAGTCACATTACTTGTTCCTCACAACTCAAGTCCGTCCAGTTTTCAATTTACAAAAGAACGCGGGACCGCTCTTTTTTCCCTCTGATTCAGACCCTCAAAAACTGTCAGCTGAAGTGATTTCGAAAGGGAAAACGACAAATTATATTAGTATAGCCGTCTTTAGAAATTTTACTCAAAATTTTTTTTGAACAATGAATTGTAATACAAAGAATTGTATAGTAATTGCACTTTTTACACGATAAATTTGGAAAATTTTGGCTGAAAAATTTAACACATTCAGATCTTCTTAAATTTTGCACGGGCATTGGGAATAGTCCCGTTTTGAGTTTCTGAGAATTTTAGCTTTTGCTTTGCAAAGGCAGCTGAGATATTTCACGGTCTTTGCCGACGAGAGAGTTCTCGAAAAGGGAGAGCCGTCACTGAGAAAAACATTTTCTGGCCATATCTTTCCCATTTTTGTGCGGAAAAAATTGTTTTCTTGTGGAAACATTACTTTCTACGGTAGAAATAAGGACGACACTTTTCATGTCAAAATTTTTAAAAAAATGTCCAATTTTGACCGACTTTAGCACCAAAAATCTCTGTGGTTTCTGCAAAGTGCAAGCGAGGAATTTCACATATGAATTGGAACAATTAATCAAAATTTTTGCCACTTTTCCTCTAGAAATATATGAATATGAAAATTTATTTTTGATTTTTTTAAACTTCAGCAATTCGAATATCGTATTTTACTTTTTACAGCATATTAGGGCCCTCAAAGAATGTCAAAACAATCAAACTCGAAGCTTTTCAAAATTTTCTATTTGATTTTTTTTCAAAATTTCGTTAACTTCTCGTATAAAATTCCTTTTCATATTGCTTTAACAAACTTAAAAAATTTCGCAACAACAAAATTCGATTTTTTTCAATATTTTTGACATTTTTCCCCAAAAAATCTCAAAATCTCAATAAAAATTGGTTTCACAATAAAACCCCTTTCAATTCACGTCATTTTCCGCGTAAAGTCCATGTATTTCTCCCCATTGTTTTTTTATTTTCCACGCATTTATTCCCCGAATTCCCTGAAAATATGGCTTGATGACGTAAGAGTTGTTCCTTTTTTGATCTTTTTTTCTGCAATCACATAACTCTGATTTTGAATTCGATTAGTATTGCCCTTGGGGGTCATTGCGTCGGCGATTTACATTGATTAAAAACGTTTTGATTAACATTTTACGTGGGTTCCCACGTATTTTTCAATTTTTATGGCTTCCAGATGGATTTGGTTATTTAAAACGCTTTCTAGCAGGGTTGTAGGTGGTATTTCCATGAAAAATGGTATTTAGATTGAGGGACGGACCTTAGATTTTGTTGCTAAAAATTTTTAATATTATAGGGGTTATTTTATACGATTAAAAGTTTGGAAAGAAAATTAAAACACATTTAATCGTATACAGTGGTTCAATGAGAACGGAGTTGCTCAAAAATTATTTCTTCGCAGTGTAAAATACGATGTATACCTCGTTGACCTGTTTCATGTCTTTTGACGATCATATAACAGAATGCCAAATTTGGCGGGAATTCAAATTTTAATTTCTCAAAATGCCTCAAAACGATGTAATCTTCAAATTTATGAGAATTAAGACAAATTTTATGTCATAAATTTTTATTAAATTATTTTTAACTCCGTATTTTACCAAAAAAATCCCAAAAATTCTCTTCCAAGACCAATAAATTTCCCTTCCAAATCATTTTTAATGCCCTGCGGTGAGGAACGCAAGCAAAACCCCCGTCTCTTCAAGTGTATTATTGCTTGAGGTCTTTTTTTGATAAAGTCCTGTTTTCTCTTCGCTTTTCCGGCCCTCAGGCGCGTCTCCATGAGGCTTTTGCAGGAAGGAAAAAGAATTTGATATTCGATATCGTCGCAAGTGTTCACATGCTCGTACGTTCCCTGAAATCGGATAGTGTAAAGCAATTGCCAAGTTTCAAAGTTGTTTTGCGGGACTTTTTTTTGGATTTTTTGAAATTTGCGGGTTGTTAGGGTCACGTTTTGACGTGAAATTTGTGACAAAATAACTTTAGTGTTGTTTGAGCTTTATTGTAATTTAATATTTTGCAAGTTGGCATGTGTTTTAACGGGCGAAACTATGATTTTTGAGATTTTTGAGTGCTTGCACAGTGCAAGGGAAATTGATGGATGCCTTAGTCTTTTTGGTCATATATAGATATCAAATTTAACTTACGTTTGTCACTAATGCGTTACTGGTGTATAATAAATTATTTTGAATAGAAATTCTTAGATTGCACAGTGCGGAAAACTAACTTCTTTCGACCGCACTGTGCAGTCGGATTTTGATGCCGTTGGCACTGTGCAAGGGTGATTTTGGGCACATTTTTTTATTAATTTTAATTTCTCTCTTCTTCCAATCAAACATGTAATATTTTACACCCTCTTTACTATTCAAGACAATAACGAAACAAGATATTTACGACTGCAGGGTGCAAATTCCTTTTTTTGTAAGTTGCACAGTGCGGAAAGGTTTTTTGTTAATTTTTCTTTTTGTTATCAATTTTTAAATTGTTCTATGGTTGGTCTCAAAATTTGGTCGTTTTTTCTGCCGTCCAAATTAAAAAAAAACTCAAAATTTCGCCACTGCACAGTGCAATTTTTTGTTTTTATCATTTTTCTTTTAACACGTATTTTTCGACCTTCAAAAGTAAAAATTCGTTAATTATCTTTGTCTAGACACTGTAAAAATTACTGTGATCTTGTTATTTACTTTCTACTCAACCGAAATTTCCTACAAATTTAATTTGTGACTTCAAAACAACACTTTCGCCTGAAATGATGCAAATTTTGTATTTTTCTGCCGTCTGAAGAGTTATTATGCTTCTAGACGACGTATTCCTTTACTATACAAGCGTAGTGAGGTCAAATACGGTTTTTTTTCTTTTCAAGACTCCCAAAAATTTGAAGAAAAATTCTAAAAATCTCAAAATACTGAAGGTATAGCAAACAATTTTTTGTCAAAAAATGACCGTTGTGAGATAAAGAATGACTTCACAGTAACAGAATTGTGCCCGCTTGTCCAATTTTTAGAAACAAGCTGTTTTGTCATCAAAAAATCCGTTTTTTCTCCCTCAAATGCCAATCCCTTACGTTTTTTCCCTCATTTTCCCCTCAATTAGCTTAATACTCATGGCTTCTCGGAAGGCCGGGTCCACATTTCCAGTGGGAAACTTTAATTCGATTCTCGGTATTCGGCGGTGTAACCGTTGGAGGGGCTTCGAGATTTTTTGAAATGTAATTCAATTTCGTGACGGGTAATTGTAGTTAATTTCGGCTGAATAGGTTATTCAGTCAGGTGAGTTGGGGGGAAAGGGAATGTTTTACCATTTACGGAAGTTCAGTTTATAGTTTGTTTTATCATGCACGGTGCAATGTTTGGATCTTTGCACTGTGCAGTGTAGGGTTTTTAATTGCACAGTGCGCAAAGTTGGAGTGCCGACAAAATTGCAATGTGGAACAGAAACGTTTAGGCAGTGGAAAACAATTTTAGATAGCGTTTTGATTATTCATGTTCTTCAACCGCACAATGCGAGCTTTAGAAAAATTGCACTGTTCAATTAAATTCTTTGGTCTGCACGGTGCAAGTCATTCACTATTCCAATATCGCACTTTACAAAAAAGTTGAATTATGCAATTTTTATCCTAAGTATTTTTAATGACTTCTTCGATCAGCGGGTATTCCAAAATTCCCCATTCTTCCGTTTGCACAGTGCGAAAAGTTGATAATCTTCGCTTGCACCGTGCGATAAAATTTTATTCTAAATTAATGTAGAAAAATGTAGAAAGGCAACTTCTCCGACAAATATTAAATGTTCGTACAATTTTGCAAGAGATTAATCTTTACATTATTTAAATTTTTCGTCACTTTGCCTTTGACGCACAGTGCGAAAAATAATTCATGAGTTCTGCACGGTGCAGCCGAAATTTGCATCTGATTTCCAGGTGAAACCCGGCAACTCATGACCTATTCGTATTTTGAAACTTTGAAACAGACTATTTAAACCCTTGTCTCGAATATTTTATCCATTTTCTAGTTCTCTGCACTTTGCTATTAACTTTTCCTTTTTCACCGCACTGTGCGATGGCTAAGTACGGCCAAACAAATGTTATTTTCTTTTTATTCCATTTCCCATGAGGCTTTTTACGTCAGTTGATGTCGTGGATGGTAGACTTTATGAATTCCAGAGACATTTTTGATTGCACCGTGCAGAGAAAAAGCTCGGCCTTTTATTACTTTTTAAAGGAAATTGTTTTCCTTCAGAGTTTCGGAGAAAAAAGGGATTGCATTTTCATAGGTTATTAATCTTATTCTTGTCTAATCTCAGCGGAAAGAGTAGAAATCTTGGGTTTTTATGAGGAATTCCAAAAAATGTGTCATGATGATGGGTTTAACTTGCCAACTAAACATGAAAATTATAATGGAAATGACGTCCGTGTTTAGCAAATTTCCGATAAAATTTTTTACGTGTGAAAATGTTGACTATTTCAAAAAAACCGTCATGATGACATAATAAACTAATTTTAAATCTTTGGATTTTACCTTTAAGAACTATTACATGCACAATTTAATGGTCTACAAAAATATTTCAATGTCCTAAAGACAACAATAGCTTTTGGCGGTCATAATGACAGATTTTCTGGAAACTGCAAAAGAAATGGTTTTGGGATTACAAAATGAAAGAGAACTGATTACTAATGGCCTTTTAGGGTGTTTAGTCGTCACGTGGTTACAACCTACCTCCCCCCTGCATTAGTCTGACGTCCCCTCTTTTTTTGGGCCGTCTTTTCGGCCCCGCTTGCAAAGGCGGAACGACGAACGCTCTTTTCTCGGAATTTGGGTAAATTTCGGGGAATTAACGAGACGATGGGGGGGGGGGCTTATTTTGTACATAGAACGCTTCGTAATATGGCATCTTTGATTTCGAAAAAAGGGTTAAAATTTTTTTTATGTATGCCTTTTATGGTACTTTTTTAATTCAAAAATGTAGACAAGGCAGCCAGCGTATTTTACAATTTTTTGAAGTCATTAGACTCAAAGATTTCAATTTTTCAAAAATTTTTTTTTCACAATTTCTGCAAAAGTGATATTACTGCAATCCATCAGTAGTAATATGCTTTTTGCCCACCAAAAATACGTGTTTTTCTGATCTGTGACTTGATTTTATGCCATTTTTTGAGTATAAAGTTCAAGTATAATATAACTTTTGTTTATACTACTATTACTTCCCAAAGTTGTCAAAACCCCGGTCAAAGTACTAATAAAATTCTTAAAAATGCACAAGTATTGATTTGATTACAAAGTCATGCGGCCAATTTGTGTAAATTCCACTTTTGTTCGAAGGTACGCACGCACAGTGCAGTCAGAAAAACGTTTTTTTGCACGGTGCAGACGTTTTTTGCAAATTTTAATGTTTCACCGTGCAAAAGGAATTGGGAAGTAATGTCGCGAAATTTATTGGTTTTTGCACGGTGCAAAAAAAAGAAAATTGACTGCACGGTGCAAAATTTTAGAAAATTTTTGCACCGTGCGGGACATTACAGAAACTTGGTATAACGGAGCCTGTTTATGGCAAAAAAAATTTTTCCTATCTTATGTTGGTAATAGAAAGATCTATTTTAATTTTATTTTAATTTTACTGTGCAAAAAGATTTTGCTTTTGCACTGTGCAGATTTTCATTTTTTGACTGCACTGTGCAATTTTTGTCAAATTGACTGCACAGTGCAAAACAATTTTTTTTAAAAATTAATCTGACCTCAAAACCAAGCATTTTTTAACAAAAATGTTATGATAATAGTCAAATAGTAGCGTCCTCTCCATCAACAAAAAAACAAAAAGATTTCTTAAACTTTTCCCCTTTCCGAACGTTCGGAACGCTGTGTAAGAAAGGCCAATCGATTTCTACAGATGGTTTCTCCCTTCATCTATAATTACCAGCGTTTTCTGGGGGTTTCAAAGGTCTTTTTTCCGGATCAACAGGCAATTATTCTCCAGGTGGAAGGCAATTTTCCTCTATTTTTCTGAGATTTTCTACTAAAAAACTGTTTTTTTGCCAAAAAAACTTTTTTTTTCTTCAAAAAAAATCAGTTATCACTATGATTTGATATCAAATCTCATCATATCTCACGACTTTTTGGACTTTCGGCCTTCCAAATCGGATATCTTCATAAAAATTAATGTTCCGCATGTTTCTGCTGCCCCCACAAACGTTCCGTTCGTATAAAAAGACCGTTCCGTTATCGTTCCATTCAATTTTTCACATTCCTTTATCAGCACAGCACTTTTAAAATTTTCAAATTTTTGCACTGTGCGCTAATATTTCGAAATTTTGCACAGTGCAGTCCGTTATGATTGCGATATTGCACCGTGAAAAAAAAATTGTGGATTGCACAGTGCATTCAGGAATTTTTGGACTTCGACAAGTTGTTGCACTGTGCAATTGAATTTCTTTGAATTTTTTTTTCGATTGCACCGTGCAATCGGTTTTGTTTTTTTTTGCACTGTGCAGTCCAACGTTTTTGTCTTTTCGCACTGTGCGCTTTGTTTGCACTGTGCGGTCGAAAAATTTTGATTACAATCCAAAAATGGGAAATTTCAAAAGACTCTGATTCCCACAACGCGAACCTTTGCTCTCTCTCTCCTTTCTTCGATCCGTGTAAACGCCTTAGGGTTTCAAGAATAGGACATAAGCCGCGGTTTCGATGAATCTGTTCGCAAGCCGCTTTGGAGGCCGACTTTTCCCGGAACGCCGTTTGTTTTTGCAGCCATTGTAGCGGCCGGATTAGCGGCCGATGGGATTCACGGTAAAACGGCATTACAGTCGCGGCTTCCCTGAATCTTCGTGCCGCTTCCGAGAGGCAATTAAGATATCTTGCGGCTTATCCGAGGAATGACATACATTTTGGATGGGCTTAATTGCAGTTACGGTGGGAGTTGGCGATTTTAATTATAAATTTTAGGCTATTCGGATTAATTGAAAGTCCAATAGGATTTTGCGGGATTTGTGACGACCAATAGGGCGAATGGAAAATGTTTAGGCATCGAGTTGGGGGCTGGCGATATTTTATACGAAGAATATGAAACGCACTTTAAATTCTTCGTATAAAATGGCTCCATTATGTTTCTAAGCTATTTTTATTTGCTTTTGTACATATAATTCGTGGTTGAAATAAATTGATGCCATATTTAAAAGTGACATTTTATACGAACGATAAGAACTTGTACTTTTTATCGTATAAAATGTCCCCTGACTAATCTTAGTAATTTACTTCCTTCTGAAACTTACTAAATTAGCTTCTTAGACCACATACCATAGATCAATACATCAATTATCCTCAAACGCGACATGTGATACAAAAAATTTCAAATTCTTCTTTTCTTTGACAAAAAACCTCCGAATTTAGCCGTTAACCCTCTAACCCTCTAAAACACATTACATAAGCTCCTCTCCACCCTTTTAAGCATATATCATAGATCAACACATCCATTACCAGCCCTTTGTAGCCACCAATTCACCCAGTCCATAAATCTTCCCAATCCTTGTTTCTTGCCCCTTACGTGAAAACAAAAACTAAATTTGGGGGCCCTCGACGCCGGGTGTAATACAAAAACCGTCCGTTCCGACCATTTATGGGCTACGTTTGGGAGCTGTTCGGGGAATAAGTCGATCGGGAAAAGATCGCACAGTGCAGCCAATTTTAACACAACGTTTAACGCAGAGGCTGGGTTTGAAGGGTATTTATTGTTGAGTTTTACTTTGCCATTTTACTTTGTGATGATTTTCGAACAACTTTTTTTTGTTTTTTTCGCACAGTGCGGTTGAATTTTTAGTAATTGAAAAAATTGCACACTGCAGAAATAAAAAACACAATTTGCATGTAGCGGACTTTGAAATTCAATGATTTTTTATAATTGAGGTAAAGAAAAACATACCGTATTTCACCATAACTCAAAAAAATTAATTATCCGCACGGTGCAGCCAGCTTTTTGACTATTTTCTAGACTGCACTGTGCAAAGATAAAAAAATTGTTTGCACAGTGCGGGCTTTGGAATGTGAATAATTTTTTAGCTAAGGATTTCATACTACAAGTATTTTAACAGTTCACAGGCCAAAATTTGTTTTCTGCACTGTGCATCTCACTGTTTTCCCCCAATCTTTGCAGTGCACCGTGCAAAAATAAAAAATGAGTTGCACTGTGCAGTAGGACTAAAATTCAAATTTATTTGTACGATAAATTTTTGTAGACTCTTATTTCAAATGAAGATAGTTCTTACATCTCTGCTTCTGAACCGATTTTTTTGAGATTTTTCGAAATTTCTTTCCATTTTTGCCTTTTTTTTAGTTTGCACTGTGCACTTATAAAAACTATCCTAACTGCGACGTATTTTACACTGTATAACATTTAAAAAAAATTTACTGCTAAATATTTGTAAACCTAAATTTTTTTTTCTGGTCCTTTACAGTACTTTATCACTAAAAAAATCTCCTAAATTTCCTCGAGATTAATGGGATTAACTCCAAATGGCCAAACTTGGCTTATTCTCAGAACCGAAAAGGATTTTTTTTTGCGTAATGCCCTGAAGCGGTTTTCTCATCATTTCACGCCCTAAAGCGCTTTTTTCCCCAAAAAAATTATTGGTTTTGTTTACGGCCACAAGTAATGCTATGTCTTTGTCCTAGGAATGTTGAGAGACATTTTATACGAAAAAAACTTTTTTTACCCTTAGGGTTCAACTTCATAAATTCGGAGTTCCGAGTATTCTTCAGTGTAATTGGAAAATTGTGGGCTTACTAATAGTAGTGTCAACGGGACGGTTTATAAAGAGACTACTTTTTTTGGGCTTTCTATACGAATTTTTTACTTTTTTGAGGGGAAATTGGCGGAAAATGCTAAAATAGTATTGTGACTGGCATGTTTGAGGTATAAAAAGGGGCTTATTGAAAGGAATATTGCACTCGACTACTTATTTTGGCAGTAATTTTTGGAAAACCATATTGAAATTCAATTTCTTTAGAAATTAAAAAAAATCTGTCATGATGACATGTTTAAATTAGCCTTAACAGGTGTTGTAAACTATGTCAATTAGTTTTACTAACTATTTATCGGTCTATAAGACGTTTTGGAAAGATTTTTTCCGATGATTTTAAAATCGGTTGAAATATCATTCAAATTTAATATGTCATTATGACGAATTTTCTGGAAATTTTCTAGAAGTTTCTGGAGAATGAACTTTTATTTTTTTATGTCTAGTACTGTTTTTTATTCATCGTAAATCCATGGATTTTCTCTTTTTTCGTATCCCTTTACCCTTTATTCCCTCAGGGCCAAATCCCATAACTTTTGATATGAAAACAATTCTTTTTTTTTTCTTTTATTTCTTCGAATCCTCAAGATTGAATCCATCAAAACTTGACAAATATCCCATGTTTTTGGGTGGGTAATAAAATAAAAAAGTTTTCGTATGAAATTGTTGAGTTTCGGAAGTTTTTTTATTTCGCACAGTGCGAACATTTTAGAGCTGGTCGCACAGTGCAGTCAGAAAAGTTTTTTGCACTGTGCAGAAGTTTTTTGACTTTTTTTAGCACTGTGCAGAGTTTTTGAAAATTTATGGTACAGTGCAGTCAACAGACATGGCAAAACGGGCCGGGCCCTGTGCCCTTCGGACCCCCGGCCCGGCCCCGCTCCGGCCTTTTTTTCTTTAATGTGTGCAAAACCTACCGCACAGTGCAAACGTTCTGTTTTTGCATCGTGCAACTCCCAATTTCACTTGTAAAACTTGCTATTTCCCTTCATAAACAAACATATCACATTACTTGCAACCTTTACCTTGTTAGTAACTGAAACCACATCATTTTTCGTATGAAATATTTAGACGCCACTCTTTTTTCAGCTGCTCTTAGTGTAAAGTAATATCGCCAAAAATAAATTCTCTCTTTATAAAGTTATTTTTCGTCAAATTTAAGGGCTACTGATATGAATCTCTTTTTCAATTTGCGCGTTTTTGCAATGTTTGTAAATTTTCGACAAAATATTTTAAATTTGATTGCAGATGTCGTTAAAACGGACAAATAGATTGTCGCTGGACAGTCGAATGCCTTCACATCGACCGAGCACATCAAGATGGAGGTAAGTAAAGGTTTAAATTAAAATTTTCTTATAAAAATCTTGTTTTTCCAAAAAAAATGCTTGTCAATTTTGATGGAATTTTATTTGATGTGGAGTGTAGAATATTTCTCCAAAGAATCAATTTTATCCCTACAGAATTCACAAAGATATAGCCACAAATGTCTTTGCACTGTGCATTCATTTTTGTTCGATGCACCGTGCGGTGTCAATGGAAATTCGCACAGTGCAGTGATTTTTTTCGTTGCACCGTGCAAATTTTTTTAATTTTTGCACTGTGCAAGTCAATTTTTCCACTGCACAGTGCAATTCGCGTTGTCAGAAAAATTTGCACATTGCAAAGTATTAAAAAAAAATTTTTTTGATTATTTTTGGTTTTCCATTCCAATTTTTTCCATTTTCAGTTCCCATGAGCCCCAATTGTCTTCGGAACAGCGTCAGATTCTGCGTCGCTTCTCCCGCAATGTAATCGAAGCCGGTGTGACGCAACTTTGCAAGGAATTTGCCCAAATCCAACATCTGGACACGGCTCCCGACTGTTCCAACGCCGTTCCCAACAATTTGAATCGCTGCCGCTACCGAGATGTGGTCTGTTGGGACCACACTCGGGTCCGATTGAACAATTTGAATAATGATTTTATTCATGCAAACTTGGTGAAACATTCGACCCTCCCCAATGAATTCATTTGCTGTCAAGGACCGTTGGACTCGACGGCCGCCGATTTCTGGGAAATGGTATGGCAAGAGAGGACCAAGCTGATCGTCATGTTGTGCCAGACGGTGGAGGAGAAGAGGAACAAATGCGCGCAGGTAAAATTTTTTGTTTTTATTTCTGTCCCAAAATGAAAAAAAATGTAAAATACGCTCAGAGCCCTTTGTTGCATATCATCTAATAGCTAAAATTACAATAGTAACATTTCTCAACCACAAAGTTTTAAAAAAAGAACGAATTCAAAAAAAAATTTTTGTTTTAGTCAAAAAGAAAATTAAATTTTTCAATATCACATTGAAATGGTATCTAGAAAATGTTTATATCGTGTAGCAGGCAAATGTCTGTAGTATTTTTACTAGAAATAGCACATCTGTATCAATTAAAACTTGAGAGTTATGAGCAGTCAAAGTTACAGTACTTTTTTGACAAAAAAATCGCAATTTTTAATCAAAAATCTGGTATTATCGGGATTTTTAGGTAGAATACGATCTTCTCATTGCTATCCTCGTAATTATTTCATTCTACAGTATCTATATTTTCAGTATTGGCCCAAATATCCGGGCGAATCTCGACAATATGGCCCGTTCTTGGTGCGGAATGAGATGGTCGACCAGACGGAGCCGAGCCTCAAACGAACCCATTTGATTATCCGTTACAATAACGATGAACACACCCTCCAACATTGTCAATGGTCCGCATGGAAGGACAGGAAAGCTCCGAAGGGCTGTACAATGGCGTTCCGATTGTTGTCAATGGCCAGAAAACGGGCGGATTGGCCAACGATTGTGCACTGTTCGGCGGGCGTTGGGCGGACTGGAACTTTGGTGTTGCTCGCCATGATCAGAGGGTAAGAGTTTCCTTTTTTTCTGGCAAAATGTGGTTAGAAATTCGGTTCGAGAATGTTTTAGATAAAAAATGTTTCTGCACAATGCGAATTTTTTTTGTCTGCACTGTGCAAAGAGTAAAGTAAACTTTTGCAAAATACGAGTATCCAATACTTTTTTTTTGATACTTTAAAGTAAAAGGAACAATGTATTGACCATTGTCTACAAAGTCGAAATTTGCCAAAAAATTTGCATAAATTTGCATAAAAATTAATTTTTCTAAAAAATCAAAAAAATGATTTTTTTTATGTTTTTTGTATTTTAGCGCCGTTTTATCGCCAACAATGGAGAATATCAGTACGATGAAGTTGCTTCGTGACCTCCGCGCGCAACGAGGGCAATGTATTCAGACGGAGGATCAGTATTTATACGTTCATTTGGCCATGTTACAGTATGCGGTCAAGTCGAGAGCCGTGACAATTGAGGAGGTCGCAGGTAAAGCATCTAAGATGATATTATTTTTGTTAAATGCGTTGTCCAAAATATTTTGTTTCCTGAAAATTGTCCAAAAAATTGCATTTTCTCTCCGAAGTCCCCGCAAAATTCAATGTTCTCTTTCAGGATTCGTGCACGACTACGAGAACTACCTGTATCACGGCGAGAAGCCGCGACGAGCCATGATTTCGCCGGCGATTCTGATGTCGCCCACCGAGAACCGAAAGACGGACTCGGAATTGGATGAGCGGAATAAGGTACGGACCGGCTTCAAAGTCTGAAAATTCGTTCGTTCAGAGTTTCCGTGTCAGCTTCCACACCGTTCCCATACATCGACTCATGACCAACTTGTCACCCTTTCGATCGCGGTGACGTTATTTTTCAAGTTTTCTAAAAACTTGTCATCATTTTTTTGAAATTTTGAATTTTTTTTTAACTTTTGAACTTGAAAAAATAATGAGATTTTTGAAAGATGACGTCATTTTTGAGTATCATAACATTAGTTGAAAAGTCCTGGTGATATTACTTTAAGTATTCGGTGAACAGAGTGAAGATGTAATTACTATGTGTAATAAATAAATATTATATATTTGAGGGTCGTATTCTCAATGTTATCATCAAATCCGTAGCAAAAAATACTATAGGTATGATATGAATATTTTGTATATATCACTTCAATTTGATATTGAAAAATGCAATCAACTTTTTGATGTTATTTCGGACCAAAAGTGAGCCGTAATGTCGAGATTTAATGGGATATGTGGGCCAATACTTAACACAGAGACGCTGTAGAATGTGACATTTATTGAAGAAGGATTTGATGGTTCGTATTTTACCAGAAAATCCCCATTTTACCCGATTTTTGCTCAGAAATTTCGATTTTTTTATCAAAAAAGGGCCCTAACTTTTACTACTCATAACCGGACATGGCTGGGGCCGGGCCGGGCTTCGGAAATTTCGAAAAGAGCCGGGCCGACAATTTTTGGGGCCGGGCTTAGGGCCTGACCTGATTCTTTGGGGCCGGGCTCGGAAAAATTTCTGCCCGGCCCCTTTTGGAAAAAAGTTTGGTTTTGGCGTTTGCCTGATCTTGGCATTCTGTTTTTACAGGTAATTGTAGCCTTTAAAGGGATATTACTTCTGTATATTTTTTGGTTTTTTTTTAAAAGTTTTTAGACTAATTCGAGAAACGCTATAAGGTTATTTTTTGTCTTCATAGCCCTGCATATGGCCAAAAAATTGCCAAAATGGCGGGAAATTCAAAAAAATTTTAAAAAAATTTAAGGGCGGGGCCGGGCCTGAAAATCCTGAGGGCCGCGCCGGGCCGGGCTTTGGAAATTTTGAAAAGGGCCGGGCCGACTTTTTAGGGAGCCGGGCCGTGGGCCCCGAAGTGCCAAAAGCCCGGCCCCCTAGCCATGTCTGCTCATAACTCTGAAATTAAAATCACTACAGATCTGATATTCCCAGCATAAATACTCCAGAGCTTTGCTTTCCATGCGATATAAACATTTTTTAGATAGCACTTCAATTTGATACTAAAAAATTAAATCTTTTTTTTGTCTTTTCGGAATTTAATTTTTCTCAAAATTTTGTGTCATAACTCTGAATGGATATGCATTTTCCTCCCCCATTTCTGTCACGACCTCTACATCAAATTGCTAATCGTTTACTATGCCTCTCTATAGATGAAATCTACATTTCCGACGGGTATTTCCATGGACATGACGTTCCTGTTTACGGGCCCAAAATACTTTGCAAACTTTTCGTTCATGTGGGTGGGGATTCGGGGGTTGCGTGAGCAGTTCAAACTTTGCTGACCTACAAATTGAGTCGGTTTCAGTTTTCCGTATACCACTTGTAAATTTGAGTTAATTACTTTCTAAAATTTTCGAATTTCTACCTTTTGGTCGCAATTAATCGTTGTAGACTGCTAAATTACTTCCAATTTTTACTGTAAAAGGATAGCACAACGTATTTGTCCAACTACTGCAGCTGGTATTTACCAATTTTTCTAACGATTCAACCGATTTTTTCTTCGAATTTTGCGAAATGGATTTTTTCAAGTTTTTTCGAATGTTTTTTCTATTTTTGATGCTAATGGTTAACATCGACGCCATTCATCAAGTCCGATCGCTTCTATACATCCCAAAGGACGAACAACGGCTTCAAGGGATTCGCAATTTATTTGGATATAACCCAAATAACCGAAAATTCAACGCGACCAAAATTAAAGATTACGGTAGAAATTACCATAGTGCTTTATGGAAACATTTGAAATTAATTTGAACATGTATAAGAGGTTTTTTCGTTGTTATTACTTATTTTTTCAATATTTGGTTCATATTGTACTAACTGTTATTGCAATGTTATTTTTTGGAGAATAAAGTAATATTTGATTGCAATTTCGAGATTTTATCTGGCTTTTGAGACGATTAATAGGTTAGATATAACAAGTTACATCTAAAATTAACTTTTTAACCCATCAAAAAAATTTTCAAAATTTTTGCACTGTGCGTTTTTTAACCTTTGAAGTTTGCACAGTGCAGATGAAAAAAAATTAGCACCGTGCAACTGGAACAAAAAAGCATTGGTAGTAAAGATGATTCGGGACAGTAGTAAACCCTCTGAAGGTTTCATGGCTTTAGTTTTTTAGCGTTGAAGATTTGTCGTTGCACCGTGCGGTGAGAAAGAAATTTTCGACTGCACTGTGCGAAAGAGAGAGATTTTGCTCTGCACCGTGCAAATTTTCAAATAACTTTTTTGGGTCTAAAACTTGCAATAGTCTGAAAATATTTGATTGACCTTTTGAGCCTTAGCAATTTATGTAATTGTGACAAGTTATACGATGAAATGTGTCCAAAAAGATTGAAATTTTTCAAAAAATATGGCTCTTTCCGACCAAAAAGTTCATTTCCTAATTTCTCAACAAAACCAGGGCTCAGAAATTCCGTGACAATCGCCGTAACATTGTTGTAAACACCAAATCCGCCGGGAGAATGTTACAACAAAAAATTACTGTTTTTGAAAGAAAAAATTGTAATATTCAAATTTTTAAATTCTATAATTTATTGTTATTATGATTATTATGTTCTGTAACTATGAATAAATACTAGTGTTGGCGTTTCCCGTAAAAATTACAATGGTTATGGCAAAAATCGGCGTATTTTGCGTTGGGTTTCCCGTTTTGAATGGCAATTTGAGATCGAAAATACGGCATTATTGTTGAGGTATCTCCGTGAAAGTCATATTCAACCGACCAGCCAGCGTTTTGGCACGTTGCGAGTCGAGGTGGAAGCGTTGGTCCGTGCTGAAATTTGAATATTCAAATTTTTTTAATTTTATGGATTTTTTTTGGGACTTTGGTAAAATACGGTTGGAAATGATAACGTCACTTTTTGGTTTGGTGAAAAGTGTATATTCGTATTTTGTTAGGTCGTTTTATGCAATTTACAACCAAAAATTTGCATAAATTATCGCAAAATTAAAAGTTTAGAAAATTTGCATAAATTAGCATACTTTTTATCCTTCATAAAATGCCTAATCATTTTTTTGGACCTTTTTAAGAAATCCACATTCAAAAATTTGCATAAATCATCCAAAAACGTCAAAATTTCAAAAATTTGCATAATTCTAAAAATTAAAATTCCACTAAACAACTTACATGTAGGCTGTTTTTGGAGGCACAGCCACGTATAGTTTGGTCACATTTCTCTCCATCATCTCCTTGACCACACTACAATCAAACCGTCGATTTATCTCATCTTATCCATCAGCTTCGCAAAACATTTAGCAAAACGAACAAAACAGAGGGGATTCAAGCGCCGTTCGACTTACTACTTTCTCGATTACTTACTTTTCTTGCGATGGATTCAAATTCAACGTGTTGGGCTGCTTGTTCAACGCGGACTCGATGAATTTCTTGGCTTGTGCGGCGGTCTTGAAGACTGGCGACATTTTGCCCGGAATTATGGCGTACGGAACGAAACGGATGGAGAGATCTTGACCAAAGTGACCGTCCGCTTCCCATCGGTCCATGGTCTCCAACAACGTTTGACGTTGGTCCTAAATTTGGAGTTAAAAATTTATTTTTGATTTTGCACAGTGCGAAAATAAAAAATTGCGAATTTCTGCATTGTTCTGATGGAGAGAACGCTGGTTTCGAATTCAACCAACTAAAATGGACGTGTTCTACAAACCCGGAAATAGTTCAACTCCCTGCGGTGGTTAATGATACCGTAAGAAGAATCTTTTTTTGGTTGCACTGTGCAAAAAATAAAAATTGCAAATCTTAGAATTTGCTTAAAGTATGATTTCACAATTTGCATAGATGGAAAAGAGACGTCCATACTTTACAATAGCATAATCTTTTAGTCACTGGAGCATATGCATTGTGCGAGAAAATTAATTTTTTTGACTGCACAGTGCAAAACAAATCTTTGAAATATTGCACTGTGCAAAAGAAAAAGTTGTAACAATCGGCGTGCAAACCGATGTAAAATACCGTAAATTATCTTTTATTAATTCCTAGGGTACTATAGTGCCTCAGGGTGCCAAAAATTTTCATTTTACTACCTGCACAGTGCGATTTCCAAGAGTCAAAAAATGTGCACTGTGCAGTGAAAAATGTTTGTGTTGATGCACTGTGCAGTCCACAGACCGCGTTAATTGTAAGTAAAGTTCCACTTACCTCCTCCAAAGATCTTCTACAACGTCTTGCGCGGCAGCTGAACTGCGTTGGACCATTGTAAAAGGCCATGGTCACCAGTTTGGAGATGACTGGCACTGGTTCCGTTGTTCCCATTTCTGTGGTTCCCTCTGTGAATTCAGTGGTCTCTTCTGGAGTCGTTCCTTCCGTGGGAACTCCTGTGGTAGCCTCAGTTGGCACTTCGGTAGTTCCTTCAGTTGGAATTTCAGTCGGAACTTCAGTGGTGGCTTCAGAAGTCTGCTCAGTTGTCTGTTCAGTTACTGGCTCCGTAGTTCCCTCAGTTGGGAGTTCCGTGGTCGATTCTGAAGTCTGTTCGGTCGTGGCTTCAGTTGGCTGCTCAGTAGGCGCTTCGGACGTTCCTTCGGACTCTGTAGTTCCTTCCGTGGGCAATTCAGTAGTTCCTTCTGAAGTCTGTTCAGTTGTGGCTTCAGTCTCTTGCTCCGTGGTGGCTTCGGATGTTGTTCCTTCTGTTGGGAGCTCTGTTGTGGCTTCAGAAGTCTGTTCAGTAGTTCCTTCAGTTGGAAGTTCAGTGGTGGCTTCAGAAGTCTCAGTCTTTTCGGTTTCTTCTTCTGTAGTGGCTTCAGTTGGCAGTTCAGAGGTTGGAGACTCAGTTGGGAATTCGGAAGTGCTCTCAGTTTCTGGTTCCGTGGTACCTTCGGTAGGGAATTCAGTAGTGGCTTCGGAAGTCTGCTCTGTTGGCTGCTCAGTGGTTCCCTCTGTGGATACTTCACTGGTGGCTTCAGACGTCTGCTCAGTTGTCTGTTCAGTTACTGGCTCCGTAGTTCCCTCAGTTGGGAGTTCAGTAGTGGCTTCTGAAGTCTGCTCGGTCGTAGCTTCAGTTGGCTGCTCAGTTGAAGCTTCGGAAGTTCTTTCAGACTCTGTAGTACCCTCAGTCGGAACTTCAGTTGTGGCTTCGGAAGTCTGCTCAGTTGACTGTTCAGTGGTGAACTCAGTTGTAGCCTCCGATTCAGTTGTTCCTTCCGTTGGGAGCTCTGTGGTGGATTCAGAAGTCTGTTCAGTTACTGGCTCTGTAGTTCTCTCGGTAGGTAACTCTGTGGTAGCTTCAGAAGTCTGTTCGGTGGTAGCCTCAGTTGGTCGTTCGGTAGAAGCTTCAGAAGTGCCTTCAGACTCTGTGGTGGCTTCGGTTGGAAGTTCGGTTGTGGCTTCAGAGGTCTGCTCAGTTGGCTGTTCGGTTACTGGCTCTGTAGTACCTTCTGTCGGCAATTCAGTAGTGCCCTCGGAAGTCTGTTCAGTTGTGGCTTCAGTCCCTTGCTCCGTGGTGGCTTCGGATGTTGTCCCTTCCGTTGGGAGCTCTGTTGTGGCTTCAGAAGTCTGTTCAGTGGTTCCTTCCGTTGGCAACTCACTCGTCGACTCTGAGGTCTGTTCCGTCACTTGCTCTGTAGTTCGTTCAGTTGGAAGTTCAGTGGTGGCTTCAGAAGTCTCAGTCTTTTCGGTTTCTTCTTCTGTAGTGGCTTCAGTCGGCGATTCAGAGGTCGTGGACTCAGTCGAAAGCTCAGTAGTTCCCTCAGTTACTGGCTCGGTAGTTCCTTCCGTAGGTAATTCAGTAGTGGCTTCTGGAGTCTGCTCTGTAGTCGCCTCTGATGCTGGCTCTGTTGTGGCCTCAGTCGGAAGCTCAGTCGTGGCTTCTGTTTCTTGCTCTGTGGTGGCTTCTGATGTTGCTGTTGTTCCTTCCGTTGGGAGCTCTGTGGTGGCTTCAGAAGTCTGCTCAGTTGTCTGTTCAGTTACTGGCTCCGTAGTTCCCTCAGTTGGGAGTTCCGTGGTCGATTCTGAAGTCTGTTGGGTGGTGGCTTCAGTTGGCTGCTCAGTGGAAGCTTCCGAAGTTCCTTCGGACTCTGTGGTTCCCTCAGTTGGCAATTCAGTGGTACCTTCAGAAGTCTGTTCAGTTGTGGCTTCAGTTTCTTGCTCCGTAGTGGCTTCGGAAGTTGTTCCTTCTGTTGGCAACTCAGTGGTGGCTTCAGAAGTCTGCTCAGTTGACTGTTCAGTGGTGAACTCAGTTGTAGCATCCGATTCAGTTGTTCCTTCCGTTGGGAGCTCTGTGGTGGATTCAGAAGTCTGTTCAGTTACTGGCTCTGTAGTTCCTTCTGTAGGCAATTTACTTGTGGATTCGGAGGTTTGCTCTGTAGTGGCTTCAGAAGTCTGCTCAGTTACTGGCTCTGTAGTTCCTTCAGTAGGTTGCTCCGTTGTTTCGTCTGACGTCTGCTCCGTCGTCGTCTCTGTTGGCTGTTCAGTAGAGCCTTCAGTAGTTCCGTCGGACTCTGTAGTGCCTTCTGGAGTCTCCGTAGTTCCTTCTTCAGTGGGCTCTTCGGTTGTTTGCTGGCTGGTGGTACCGTCAGTTGGTCGTTCGGTAGTCGGTTCGGTTGTGAACTCGGTGGTACCCTCGGTAGATGGTGTAGTAGACTCATCGTCATCTAAAAGCGATTTGTGTGGAGGAATGGGATTTTTTGAATTTTTTATGTGTTTCTGCAAAATTAGACTTACCAATGGACCTCTCAATCTCATCCAATGCCGTATTGCCATTCACGATCTGAATGTTCTTATCCTTGTTGTTCTTTGGTTGATATCCTTTCATGGTATCATTATCATACGTTATTCCAACAACAACAAATTTGTGGATCGATTCGTTCATGTCGTCCAGAATCTTGGAGACTGCCGCAATGTCTTCTGTGGGGTCCGAATTTCTGAAAAAAAAATTTTTATTTTTTGCACTGTGCAAATTTTTTTTTTTTTTTTTTTTTTTTTTTGAGATTTTTTTATTGCACTGTGCAAAAAGAAAAAAAAATTTTTGCACCGTGCAAAATTAAAATGTTTGCACTGTGCAAAACATTCAAAGATTTTTTCGTTGCACAGTGCAAATTTCCGAAAATTTCGTCGCACAGTGCAGAACTAAAAAATTTTGTCGCACTGTGCAAAAAATCAAATTAAAAAAAAACTTACTTATAAGCCGATTTTTCGGGTGCAAAAAGATGAACAAAATGACTACCGACATTTTTATCATAATCCACTTGATTGATAAACTTCACAGCCCTGAAAACAGAATCTTAGAAATGGAAATGCAGAAAAAATGCGTTTGAAATAAGCGTAAGATGCTAGATGTTATAGGACAGGACAAGAAGCGACTAAATTTATGTTTTGTAAGCATAAAGCACCTGAAATTAAATTATTTGGACCTGAAAATTAGATTAGTTATATTGCACCAGTGCAAGTGGGAGATTGAAGATTTCAAAGGAAATTTGACTTGAAAATTGTGATTGATTCGCTAGTATCTAGAAGTAAGAGGTCAGTGTCATAATTTTTTTTTTAATTTTATTGCATTGTGCGACCAAAAATTACTTTTTGATTCTTGCACAGTGCAATAAAAAGAAATGTCAAAAAATCGCACTGTGCAGAGACAAATCAAAGACTTTCTGCCAAAAAATCATTAGTTGCCTCAGGCAATTTCGCTATGAAATTTAAAATACGTGTCTCTTTTGCATTGCACTGTGCAATCAACGTCTTCTTCTGATTGCACTGTGCATTCAAAAGTTTATGTTGACTGCGCCTTGTCACCTGTCTATTTCTATTACTATGTCATTAGGTATGTTGCATATGACCTGATTATAGCCCACCTAGCGGAGTGTAATTTTATTTCTATATTCTACAGTGCGAAAATGCCATATCAAAATTTGCACTGTGCAGTGGCAAAAAATTCCATTGCCGATAAAAAAGTGGTCGATTTTTGATTTCTGCTTTCTATTGGGGCATGTTACAAGCAGAGAAAGTTATAATTCACCATCAAAATCCCGTTTTCTGATTTGTTTTGTTATAATTTTCTTAAAAATTTCCTCAAATCTCAAAAAATCTCTCTTGCACTAGTTACAGTAAGTCCGCAAAGCAAATGATTACCTTTCTTGTGACGGTTTTCCATCAAAGTTGTCATATTTTTCATAAACTCTTTCAATATGTGCCACAATTTCCTCCACATTCGCTTTTCCCATCAAAATGTCTTCGGATTTGGGACTGTCCAAATATGGTATCAAATCCACTTGCAACTTGCCATGCTCCAGCTTGTTTTCCCATTTTAGGAAGAGCTGCTGCAAAAGCTGCTTGTTTTCCTGAATTTGCTCCGCATCGCGTTTTACGCGGCTCGGCTCATGGGCAAAGAATAAGATTTTGGTCAAAGCGGCCGGAGGCACTGGCGGAACGGGGGTTGTAGTGGTTGTGGTGGTTGTTGTGGTCGTAGTAGTTGTTGTAGAAGTGGAAGTTGTGGTCGATTTTTCTTTTGGCTCTGAAAAATATGGAAATTAATTAAAAATTTGAAAATCAGCTGCTGATTAAAATTTGAAATAAAAAATTTTATACTCAAGATTATTTCTTAGTCTGACTTATCGACCGCGTTGAGCAAAATTTTGTTTTTTTTCTGCACAGTGCAAAAATAAAAAAAAAGTTGTCTGCACTGTGCAGTTTTTACATGTTTGCGCACAGTGCAATCATACGGCCACCAAATGATCAAATTCTTTTGCATTATGTTTTTTCAAGTTTCCTATGGCATTTTTCGTATCATTATTCATCCAAGAATGCCAGCTTTTTTGCACAGTGCAAATCAAAGGTTTCTTCGCACAGTGCAGATGATTTTATTGTAATTCCTTTTTTGCACTGTGCAAATCTCAAAATATTTTTGGTTATAAAAAATTTGTTGGACATTCTGATTTTACTGTCAATATTTTTTATTTTTTAGTGACATTTTATACGAAAAAAACATTTTTCATTTTTTCCCAGCAATTTTGAATCTTCCAACAAAGTGATGTCACCATGACTAACTGAAATAAAATGCATTTTGCAATATAAGCCCATCTTCGTCATCGGCCAGAATCTGGCATTTGTAATCCTTAATAATTGGGCATTATCGCCTTAAACTTGTCAAATCTTTGCCTCGCCTTCTTTTGTCCTTTTCTCTCGTTCTAGGAGCGACCTCAAAATGAGATAAAAAACTACCATTAGACCAACAAATCATGTTACTACTGATATATGGATTATAAAGTGGCCTTATCGCCAAGTGCAATAAGTTTCGCTCCTCTTCTTTTGGTCGAAAATTATTATTATAGTTTAGTGCGCTTTGTATCGGAGTTCTGATTGATTTTAAGGACTAAAAAAACGGTAGCTTGATATACGACAATACAAAAAAAAAGATTTTTGGATTTTTTGCACTGTGCAGATGAAAACAAAATCAATGAAAGATCGCACTATACAAAAAATTATTTTCTGCACTGTGCAGAATTTGAATTTGTTTTTTCACAAAACTCAAAAAATTTTGGCTTCAATTTTCCATTTTCCCGAACTTTGTCATCTGTTTTTAAGCCTCTTTTTGGGTCTTTTGTTCTGCGTAGGCATATCGAGGAATTATCGTCATTAACAATTTTACAGCCGTTATTCGCAATTTTCTTATCTATTCTTTTCTTGTGTTTGACGGCAATAAAAATTTCCATTTTAATTTTGAATAATAAAGGCGTGGCACTAGGAGGACGCAATGAAAAAAGTCAAAACTTGGAATTTGCACGGTGCGAATTTTCAAATTGGAATTTTTCATTGTGCGGAAAGGCAAATAGCTCAACTGGTCTATAAATCTTTAACTGGCTTGTCGCCTCTACTATACTGGCCAGTCCCTGATCCCATCCGGTCATTCGCACAGTGAAGAAAACAAAAAGCTTTTTTTGCACTGTGCAAATTTTAAAAATTTAATTTCGCGCTATGCGAATAGTCAAAATTTGTATAGTTAACTTTGGATGTCTTAAATAGACCGGATTATATATTAGGAACTAAATAATTTCCGAACTAAACACCCCGCACAGTGCAAAAAACAAAAAACTTTCATTGCACAGTGCAGTCTTAAAAATTTAATTTTTTGACTGTGCAAAAAATATAAGTCGATAAAATTGGCCATTGCTATTATAAATAGGTTACATAAAGTCCCATGAACCTTAAAATATTTGAATTGGGGACAATCAACAGGACTTATAATTAAAAGTTTTTATTGCACAGTGCAAGGAGCGCAAGTTTTGCACCGTGCAAACTTTTTGCTTTGTGATAACGTATTTCCGTCGATGGTTTAAGGTATTTTGCATAAAAATTACACCGTGTGTAAAGCATCTGTTGGCATACCTTGAAGAAAAAGGATGACAATTGCAATAACGGCACCAATGAAAAGAAGAACGACCAATAGAATTGGGAGTATGATAAACGGTTTCTTTCGCGCTTCACCATCTCGCCGGGGTTGTAACATGGCTCATCGGAGTAGTTTTACTTTTCTGGAAATAAAATTGATTTTTTCGAGGAAAAATTTGAAAAAATCTAAAAAAAAATCTTCTCACGCAAAATGAAAAATTCGGGAAAAAATCAAGGGATTTGCAACGACCAATTACGTAAAATTATGTACTGTAGGCTACTGTAACATTTTTTTGGAAAAATTTTTGTTTTATTTTGGAAAATTGCAAAAAAAATTGGAAAAATTTTGTTTTTGTCAAAATATGTAAATTTTCTTGCAAAAAATCGCCGTTTTTCTACAGAATATGCTGCTGAAATAATTGTCAAAGTATACTGTAATACTGGGTCCAAAAAATAGTCATCATTTTTTGGGGAAATTTGAAAAAAATTCTGACTTTTTAAAAAAATGGACGTTTATCCGCTCCCGACGCCTTGGGCGTTGTAAAATGCAACTTGATAAGGAACAAGGAACGGTTTACAATCATTTACAGCCTCCATTCCTTTGCGGAAGCCTTCACAAAGTGTTGGGTGGCCAAAAACTTTGGTGTTCATTGATGATTTTACAGATCTTCGTAGGATAAAGTGCAATATTTTAATTGTTTTGATGTCTGAACAAGTCAGGACCCAAACTGTTTGATAAGATATCATGTGCTACTGCAGCTAGACAAAACATGAAGTGCATTTGACTCCTGTTTTTTGCGGGAAAAGAAAATATTTTTTGGAAAAATGGAAAAAAAGAGGAAATTTTTGAAAAATTTGAGATTTTGTTATAAAAATCGAATGTTTCGGGTAAAATACGGCGAGGCAACACTTTGTTTTGTCTTGGTGATTCAACGATTAGTCTCTATTGCGCAGTATGATGAATTTTAGATATCGAATTCCCCAAAAATGGCAAAAGACAGCAGAGATGAGCTGAATTTGAGTAAAAAGACTCAATCACTATATTTTAGGCGTATTTTAGGAATGTTAAGTTAATTCAGAAGTTAGACAATGCCATAAAGAGTGTCTAGAAGAGGGTTTCAAAACGATTAAAACGAATTTTTGCCGACTTTTAACCTCAAATAACGTATTTTTCTTCAATTTTTGCCTGTCCATGCCTGAAAACAATAAAAAATCAATAAAGACTTACTTTGTTTGCGCTAAGATACTGTTAGCAAAGCATGCGAATTGATAAATCGCCGAGTTTCAAAAAAATTTGGCCAAAAAATTACAGTAACCCAAAAAAATTAAAGCTTCTCCTACGCAAAGAAAATCTCCCTTTTCCCCCAAAAAATCAGCAAAACTCTCCAAATGAGGGAATCTTAGAATAATCCGTGCTTAAATAGCTCCAAAGCTCCCCTCTTACCCCCCCCCCCCTTCTCCAACCTAAATCATTATCTTTGTGCTGGGCTTGAACGAGCGGCCCCGCCCCGCATGCAATTAGTCAGCCCCCAACTACTGATAAGACAGCCCGAAGATGCGACGGGTAATAGGTGTTAATAACATTATTATGGCAACAGTTTTTATGGCTTTTTTGCTTCAGGCAAGTTTTATGTGTTTTCTCGTTCGACAAACATCCGCTTTGCACTGTGCATAGAACGTTATGGGGGAAAATGGGAAAAAGTTGATTTGAAGTTAAAATGAAAAATTTTTGAGTGCAAAGAGTGTTTTAAAAATTTTTTTAGATACAAAGAACTTTTTGCCACCCGACAAATCATGGTTTGATTTTTTCGGTCGCACTGTGCGATAATAAAAGCTTTGGCGTCATAAAAAAACTTTTGTAAGCAAAAAAAAATTTTTTGCACTGCAAAAAATTTTTTTTATTATTTTTTATCTACCTTCTACGTTTTGTAATTTTGGCTTCCGCACTGTGCAGTCGTCTTTTTGTTATATTGCACTGTGCAGTTCGTAAAGAAAAAATTGGACTGCACCGTGCAACAAGAACATGAATTCCACGCACTGTGCAAATGTAACGTGTAGCATGAATTCCACGCACTGTGCGAAAGCAAGCACACAGTGCAATTCCACGCACTTGTTTCATCATATAAGATTTTGAGCATTTTGTCATTTAATTTTGGTTTCAAAACGAAACCCTGATTTTTTGGCATTCTGCAACAACCTGTCAGATTGTACATTTTTGTGTTTACAATTGAAATTAACAGAGAGAGCAGTCAGATTTTAGTTTCTGAAGGTAAAATACGAGCAAATCTAACAAAAATGAAACAACTTAACGTGCTGTAATAAAACTTTTATTATCTATGAAAATAAAGCGAAATTTTTATGCGGAAAAACACCTCCGCTTTTATACTGTAGCGCTTAGTAGGTGTGGAATATACTGTAAGAAAGCGTGAGACAAAATCTTTTGTCAGAAAAAACTTTCTTCCGCACCGTGCAGCAAATTTTAATTCTTGATCAATTGCACTGTGCGGATTTTGATTTTGCACAGTGCAGACTTGTAAGAAATTATTTTTTGGCATTCTGCATTATGCAACAAAAAATTTTCTCAAAGAATTATTTTCTCCGCACCGTGCGCTCAAAGGAAACTTCCGCCCGCACAGTGCAGATTATGCTTTTTTTTGGAGGCGAAAAATGAAATCGGATTTCCGTCCCCCACAAGCTACTCACAATTCCCCAATCAAGATTGGTTGGCCTCCGGTCCCGTATGATTTGATTTTTTGATCAAAAACAATAATTCCAAATTTATTAAAAAAAATTGTTTGTTGCAGAATTATAGTAATCGCTGGAAGAAGACGGATGTAAATGTAGGATTAAAACAAAATTTGGGGGTTCAGCTGCTCGCTTCGATAATATTTCTGATGCAAGAGGCTTATGAGGTCAGCGCTTTGTTTTATTTTTACTCTCGGAACGCCTTTTTTTCTCTGTTTCACGGGATTTTGCACAGTGCGAAAGAAAAAGGGAAAATGACTGCACAGTGCGGAGAAAAATGAAAAATGCACTGTGCGATGGATTTTGTAAGGGTCGCACTGTGCGAAAAAAAAACAAATGAAAACGACTGCACAGTGCGGAGAAAAATGAAAAATGCACTGTGCGATGGACTTTGTGAGGGTCGCACTGTGCGGAAAAAGAACAAATGAAAATGATTGCACAGTGCGAAGAAAAATGGAAAATGCACTGTGCGATGGATTTTGTAAGGGTCGCACCGTGCAAAAAAAATTGAAAATGACTGCACAGTGCGGAGAAAGAGAAAATGAAAAGATGTGCGATAAGTTTGCACTGTGCGACAAAGCCAAAAAGTCCTCCCATTGCACAGTGCAAAAAGAAACAAGACATAAGAGTGCACTGTGCAAAAAGCTTTGCGATGACTGCACTGTGCAAAGTGCGCAATCACCAGAAAATGTCACAGGGCAGTGCGAAATGTCGCGACACCTCCGCACAGTGCAAAAAAATTATTTATCAAAAATTTTTGTCAAATACCAGAAAGATCCGCACTGTGCGCTTATTTTTTGCTCTGCACCGTGCAAAGACAAAATGTCAAAACTTTTTGTGCACTGTGCAACATTTTCATATGATTCAAAGTGCAAAAACAAATGTTTGAAGAGCTTCCTGACCAAGACTACATTGTTTAATTGGTACAGTATTCCATGCAGAGGCGTTTTTTTTTGATAAAAATTGTATTTATTGCTCATAACGCCGTAAATTCATTATCCAAAAATTAAATTGTTTCGCTTATCATTGCTTTATTATATTTTTGCACCAAAAAATAGAATTCAGTCACGCCTTTATTAAATTTAATGATGAGCTCCATAAACCTTGCAATTTGAAGGTTTGTTGCGGAATGCCAAGATTTAAAGTTTTCGCTTTGATACCCAAATTTTGATTCTAAAATCATCAAAATACTATGAATAACCCCTTTTGAGTTTGTATTGCAGTGTCGTGAACATAATCTTGTGCCATAACCGAAAAGATTTTGTCTTCAAGTCACAGAACACTCTACAAATGAGTCAAAGTTCGGAAAAAGGGCGTCATTTTTGAAGTTGAGATGGAGTTTGTTTTCAAAATTTATGAAACTACACATTGAGTGGGAGAGAGATCTGATAAGACTTTGTGAAAGACGTTGAGTTCAAAAAATGTTCAGCAATTGACGTGGAGAATATATCTTTTTTAAATTTTGTGCAGAATCTTTGATTTTTATATAGAGAATATACTTTTAGATGCTTTAAAATCCCGGCCAGGTGTTTCTCTTGACATTACTTGAATGTAAAGTGATCAAACAACAGTAAAATTTAAAATTTTCTGAGATTTTTTTGATTTTTTGCTGATTTTTTGATATTATTCTTGATTTTCTGATCCCAACTTGACTCCATCACCTTCTTAAGGCCACATAAAGTGTTTTGATTACATTGTCGATGGTTAAGTTAAGAAAAAGAGCGATAAAGTTCGAGATTTTTTGATTTATCCGAATATTTTCTCTCAAAATTATAAGCCAAAAACGGTTAACAATGAAAAAGTAATTGTCAGAATCCTGGAACAAAGAGAGTTTAGGCGCCAATTGATCCGTTAAACAAACACTTCATGAATTAAAACCCCATTCGCTTCCTTATCGGTGGTGTTCAACAACTCTTTGGTTGCGTGAATGACGATAAGCCCCGCCAAAAAGACATCATCACAGATACCGGGGGAGAAATGGACTTTCGAAACCCTGGGGGAATTTTGCAAAATTTTTTGGACTGCACAGTGCAAAAAAAAGAAGTTTTGTTATTGCACTGTGCAGAGCCAACAAACAATTTTCGTTTTTATGCACTGCACAGTGCAATGGATAAAAATTTAAACGTCGCAATTATCATTGCACTGTGCAGAACAAAAGAAACACATTTTAATTTGTTTATTGCACAGTGCAATGACCGAAAATTGAATTTCTTTTTTCTCAATGCACAGTGCAAAAGATGAGAAATTTAAAAATAAAAATTTTTCAATTTACTGTGAAATACATAATAAACGTATGTCGTCTTCTTTCTTGCACTGTGCAGAAGACAAAGACCAATTTTTATTTATGTCACTGCACTGTGCAATGACCAAAAATTGAATTTCTTTTTTCTCAATGCACAGTGCAAAAGATGAGAAATTTTGGAAGTAAAAATTCTCAATGCACCGGGCAACACATAATAAAAATATGTCATCTTCTATATTGCACTGTGCAGACGTCAAAAACCAATTTCTATTTTTGTCACTGCACCGTGCGAAAAATAAAATTTCATTTCTTGCACTGTGCAGAAGCCAGAAATTAAATTTCTTTTTTTCACTGCACTGTGCAATGGGCAAAAACGAAAAAAAAACAAATTTCTTAACAGTGCAAAATCCTAAAATTGTACGCAATCCCTTGCACTGTGCGCGTAGCATTTCTCAGCTCTGAATTTTGTGTCCGCACAGTGCGTTTTTCACTTTTTGTCTTTGAAACTGAAACTGCGCCCAAATAATGAAACCTTTTGCCTTATCGTCCACACCTATTCCATTATTCAGGAACAACAAAAAAAGCAAAAAAATCGAGATAAAAGGATTAAAATTAATTCCCAGTTAGTTTTTGTGATTGTAATGTGACTCTGAGGGGAATTGTAATAAAATAATAATAAAAAGTTGGGTTGGAATCGCGAAAGTATCACTCTCGTGGTCCATCTGATAAGATACGACGTCCGGTGACAAGGGATTAAAATTATTTCGATTATTTTTGAGATTTTTTGTAGTTCTTTGCAAATTTTTTTATTTTAATGTGCAAAAGATTAAAAAAATCAATTAAAAAAAGTAAAAAACCCTCAAAAAATTTGAATATTTATGCAAATTGTCCCTAAAACAATACAAAAACATGTTTCACAAACTCCTGTCGCCGCTCCAACCTTCTCCATTGTCCGAGATAATTGTAATCCCAGTAAACAATAATCCAAAAATACGTATATACAGTTGACGCAATGACTGCCGAGACTCCCACTGCCAGCGATTGGAACGAAAAATCAATTTCGTGGGACCGACGCAGATCGTACACCGACTTTTTGATGAACGCAAATCCCAACATATACGTCATCATTATCAGGAAACACTAAAGTAATTTTTAAAATACGGTTGTATAAACTCTGCGAAAAAACCGTGGCGTATTTTACCTTCAATTTAAATTTTAAAATCACTTATTTTCTTTGTTTGCACTGTGCAAGACATTTATTATCATTTTGCACTGTGCAATCAAAAAGGTTTTCGTGATTTCACCGCACTGTGCTGGGGAAAACATGATTTTTTTTGTAAATTTACCCCTCTAGATGTCAAAATTATTTTCTCCCATCAAAAATATTTTTGTTTTTGTTGTTACGCGTTGCTTAAACGCAAGTTTTTAAATTCCCGCACAGTGCAGAACAAAAAAAAAATTTTGCACAGTGCAGAAATAACGAAACTGAGAAAATGGGTAAAAAACAAATAACACAGTGATCAGAATAAAGCCCTTAAAGGGCCAGAACAGCTACTTTGGAATTGCGCGTTTTACGGCGTGTGAAACGAAATGTCAAAAAAAGTTTTTATGTCCTTCGAAAACAAAGGCCGCGGAGGTGCAAACAGTAAAATGATTATTAGTAAACATGTAGAATGTCCCCATTATGTTTTTACGTTGTTATTGGTACAGTAGACAAAGAAATTTTTTGGACATTTCGTTTCTACGCCGTAAAACGCGCGACTCAAAAATAGCTGTGCTGCCCCTTTAAATCAAACTCACATTAGCAATCATGTGGATAATGTAAATTTTCCTCTTTTTTAGTCGATTTGATATCATTAGTGCCAGATATGATACGGTAGTTATAATAAAAACAACGCATAGACTTGGGGCGTAATCATGTTCGTGGACGGTGCTGACAATAAAGGCTTCAATAATGCTGATGGCCATCCCGAGATGGCCGATTACAAATGTGCCAAACTGAAAAAAGAAAATTATTCTGATTGCACCGTGCAGAAAATAAAAATGCGTTTTACGCACTGTGCAATCAAAAAATCGACTAGTAAACCTTTTCATGCTTGAAAATATACTGTCTTTTCTGCTGTGCTAAAAAAATTTGTGCCAATTTGATTGCACAGTGCGACAAAAACTGATTTCCTTTGACTGCACAGTGCGAAATAAAAAAACACGACTTTTGCAATGTGCGATGGAAACAACAACTGGTGGACATTGCCACTAACTAGTATGGAGTGTAATTGTGACTTCTCGAAGACTAATGTTATCCATCCTTACCATAGTGTTGGTAAAAAGCAAATTTTCAGGCTGCACTGTGCAAAACCTTTAAAAAATTTTTGCACGATGTAAATGCAATTTGTAAAAAAGTCAAGTATATTTTCATACGTTCATTAACTGCCTAGAACAATGTCTAATTTTTTTTCTCGCCGCACAATATTATATAAGATTTGCATTTTTTACAGCGCACTGTGCAAAAATCAAAAATTGAAAATCCTGCACAGTGCGGACAAAAAGATATTGTCCGTCCTGGAAAAAAATGGACTAAACAACTCACATGTACATCAAACATGTCGCAGCAACATTTGTAATCTCCAGAGTTGTCAATCACTTCTTTCACCGTCTCCAATCGACGTTTCGGCCGGCCACCGGCCGCTGGATGCATGTAATTCATGGACATTGTTCTGAAGTTTTACAAAATGAAGGAAAATACTTTTAGACTTGCGTCTGGGGTATTGTGAACAATGGAACGCGACATTATGGACGTATATTATACTTGAAGAAAAGAATTTTTAAATTCGAAAATTTTCGAAATAAAAAACAGGATATTCAGTAGAGATTTTTGTGTAAAATAAAAATTATACATGTAGCCACGAGGGATCTTACGTAGTTGGGAGATTACAGCATTACTTATGAATCGCATGAGTAATAATGTATTAATGAAGGTGACGACGGAAAAATAGATAAAAAATTTATTTTGGGCCTAAAATCCCATTTCACGAAAGGAAAAAAATTAAGATCGATTAAAAATTACAGTATACAGTTTTAAAAATGTTTTCCCTTACTTTTTGAACTCATTTTCAGTTGTTTTAAAGTTTTTTTGGAAAAGTATAGGGCGCAGCCTGCCAAGAATTTAGAAAATGGCATTTATCTACAAATTGTGGGTTAAAATAGAGCCCGTTGACTATGAGCATTAATTGTTGTTTAAAATAAATCCCAAATCTATCGCCTATATCATCATACCATTATATTATATTTAAAAAAAATTTTGCACTGTGCAAAAATCAGAGACCATAAAAAACGCTTTGAATTCAAAAGAATTCAAATTCAAATTCCGATCCCAACTCGCACCGTCCTTTTCTGAAGTCTTGTTTTCCGCCCCTCAGGGCAAAATTTGTCGAAATTTCCATAAATTCGTGAAACCCCCTCGGGCCCTGAACTTTTTCCAATTCAATTATGCAAATTAAAGAGGGCACCGGCCGCAGAGAGCACAAGAAAGATGTACAGTTTCGGGAATACGACAAATATTGGGCCTACCGAGGAGAAATCAAATTACACAGTGCAAAAAAACGAGTATTCGGGGATAAAAGAGCACACGGCGCAGTGAGAGACATAGAGATCAGAAAATTGCAATTAAAAAAATATTTTTTTTACTTTAAAAAAAATATTTTTTTTTTAATTTAAAAAAATATTTTTTTTTAATTTAAAAAAATGAAAAATATTTTTTTGGTCCCAGAAAAATAGAAAAATTGCCAAAATTTCGCGGCTCTAAAAAACATTTTTAACGAGTTACTCAAAATAGACAGAGGATTATCGTATTTCCACTCTGTTATGGTCGGGAGAAAAGGACAAGAAGCGGTCATTTGTCTTTAATTTTGCCAATCAACACAAAATAGAATATGTCCCAAGTGCGACGCTTAGATTTCTTTAAATTTTGCACACATTTCACGCATAGCTCACATATCAATTCTTTAAAATTTTAACTCACGCTTTGCAGGCGTAGTCGAGATATTCAACAACCTTTGCGGCCGAGAAGAGCGTGCGAAACGCGGAGAGCGGTCAGAGAAAAATCACATTTTTTGACAAAATCTTTACCAATTTACCTCGGAAAAAGTTGATGTTTTGTCTTTCCCTTTACAGTAGAAAAACGTCTCAGATTTTATTGCAAAATTCGCAAAAAAAACTGTTTTTGAACCTAAAAATCTCGGTAGTTTCTGCAAAACGCGAAATCTCACACGTGTCTTAAAAAAGATTAGGATTGTCAAGTTGACGATCTGTCAAGTTGTCAATTTGCCGTCATTTTAGTCATGTCCAATTGTTCTGTCATTTTGATTTGTCAAATTGAATTTTTTTTGGGAAGCTCTTTAGAATTTTGCCAAAAAATTGTGAATTTTTCCCGCAGCAAAAAATTTCACTCCAAAAATTGTTGGAATTTACTGCAAGAAGCCAAGTTTCACTGACTCAATGAGAATTTGGATGATAGTGACAGCGGAACGAGGACGAAGATGATCCAAAAATGGGTCTACCAAACTCTTTTTGTCGTTATTCGCTGTTGTTTTCATTTTTACATGGGTTTAAACATGTTTGAAGCCCCTATACTACCTTGAACAATTTTTTTATGATTAAACAGCTTCAAATCGAAAGTATTGCAATTTGACGCAATTTGACGAAAATGACGGCAATTTAACGTCAATTTGCCGTCATTTCGAAAAATTCTGTCAAAATCACAATTTCGAAAAAAAATATTCTAAACTTGCGCCAAAATTCATCGAAATCTAGAGTTCTTCCATCTGATGTTAGGCCCAAAAGAAGTGGACAAAATCGTATCCCTAAAAACATTCTAAACAAGTTACTAAAAATAGTAACAGGATTGTCTTATTTATACTTTGTTTTTGGCCATGATAAGATACGAATGACCTGTCGTTTGTCAGTTTTCTAATAACAAAGCTCAGAAACGAAAAAAGACGAAATGGTTGCCTCGACTTACATCCATTTCGCGGCATTTCCCTTGCAATTATTAAACAAAGGGCGCAGTGTCTTTTGCCTGGAACTAGAAGCCAACAAATTGGACTTGTTTTGTTTCCGGTGGGCCGTTCATTGACAACTTAATCCCTGGAACAAGTACTCACTCTTCAAAGCATTCGGCTTTCTTCCCCCCCCCCCCCCCCCCCCTTTCTTCTTGCCTTTTTTGGAGCAGAGTACCTAAGGGAATGACGAATTAATTAGACGTATGTTTAAAAAAAGAAAAATTTTTTATATTTTTTGATTTTTTGACAGAAAATTGGGAAAATTTGGCTAAAAATTGGGAAAAATAAAGATTTTTTTGTCTTTTTTGTGAGAATACGGATTTTTCCGCCAAAAAATCGCAAAATTACGGGCAAAATTCGTTTTTCCATGCCCGGCTCCCTTCATTTCCCGTCGAAACAAATGTGAAAAGTTTGGACAAATACTTATAAACATGATTTAAAGAAACAAAATTCAAAAACAAAAACCCTCAAAAACACGATCCCTGAAAATTAGATGTCATGCTCTGCTGAGTCCCAATTAAATAGTCATCGTTTTCACAAGCCGAAAAAATATTGCCACGGGGAAAAACCTCACTGAACTTTTCACAAAGAATGGGAAATTGGGAGCTTAATGAAAAGCGACGAATTCGGCGAAAAAGCGGCGTATTTTTAGGGTGGGGGAAGAGTGGGAGTTCCATGTATATTAAACGTCCCAATTAGGGGAAAAGGCAAGAGAATTCCAAAGGACTTATGATCTTTGTCGCCGAGAGAGTACGCGAAACGCGGAGCGCGGTCACAGAAAAAAGCACTTTTTGGCCATAAATTTGCCAGTTTTTCCCAAAAAAAGTTATTTTTTGTGTAGACATTGATTACAACAGTTAAAAAAAGGCTAAGATTTGTTTTGGAATAAAGGATCAAGTTTTGTACCATTTTTTAAACTAAAAATCTCGGTTGCTTCTGCGAAGCGCAAGGTGAGAATGTAGGGTGTGCCTTAGAAAAAATTAATCTCAATTGAGCCTTGTCTTACTGTAATCTGAGCGTGGCACTTTCAGGGATTGTCTTGAAAAAATGAATAAAGGGGGACCAAGGTAATGTTTAGATTAAAAACTATTTTCATAGCTACAAAATCCACCTCACCCCAAAAAATGAAAATTTGGCCTTGCACGGCCGTGGTAAAATTTTTGATACTAATCCGTCCGTAAAGTCGCTGTAGAGATTTCAGTGACATGCACCGTGAGAAACAAAAGTTTTCTTCGCACTGTGCAATCTCTTGCTTTCTGCACCGTGCAATAGACCTTTTCGGCTGTCACTCGCACCTTCATCTTTTTGCACAGTGCAAACGCCAAGAATCGCTCCAGCCACTTTGCGGACGTACTAGTAAGCACTGTATGCTCTCTGAACGATAACAAACATTTATTTACATTTTTTATCAGCGATACATGTACAAGAACCAATGCTCTTGTTGATCTTGGTCTTGTGGGAACTAAATCGTTGGTTTATACCTTGTGACGAGGTAATTTATATTGAGAACAAAGAATAAAAAAGTGTGTTATGTACTAACTACCAATTTATGTTCAACAATAATCAAATATAAGCTGGTATAGTCATCGCTTTTGCTCATATCTTCCCGCAAGCCCCAAAGCCGGCAAAAAAGTCTTCGCCGGGCGTTTGCCAGTAGGTAAAACATCCGCCAAGCTACCGAGTTTAAAAGATTACGTCAGAACAAGTGTGACAGACTAAATTTCATCTGTAACAAAGAAGTTTTGACCTTGTAACATAATGTTATTTTCAAAAAAAACATCAAATATCTTCGCCGAAAAATCGTCTCTCCGCCGACGCGAAGATAAATCCTTTTGCATAATCTGAAAAAGCACAACTTCGAATTTTAAAGGCAATTTAAACCTTTTGAATAGCTGCAAAGAGCACAAAACTATTCGCAAAAACTTTTTGGAATGCATTTCTTAAGATTCCTTGTACAATATTTTTATATATTAGTATTGAATATCATCGATTTTTGTACCTTGAACTGGTCTCTTAGAAAGGACCACCTTCGATATGTTTCAAGTGACCCTCTCGAATCAATTAATTGCTTGTAATGAGGTTGATAACAAATAATGTAATCAGGGTCGGGTCTTATCACTCCTTCCGAATCCATTTATTAACCCTTCGAAAGTCTCTTATTTTTGATATTTCCCCACAAAAATGCGTCTCTTTCTCCTGTTTCTTCTAGTATTTTCGCCGCAATGCCTCGGGCTAAAAGCCTTGATCTACAACATTGGGATCGGAAAGAGTCATTTTATGTTCACCGGGGCAATGGTTGACAGTTTGGTGGAGCGAGGACATGAGGCCGATCTTCTGTTGGCCATCTGGAACCCGGTCGCGGCCAATAATGGGACTGAAAAGGCAGCGAGAGTCTTCAGAGTTGAGGTGGAAGATCCTCCACTTGTTCATGTAAGTTATCCATTAAACACTCAAAGTCTGTGGGTCGAAAAAGTCTTTACAGTATCAATTTGAGGACAAAGTAAACCTCCGTATACTATTATATTTAACCCTTCCTTTAATGAATTTATTTTCTGGTTCCATGCAATTTGTTGTACTGACGGGCCAAAAACTCTTTACATCTCTTTGCACTGTGCGATCGGCATCGCAAAGTGCCTGAATGCGACAAATAATTGGCACGGTGCACGTCAAATTGGGAAGGGAACTCTTCAAATTGGCTTTTCGTCCAAAGTTTTATCGGAAAAATTATTTTTATATTTTCCCGCTACGTATTACCGGTCAAAACAAGTCGGAAAAGAACCCATATAGCTTAAAAATAATAAACGCTGTCAAAAAAGACCTGGTTTTTACCAAATTGGACAAGAAATCGGTCAAAAAACATTTCTCGGCTCCCAAATTTGTGACGAAGTGCCAATTTGAACAGTTCCCTCTTTTTTGCTTTTTCGATTTGACGAGCAGTGACCTTCTTGGCTGAAAAATTGTCTTTCAAGACGTCTGAAATTGTTTGCACGGTGCATTGTTGCATCTCTTCCAACGGCGACAATAAAAAATGCACTGTGCGCTTTGACCATGCACAGTGCAAAAGAATCTTTTTGAAAAGCGCACGCACCTTTGTCGCGCGACAAAAATCCGCAGTGCTCTTTTCAATTGCACTGCACGTCAAATCGAAAAAGCAAAAAAGAGGGAACTGTTCAAGTTGGCATTTCGTCACAAATTTGGGATCCGAGAAATGTTTTTTGACCGATTTCTTGTCCAATTTGGTAAAAAACAGGTCTTTTTTGACAACATTTATTATTTTTAAGCTATATGGATTATTTTCAGACTTGCATTGACCGGTAATACCCGGGAAAATTTATAAATAATTTTTCCGATAAATCTTTGGACGAAAAGCCAATTTGAAAAGTTTTTTTCTCAAATTTGACGTGCACTGTGCTGACTGTTTGTCGCGCAATGCCACTTTGCTCCCAGATCGCTTCTCTTCAAAAAAAAGCGATCATCTCAAATAGTTGTTTTGGCTCTTTACTGCTCTGTCTGTAAAAAGCATCTACAATTTGATAAATGAAAATTAAATGGTGATTTTAGCGCATGATGTTGTTTGTTGTAACCATAAGTGCGAAAAACAAGTTTTTTAAGGGACATTACAGCTACTTTTGAATCGCGCATTTTGCGGCGTGAAAACAAAATGCCCCAAAAGTTTCTTCGTCTACTGTATCGATAACATCCGAATAAAATAATGGTCACATTCTACATGCATAACAATAGTTATTGTACTGTTTACAACTCTGCCGCCTTTATTTTCGCTGCAGGGCTCGTAAAAACTTTTTTGACATTTCGTTTCACACGCTGTAAAACGCGCAATTCAAAAGTAGTTGTGGTGGCCTTTGAATGCCCTGTTTGTAAGAAGCATCTGTTATTTGGTAAATGAAAATTAACCGGTGATTTTAGCGCATGATCTCGTTTGTTGTAGCCATAAGTGCAAAAAAAAAGTTTTCAATCAAAAATTGTTTTCAAAATTCTTTCAAATTTGAACGAAAAAGCCTTTTTTCGGTTGGAACAGACTCTTATCGCAATGATCGCTCATTAAAATTCATTATTTCTATAGCCGCTCAAACAGAGTTCGCTCAGATCAATTTCAAATTTTGACTAAATTAAGAAAACAGCAAAAATCAAACTAGCGAAGTCTTTGACGTAGTCAAAAATTGATTTAAAAGATTGGATTACTTTTCTGTCCGGAAAGTCGCTGGAGTTGTTTTTGTTGTCTGCACTGTGCAAGCGAGAAAAAGCGGAAGAAGGCCTATTGCACGGTGCAAAAAGCAACAAATTGCACAGTGCAAAGGGAACTTTCGTTTTCTCACAGTGCATGTCGCCGAAAGCACTGCAGAGACATTCCGGATGGCCTAGTAGTAGAAAAAATGACAAATTTCAAATATTTCTTGGCTTCGAATCTGATAGAAAACGGATAAAACACAGATTTACAAGATCGACTATGATTCTTCCTTTTAAAGCCGCGATTTTTTGTCCGCTAATGGTTTCCCGTAGCTGTTGGACCTGGGAAAATACAAAACGGCCGTGATTAAATATAAAATATGAAAATATTTACGTGACAAACGATTAAGTCAGAGCAAAAAAAATTGTCCGGACTTTATGGCTCGAGTAGTATTAATTTCGAACCTAAATTTCAAAAATATTTTTGACATTTTTCGCTTCTTTTCTCAAAAATTTGCTTTGCGATGTTTAAGGTTGGAAATTGCAACGAAATTTGACCGTCCATTCTAAAATGTAAAAATCTCATGCTCAATCACTAGCAAGTAGTGTAATATTATCACAAAAAATCATCTGTTTAACAGCAAAATTGGTCGAGATATGGACCGAAAAGGTTTTTCTCTGACCGCTCTCCGCATTTTGCGCGCTCTCTCATTGTCAGACCAGTTGAATGTCCCAGAGACCACTGCACATCGCAAACTAAACTTTTATGGAATTGGTGGAGCAATCGTATTTTAAACTCTGTTTCAGGCCGGTTATCTTCGTCCCTTCGATCCGCCGAATGACAATTTCTACGAACTCTTCGACCAGTCGCGTCTTCTTTTTTGCGAACGTATTTTATCGAATGCCAAGTTGATGGCCGACCTTCGCTCCGCCAAATACGACATTGGCCTGTCGCCACCGTATGATTCCTGTGGTATGTCCCTGTTCCATATGCTTGGAATCCCGGCGACAGCCATTTTTACGGCCACTCCGCCCACTTTCTTCATTTTGGAAGCGTTGGGGATTCCGGCGCCGCCGAGTTTCGTCACTGGTAGGTGTTGATGCAGAAAACATTGGGATGGCGTGTCATAGTACTCGGGCCATAAAGTCCCGACAATTTTGCACGGTGCGTCTCAAATTTTTGCGGTCGTTGCGGCGATTTCCCGTTTTTAACCAAGCGACATGCACTTTTCCGCGACTTCACTCCAATTTTCGCGCGCGACATCAGCGATAAATTTGTCGGGACTTTTATGGCCCGAGTAGTACTAGTCCATCCGGAAAGTCGCTGGAGTGATTTTTGATGTTCGCACTGTGCAAAAAGAAGTCAGGGTTTGAGCGACGGCAGAAAAAAGCCTACTGCACGGTGCAAAAAGCAAAAAATTGCACAGCGCAAAGGAAATGTTTGTTTTTCACAGTGCATGTCGCGGAAATCACTCCAGCGACTTTCCGGATGGACTAGTACTACTCGCGCCATAAGGTCCCGACAATTTAGCACAGTGCATTTTCTTTTTTTTCGGCGACCGTCGCGGAGATTTCCCATTTTTACCCAAGCGACATGCACTTTTACGCGACCGCACTCCAATTTTCGCGCGCGACATCAGCGATAAATTTGTCGGGACTTTTATGGCCCGAGTAGTACTATCCCATTTGTCGCAGCAAAAAATGGGAATCGCGCGCGACGTAAGGCAAAAAATGCGAAATGCACCGTGCGAAATGATGTTTTTGGGTCAAAATGCACTGTACGAAGCACTTTTTTGGCAGATGCACGGTGCAAAATGTATTTTTTGCAGAGCAACGAACGTCAAATCGAGGAGAGAGCTCTTAAAGTTGGCTTTTCGTCCAAAGATTTATCGGAAAAATGATTTTGTAAATTTTTCTTCAGATTTTCCCGGTCAAAACAAGTCTCAAAAAATTCAAAGGGAAATGGTCAACTTTTGACAAAAACGACCTGGGTTTTGCCAAATTGGACAAGAAATCGGTCAAAAAAGATTTTTCGGACCGCAAATTTGTGACGAAGTGCCAACTTGAGGAGTTCCCTCTCTGTTGCTTTTCGATTTGATGTGCAACGCAGTTTTTGCAGAAAAGTGCACAGTGCGAAATTCTCAAGACTTTTTGGATAGAGTAGCACTTGTCCGTTTGCAAAGTCGCGGGACAGATTTCCGCGACATGCACTGTGCGAAAACAAAAGTTCACTTTGCACTGTGCAGTTTCCTACTTTTTGCACCGTGCAATAGGCTTTTTTTGGCTGTCGCTTGCACCCTGATCTTTTTTGCACAGTGCAAACTCAAAAAATTCCTCCAGCGACTTTGCGAACGGACTAGTAGGAGCCCTTGCAAGAATTAGCCAAAATCAGCCTAAAAAAGGATCGACAAGACAAAAAATCTTTTTTTATTTTTTTAATGATTTTTTGATTTTAAAAAGAAGATTCTAGTCCGTCGCTGGAATGATTTTTGATGTTTGCACTGTGCAAAAAAGTCAGAGTGCAAGCGACAGCCAAAAAAGAGTACTGCACAGTGCAAAAAGCAAGAGATTGCACAGTGCATATTTTGTTTTTTCACAGTGCATGTCGCGGAAATCACTCCAGCGACTTTGCAAACGGACTCGTGACAGCTTACTCAAAGGCATGGAACATTTGAAGCTCATTTCTCGACGATTTCTTAATCGAAAATTGTGAAAATTTCAAAAATTTTTGACGTTTTTAGCCTGGGAAAATTTGCATAAAAAATAAATAAAAATTTTTTATCAAAAATTCCATTTCCCCCAAATTTTGGGAATTTTCAGATGGAATCCATCCTGTTTCGATCTCCAAAACCTACAGTTTCAAGGAGCGTTTTGTGAATGCCCTCCAATACTACAAAACCTACTTTTTGGCTCAACGATTATTCCTCGATGAGCACAAATTGATCCAAAAGTATTATCCACAAGTTCCAACTCCTGTGGAATTGTTTCGCAACGTCTCTTACTACTTTGTCAATCATAATGAATTGTTGGACACGGGTCGGCCAATCTCCGCAAAAGTCAAATTCATTGGTGGAATTCAGCTGAAGGATGATCATAGCAGCGCCAAACTGAGCAAGGTCAGTTGCCCAAATTTGGTCGACCAATTTTCTGAAGGTCGATAGTAATCGACCAATTTTTTTATTTTACCACCCATCCCAGCGAGGACTTGGCCTTGAAATAGCAATTTTTAAATTTTGTTTTGCAGAAATTGCAATGATTTTTGAGTCGAAAGTTACGATCGTATTCTCTTTGGATTTTAGACATACTACATATTTATGGCTGGATTACACATCAATTGTTCAAAAATTTTGCTCTTTCTTTACAGGAACGACCGAGGTTTTTCGGTCAAAAGTTGGAGATTTTTTTACATTTTTTGCGAATTTTGGAAAAAAACGTTTTAAGCTGATTTCTACCGTCGAGTGTAATGTTTCCACAAAAAATAATTTTTTTCCGAAAGAAACTGGTAAAGATACGACCAAAAACTGTTTTTCTCTCTGAACGCACTCTGCCTTTTGCGTACTCTCTCGACCGCACAGATTGTTGAATATCTCTTCAGTGCTTGCAAAGCACGAGTTAAAATTTTCAGGCATTAATATGCGGCCTATTCCCTAAATGCGTGCAAAATTTGAAGAAAATCTGAGCGTCGCACTTGGAGTACTACGCATTTAGGCATCCAGCGACCGTTTTATGCCTAAAATGCCCATTTCAAAAATAAAAATTCCATTTTGAATTTTAACAACGTATGCATTTTTTCAGAAATACGACGATCTTCTGGCCAAAGCTCCAAAAGGCGCAGTTTTGTTTTCGTTTGGAACTACGGCGAGTTCAAGAGTTGTCCCAAAGAAGGTTCGAGAAGAATTTATCGAGGCCTTCAAACAGTTCCCTGATTATATTTTCATCTGGAAACATGACAATGCCGAAGATGATCAGGACAAGTTAAAGGGTGTGGAAAATATCGTCGCCAAAGAATGGCTCCCGCAAAAACAGTTGTTGGGTGAGAAGTTTAATTTTTTTTTTTTGATTTTTTCCACATTCTCTATTATTCATAAAGAGCATAGACATTTCTTTTCGTTTGCACTGCGCATTTTGAAAGCCATCTCATGCTTGTAACGCACAGTGCATCTTTCTAATTTCGCACAGTGCAAACTTCAAAAAAAAACCGTTTGCACTGTGCAAATCCTACTGATGTCGCGGCGACATTTTGATTGCACAGTGCAAAATGTAGGTTTTTTGCAGGGTGCGGACCACGGCGAAATGTTCATGCACATTATGAAAGTGTAAAATTGTACTAATATCGGCGACAGAGACTAAATTTATGCAAATTTTTTTTAAATAGGGTAATTTTTTTGACTTTGCTATGTTTTCAGCTGATCCCCGTGTAAAAGTCTTCATAACTCACGCTGGAATGAACTCATTTGTCGAGTTTGCTCGTCATGGAGTACCCGCGTTAACCGTCCCGTTGTCCGTTGATCAACATGTTAATGCGGCTTCAGCGGTCGGCCTCGGCATTGCATTGCATTTGAAGAAAGAGGAAATATCGGCAAAGAAAATCAAAGAAAAATTGGAAATTTTATTGGCTGATAATCGGTAAGCGAAAAAATATTGTATCAGTCTGTCGGGAAAATAATGAGCACTCTGTCGCTGCGACGATCGCGTCGCTGAAGTGAAAAACAATTTGATTTTGCCGCGACACAGTGCACTTTCTTGGCGACGATGCGGTTGTTGATGCGACACAGCGCTCATTATTTTCCCGACAGACTGATAAAATACGATATAAGAAACTAATTTCTGGTTTTAAAAATACGATACTTATGATGAAGTTGTCCTTACGATTTGCAAACAGATTTTCTTCAAAAATACGTGTGCGTACTAGTCCGTCCGTACAGTCGGTGGAGTCATTTCTGCGATATGCACTGTGCGAGAACAAAAAAATTCACTTTGCACTGTGCAATATCGTGCTTCTTGCACCGTGCAATAGGCTTTTTTCGGCTGTCGCACTCTGAATTTTTTTGTACAATTTAGACACCAAAGATCACTACAGCGACATTCCGGACGGACTAGCATGCATACATGGACACAGCGCTTTTGTAATCATGTCGTATTTTTTAAAAAAGAAGTTAATTTAATTTAAAGAGACAGTACAGCTACTTTTGAATCGCGCTTTTTACGGCGTGGAAACGAAATGCCCAAAAAAGTTTCTTCTAAAAAAATATTTTTTCCATTTTTTCTAAAATAAAAAAAATTTTGGCTTTTACTATAATATTTTTTTTCAAATAATTTTTTTTTAACAAAAACTTTAAAAATAAGAAATTTTTTTTCAGCTACCGTCAACGTGCCATCAAGCTGTCCAAAGCCCTAAAGGCCTCTCCAAATCGTCCTCAGCAGACCTTTGTGGAGTCGGTCGAGTTCGCCGCCGCTTTTCCCGACACCTCCGAATACCTGCAACTGCCTTCAGTATATCTAAATCCCTTCGTCGTCCATTCTTTCGACGTTTTTGCCGTAATTTTTGGTGTTATCTTTACATTTCTAATCTTTTTTGTTCCGATTGTGATTCGAGCGGTAATGTACAGTTGTAATCTTCCGCCAAGTCATCTCAAATACAAACATGAGTAAAGAAATGGTATTTTTCTTGGTGTGAAAAAGTTTTAAGTGACCATTTTTGCTATTAGAATTTGGTTTTTTAAATAAAAAATCAAAATAAATATTTTTTTATTATTTTTTTGCAAATTGCACAGTGCAATTGACAAAAACATAAATTTGCACTGTGCATTCGGGATATATCCGCATCAGTTACAGTCTTGCATTATCAACTACAAGCAAAGCACTAAACGTATTATTGAACAAAGGTAAAGAATAAGATTCAGTAAAAAAATTTGCATAAAACAGCCTTTGCACAGTGCAAACAACAACAAAATCCGACTGCACAGTGCGGTAAAAGAATTCTGGCGCTGTGCAATTATAAGCTTCAAAAACAATCTTTTTCTTTTGAAAAATAAAAAAAAATTTTTTTTCTGACATAATTGTTTTTCACGTAAATATTTTCATATTTTATTTAATAACGGCCGTTTTGTATTTTCCCAGGCCCAACAGCTACGGGAAACCATTAGCGGACAAAAAATCGCGGCTTCAAAAGGAAGAATCATAGTCGATCTTATCTTATAAACCAGAAATTAGGGGGTCCCTTTGGGCTCCCCTATTTCTGTGTTTATCCGTTTTTTATCAGATTCGAAGCCAAAAAATATTTGAAATTTGTCATTTTTTCTACTACTAGGCCATCCGGAATGTCTCTGGAGTGATTTTCGCGACATGCACTGTGAAAAAAAAAAGTTTTCCTGGACTGTGCAATTTGTTGCTTTTTGCACCGTGCAATAGGCTTTTTTCGGCTGTCGCTTGCACGTTGACTTTTTTTTGCACTGTGCAAACACTGAAAATCACTCCAGCTACTTTCCGAATGAACAAGTAATATTTCCACAAAGTGCGTTTTTGATGAGGCTTTTCATCGCTATGCAAAAGAACGGATTTTGCAAAGTGCATTTCATCCTTTTTTTGCAAGTTTACGCACGGTGCATCAATCGCCGCGACGTAAGCTTTTTGCAATTGTGCTGATGCGTGAATTTGCACCGTGCAGGTCGCTTTTTAAGTTGGCACTGTGCGAAAAACAGCAAAAGCACGGTGCGTGAGCGACAAATGAGCGAACAAAAGGAAAAATGCACTGTGCGCCGGCGATAAAAGGCGAAAAAAGTCTACGCACTTTACGGAAACGCTAGTAACATTCGTAAAAAAATTTATTCTGCACAGTGCAAGAAACATAATATTATTCTTTTTGCACAGTGCAAAATTTAATTTTACAAATTTTTGGGCCGCGCAAAAATTAAAAAGATTTTTTTTTTCCCAAATTAATTAAACATTGTAAACCTCAACAAAAGAAGTCTCCTCTTTACCCCACCTGTATCCAATGGAGCACGAATAAGTGAGAGAGTTATGAATATTTTCGCTGCGGGCCACTTTTTCGGCCGCTTTCGAAAAAGTGAAAGTTGTAGTGCACGTGTTTTTTTGAAAACACTTTTTTACACTCGGTTTGGGAGAAAAATGTGAATTTGTTACGTTAATGACCTTGTAACTCCTAATTTTTTCTTGTGCTTTACATTATTCATGGTTAATCAGATCTAGGATAATGTTTTGATAATCATCTCACATTTTTTGGCGCAAAAGATCAGAAATATCCGAGAGAGCTGGCCTGACATCCTGTGTCAGGGCGCTAACTGCCCAATTTGCTTTAATATTACCTTCTTTTGGACTTTAATCAAATTCTAAGCCGCACAGTGCGGAAAAACGAAGTGCACAGTGCGATAAAAAATTGTAGTTGGTTTTTGCAGTGTGAGTCCGCCAGGGGTGGCAAACGGGCCTATTTTTCAAAATTTCAGGCCCGGCAAATGTTAGGCCCGGCCCGGCCCTGTTAAGCATGTTAGGGCGCGAACTGCAAAATTGACTTTTTTTACCGCTCTTTGACGCCAAAATGTGCTATGACTTGCACTATGTTTCTAGAAATGTAAAGGTTTATAAAGGTACTGAAAAATAGTAAAATCATTGACTATGATTTATTACAACTACGATCTATCAAGAAAGTGTCCACGATTCATGCCAACAGTTTGGCATTTGCAAACGGGCCGGACCAGGCAAATGTCAGGCCCGGCCCGTTTCAAAATCCCTCAGGCTCACGGCCATCCCGGCCGGACACAAAAATTCGTTCTTTTAGCTAGGGAAAGGGGTATCCGCGTTTCGCGTACTTTCCTGGCCTCAATTTTCAATATCTCGACTGCGTCCGCAAAATTGAAGCCAGTTTTTAGGACTTAATTTCTGGTACTCTCCCACGTGAGATCTCCTATAAAAGGGGCTCCTCTCCACTGAATAAATCCCTTGATCTCGAGCTTCTAGTTGTGTTGTCTCCCCGGCCTCTCGACAATATCGTATGCAAAGTTTGAAAAAAGTCTTGAAGACTTGACTAAAATCGATAACGTCACGAAATGTTCTTTCCATAAGTCAATTTGTCCCATTAGATGTATTAGATAATGCTTTTCAGAATTTCTATCGCTCACTACGGTCTTTTAACCCATATCTCATGCTTTCCGTGACGAGCTCAAAACATTCTCCAGCAATCTTTTCGAACTCATCTGAAGCCATGGATAATATAAAAAAGCTGACGAATTGGACGCCCATCACTCTCAATTCGATCGTAAAGCATGGTATGTAGTAGTGCAGATGTTTTATCATGTAAAATACGTAAAAATGTCTTAATCGTTTTTAAATACAATACTTTTTGCAGGCTCTCCAAGAAGAACTCGAGTTTATGCTGACGGAGTCTTTGACTTATTTCATATTGGACATGCCAAACAATTCCAACAGATCAAAGAGATCTTGCCGGATTGCTATCTTGTGGTTGGAGGTTGGTTTTGAATTGTCGAATTTGTATTTCTGCGATTTTTTTGTGTTTCTATTTATTTGCACTGTGCAAACACTTGATAAAAATGCACAGTGCAAATTTTTTGTCTCCGCACCGTGCAAGACTTTGCGGCAAATTTTTTTTACACTGTGCAGAATAAAATGCACAGCAACTTTTATGTATGCGCATAATGCAATAAAATACGCACAGTGCAATAAAACATTTTTTGTTGCACTGTGCAGTTTGCCATTTTTCGCACCGTGCAATCATAAAAAATAATTTGCACAGTGCAAAAAAAAATATTTTTTGTTTGGTCTAAAAATAAAAAATAATCACCCCATTTTATTTTCAGTCGTATCTGACGCTGATACGCTTCATTATAAAGGTGGGAATACTGTAATCTCTGAGACGGAACGAGCCGAAATGGTGAGCCATTGCCGATATGTGGACGAGGTATACATTGACCCTCCATTCTACCCCACATTGGAGTTTGTTGACAAAATCAAGGTCAGTTCACATTGATTTAGACATTGACTTGTCCAAAATTGAGAAAATTTTATATTATCCATGACAACAAAAAGAAGTTTGTTTTTCATTTTTAAATCAATACAAATTGAAAATTTTTAGTGCGATCTAGTGGCTCATGATGACATCCCATACGCTATAGACAGTAATCTCGACGATTGCTATTTGCCATTCAAAAAATCGGACCGATTTTTGGCGACGGCTCGAACTCCTTGCATTTCCACAACCAGTATTGTTCAAAAAATACTTGATTCCTCGGACATCTATCACAAACGACAGGAAATAAGGTTACTCAAAGAACACCGACAATTTGAAAATCAGGGATAATTTGTTTTATCTTTTTATGCACAGTGCAAAAAAATTTTTGGTTTTTTTGCACGGTGCGGTGAAAAATATTGTGATAAAGTTGACTTGAAACAAATCAATATAAGATTTTTATACAATAAATTGTGTATACGAAGCGAAATGTTTGGATGAACACTATTTACTAACTCAGAAAGTTAACCGCACAGTGCAGAAAAATAAAGTCCAATATCTGCACGGTGCGGAAAAATGTCATTCTTTATTTCATAACTTTCGGCTCTAAAAAAGTATTTATTTGCATATAAAAGTAACACAAGGCAATATACTACTGCGAGAAAACAAGTATCAGAAGTGAAATTTGCTGCACGGTGCAGAAAATTAAAATTGACTGTGGTGCACAGTGCAGTAGACAAAAATAGCATTTTTGCTTCAGCTTGAAGAAATAAAAGAATAATATTTTAAACACATCAATTTTGATACAAAATATACTTTTAAATCTCCTAAAATTTAATCGAAGAACTTCTGCACAGTGCAAAGTCTTAAAAATTTTATTTCTTTTCTGCATTGTGCGAAATCACATTTATCATGCAAATTAAAAAGAGATTTAAAGCCGCACCTTAAATTTTCTGGGCTCTTTCTTAGTCATGGCTTCACATTATTTATTACTTTTTCCGAATTCTTATCAAAAAAGGGCCTTTTTCTCAAAATTTTGGTCAATCACTACTAAAAGTACCTGGTAATTACTGTTTTTCCGATGGTAAAAACTTGTAACAGGTAAAATGTGTCTGGTTCCAGCCGGATTTTGTGGCTTCAGCATTCGAGATGATCGGAATGAAAAGGTTTATCGACGTTATAATCTGCTGCCATACTGTCTATGTTTCAGTCTGAATCTTCATGTTCATGTAAGTTTTGCATTTTCTGTCGCTTTAAAATCGTTTTTGGGCATTTTGATGGGCGTTTTTTACAAAATTTCTGCCGATTTTTAAACAGAATTTTTTTTTTTTATTTTTTAAAATTTATTCCAAAAAAGCGCTAAAATACGACCAGATGTCGCAAAAAATTTTTGATTGCACATATTTTTCCTCTTAAATTGTAATTTTTCTAATTCTGCGATCGCACAGTGCAATTCGTGCTTTCGGACTTCACTGCACTGTGCAGTATTTTACAGGTCAAATTTTCAAAATCACACGCTCAGATTTTTTTAAAATTTTGCGAACAGCATTTGCATTGGCAATATTTTAATCCTTAAAAGGTTTAACGCAAACTCTGAACCAGGCGCTGATATATTTCACAATAAAGACACCGCACAGTGCGGTGTAAAAAACAGTTCTTTGGATTGAAAATTCGGGCTTTCATGAAGGTCAAAGCTCTGAAAATCGACCTTTAACTTGATTTGCAAGTCCATTTCTTACTGTACTTTCCAGAGCGCCGCATTTTACATGGCCGTATCTGACATTATCACCTATTCTTATGTTTTGTGTCGGCATTGGCGGAAGTTTGAAGCTCAATATTTTTGGTATGTCGAATATGCAACCACATTATCGCTACTGTTCGCCACGATCATGGTTGCTATTGGCAATCGCCTCAGAAGACGGGGATTTTATCAACTTTACCTTCAAGTTCATGTAAGTTAATATAAAAAAGTATTCATAATCAAACTTTGTCATCGTATTTTAGAAAGTTCTGCTCTATGGAATGCTAATCACCGTTTTTGCGCGCTACATTTCAATGTGGATGTATTTACGAGAGGTCAAAGAGCTCTTTATCGCCTACTTTTTTACAGTCGCCAAAATGTTCGAATGTTTTATTATCACGTGTGCATTTTGGTATGCAAATAGTCGGCGCGGGACCATTATCCACGATTATTGTTATATTTGCGAGAAAAAGCCAAACAATGACAGGATGATTATAGTTTGATATCAATTTTGACATAGATAATATAATAAATCTTTCAAACTGGCTCAAACTCCATCGGAAAAACGTTTTTCGTCTCTGAATCGCAATGATCAACACATTCCATGAAAATTTTAGCCGTATTTTTATTTGCACAACACCTAATTTTTTCTCCCACCACGAAAACAAACGTTCTGGCATTCTGTTTTAACATAATTTTTTCTCTTAAATTTTTTCAGAAATTGTAAAATATCTCCTAAACAGGTAGTAGAATGGCGGAATTTGCCGAAGAATCATTGGAAAGGCTTCTGCCGGCCTTTGAAGTTGTCGCTTACTCCAAACTGATTGCTCCAGAACATGTCAAAGAGTTTATCAATCGCTGCAAACGTTTTGAATATCGTTTTCAGAAAAGAGTAAGTTTACGACTTTCTTTATGGTATCCTTTTACTTTTAGGTTAAACGAGAGAACGATTGGAACGATTATATCAAATATCTGAAAGGATTTTTGACCTACTGGAAGATAAAGTTAGATGAAGCGAACTTGGCAATCGGAAAGAATGTGGTCTACGTGAAGATTCAGAAAAAAATCGCTTGGCTCTATCATACAAGAAGTCAACGATCCGGGGTAAGAATCGTGCTACAAATTCGATTTTTTATGTTATACTTGACGTCTGATCCGAAAGTTGTTTTCAGAAGCTGGATCATTACCTGGAAGAAGCCAGATATTGTGCAAAATACGTCGTGCTGTACAAGGATGCCAGTATTGCATATGGAAAGATGTTGCAGGTGTGTTTTTACTTCTTTTTATATTATTCTTTAGATTCACAATACCAAACCTGAACTGTTTGCTGAAGCGGCAGATTTTGAGTCAAAGAAGAACAACTCCGCGCCAAATGCAAGAACCTTGGTTCAGATTGGATTGAGGAAGTTCCCGGACTCTGCGTTGCTATATAAACAACTGTTCACCATCGAGTGTCGATTTGTTCAATAGTAAGTGTCTAAAACAATATATCTTTTATGTTTGGAAAAGAAAGTGAACGATTTTTTTCCGATAGTCGATAGAGGGACTCAACCATGTTTTCAATTAAATTTTAAGCTAAATTTTGGGCGTTGAAATGCATTTATGAGCCAATATTGCACCTTGTCTCAGAACAACTTATCTTTTGCCACATTTATTACTTTATTATTATTTGAAAAATATCAACTAAGTCGTATTAGGCGTCATTATTTTGTTTAAAATTCGATGTCTCAAAGTGTTTGTGGACTTATGTTGCACTTGACCTAATGAATAATATAAAACTTTTAAATTAACCAAATTTTTTAAGCATTCGAGATCGAAGAGACATTCTGCTAGGGCAAGACGTCAAATTCAGGAATTTGGAACGTCCTGTGGGTGCTGTAGAAGAGGAGGAATCAACAAACCCCGCTGAGGAACCCACCAAGAAGAAATCGGATGTCCCTTCGGGCTTTGTTTCTCGCGATGACAAAGTTTTGAACCTCGAATTGATCCGTATTGTTCTTGAGGAAGGTGAAAAAGCTTTGGCCGAGGAAGAAAAGCCCGGTAAGGTATTGAATTTTATCATGAATAATATAATTTTAGACTTCCATGAGGAGTGCTATAGAATTTCGAGGAAGTATCCAGCTGTTAAAGAAGTCAGTGCAGAGCTTGCAAAGTTGGTTGAGGAAGAGAAAAAGAAGATTGGAAAGAAATTTGACCCCGAAAATATTGAGGAAGAAGGAGATGATGTTGACGATGAAGATTTGTTCTTTGAGGATGCTCAACCAGAGAAATTGGAAGAAACTGAGGGTGGAGAAGATGCTGGAGGTCACAAGACAGGCGAAGAAGCCTTGACATCTTCCAAAACTTGGGAGCCGCTTCCAGAAATTGACGAGGAAGCCGTCAAAAAGGTTAAATTTTCATTTTTTCTTTGGCTTTTAGATTTTCATCAGCTCTAAGCCAATGAGATTTCTTCAGATGCTAGCCAGAGCTGTTGTTGACGATGATTACGACAAGAAGGCGATACAAGAAATCCAGAAAAAGAGTAATAGACAACAGAAAAGAGAACGGAAAGCCGAAAGAGAATCGACCAAAGGAAAAGGATGGTTCAATTTGCCGGCTACGGAACTAACTGATGAGACTAAACGTGACTTGGAGCTGCTTCAGATCCGAGGATCGATTGATCCGACTGCACATTATCGAAAGAATGACCTCAAAGTGTTACCCAAGTACTTCCAGGTCTGAATTTTGGAAATTATGATTTTTCAAGGGGCTTTGTAGAAAATTAGAACTTGCCTTTGAGATATTATAGTAATGGTAATCAATTGTGTTTTCCAGACCGGCCGTGTTATCGACAGCCATGCCGATTTCTACTCGAGCCGCATGACTAACAAGGAGCGGAAACAGACAATGGTGGAGGAATTAATGGAGGATTATAAGATCCTACAGAAGAATAAGAAACGCTACAGCGACATCAAAGCCGTTGAAGCGCAGACCCGCAAACGAAAGGGCATCCCATTCCAGAGATTCTCCAAAAGAAAGAAGAATCCCGCCTAAAGTAATATAATTTTTTGATTATTTTTGGATTTTCCGCCGATTTTCTTTTGAATAGTGCCTCTAAATGAAATTTGGGCCCTTTGTTGTTTCGTTAGCTAAAATTTGGAACCGATTTTGTGTTGAAAATTCAAATTTTAGTCATTGTTATCTCGTGTTTTTGTTGAAATATGATGTTTTGTTGATTCCTCTTTGAAATAAAAAGCAAATTGTAAACAATCGAATGAAGAAATTTGTTTTGTCCGATCTGAAACACCATTTCAAGTGGAATTCGGGAAGTTTTTTGGGTGGAAAACGGAAAAATTTCGTGACTTTTCTGATTTTATAAAACTTTATGGTTTCTGCAATGTTCAACGGGAGATGGGGCGGTTAAATGGTATGGGATGCAAGCTTACGCAGTATTCTTTATAATGAATGTGATTTTAGCGTTGAGTTCTAATTGATTTGGGCGATAAAGTAAGGTTCGGTGTTTGCACGGTGCGGTAGAAACATTCAGTTTTTGCACAGTGCGGACGTATGATCTTTGGTTCAATTTTTATAACGATGGAGTGTTATGTATAATCAGTCTATTTGCAAAATTTTTCAATTTTCTATAATTTTGCACAGTGCGAATCGTTTTTTTGCACTGTGCACATTAAAAGTTCCGGATTTCATGGCACTGTGCGATAAATCTCAGAACTTTTTTCTGCCCTCACTGAAGTTCATGACATTTGGCAACATATTTTTTATATCATTACTCGCATACCCTCCGCACTGTGCAGAAAATCATGACTCTTTTGACCGCACAGTGCGATTTCCAAAAAATAAAAAAATTTCGACACAATGCGTAGGTTGATCGCAAGATGAAACAAGACGTTTTTATAGCTACGAACTGCTCATAGTTCATACAATTTGTAGCCTTTTTCTTGGATTTTTACCCTTGAAGAAAGGAGTTGTGAGTCAGCCTGAGGGGTCGATAATGCACCTTTAAATATTCAATTTCCCAACAAAAACGGGTCTTATCTTGAAATGTTTTTGACTCACGGCGTCTAATAAAACCATTTGCTTATAAGCAATATAAATAAAAATGTTTTCAGCTTCAAATTTTTTGAGTAATTTGGGGGTTTTTTGGGAATTTTGTGATTGAATGGTATATAACAACCTCAAATAGAATAGAAAAGCGCTTCATCTAATAATTTTTGCATTTGACAAGCTTAATAACGCATTTCAAAGAAAAATATTTTTTGCACTGTGCAGTCCATTTTTTAGCCTATTTTTGATCCCGCACTGTGCAATCTTTTTTATTTTCCAAGTTTTCGAATAATAAAATAAATCTCTAATTATTTTAATTAGAATTAATCACATGGCTTGATCTGATTGTAATTTTGGAAATGAAAAATGCATTTTTTCTTGTTTTATTGCAATTTTTGGATTGAAATTAAAAATAAACTTTGGTTGATTTGTAAAATACGATCACTATACCATTTGCGTACATATACCTTATGCCAAGAACGCGATTTGAAAAAGAATTTACCTAATTTTGACCAATTTTTTGCCATTTTTTCAGATTTCTCCAGAAAATTTTGGCAAGAATTATCAAAAATGGTCCAGTAAGTACTGAAATTAACGTTTTCACCTTCGTTAGCAAATTTTTTCATCAAAATAATGCAAAAAAATCTCAATTTCAGGACTGGAAATACCGATGACATCATTATGATTTGCCTTTGCATCTTTCTTCCTGTGAGTTTCTTTTCCAAATTGAGATTACAAAAACTAACTATTAGCGTTTGTAAAATACGTTGTTTCATAATAATATGATGAATTATTATATTTCAAGGGGGTTTACGAAAAAACGTAAAAAAATCATAAAATTTGACGTTTTCCATCCATAAACGAGCGAATTTCAAGAAAAAATTTCAAAATACGATGGAGATATTCTAAAAGCCGTCTAAATAACGATATTAAATACAATTCTTACCAAAGCGAAAGAATTTATGGACAAGAACGTAAAAAATTCCTAACATTTGACGTTTTTATCCATAAATTAGCTAATTTTAAGAATATTTTTGTAAAATACGGATGTTGGACTACCGTATTTGGCACGCAAGCTAGTTGTTTCTTGAGTTTGCCTAGTTAAAAAATTTTATGATCAAAACGTAAAAAAATTATAAAATTTAACGTTTTTTATCCATAAAGAGCCGATTTTTATAGATTTTGTTGTAAAATACGTGGATTTAAGTGATCATCTCTGATCGTATCATAAAACCATTAAAAAACTCGATGTTTTTTTTCAAAACATGCCAAATTCTTACTTTACTTTCAAAAAAATCTCGTTTTTTTAGCCTATCGCTGTTTTCTGGAAAGATAACGTCGATGGAAATGGATGTTCATGTCATGTTTGTGTTAATATCATCTTGACCTTCTTTCTTTAGTAAGTTTTTTGCTCTGATTTTCTGAATGACGTCATTCTTTAGCGTTCCCGGCGTTCTCCATGCAGCTTGGTACTGTTTCTGTCGAGGATAAATACAAAATTTGCTTTTGTAATTCAATAAAATTAATCAACATCTAATCTCTTCAGAACTTCCGCTTAATTCAGCTGATTATGGACGAAAACGTAAAATATGCATAAAATTTGACGTTTTCGACACATAAATTTGCAAATTTTGTAAAAAATATACTGATACCTGAGTCATGGAGGCTCTATGATTCAAAAAGGCAAACAAGTATTGATGCTTTTATCAAAAATTATGGAAAGAAATGTAAAAAATGCATAAAATTTGACGTTTTCGACACATAAATTTGCAAATTTTGTAAAAAATTTTTAAAATTACGGATACCTAGGTCATGGAGGCTCTGTTATTCGAAAAGGCAAACAAGTATTGATGATTTTATCAAAATTATGGAAAGAAACGTAAAAAATGCATAAAATTTGACGTTTTTGACATCAGCCAAATTCATTGAAAATGTTGTCAAATACGAAGGTATATGCCATGAAGAAACTTTTAGTTAAAAAAGACCAAATGTTGTTCTAAAATTTATGTAGTGTATGGATCGAAACGTAAAACATGCATAAAATTTCACGTTTTGTCCATATATGTGCTAAATTAAGAAGAATTAATTAAAAATACGATGGTTACAGCTTGTGAAACAACCTTCTTTGCAGAGCTCTCAGAAGAATTAATTTTTTCGTGGACAAAAACGTAAACATTCATAAAATTTGACGTTTTTTCAAAATTGCCATGGGTTTTGGAGAAGTGACGAATCAAAATCAATGTTTTCCGCTTGATTCACAAATTTGAATCATTTTCAAGAACAAGCCCTGAGGAAGTTTTTGTTTTCACTTTTATTTTTCGGATTTCAATCGAATTTGTGGCCATTATATTGAGAATGGGAGGGCAATGTAACCGCGACGACGTTGTGATTGTCGTTTTGATGCTACTGGGCTTATTTGTAAGTCGTGTGTTTTCTTCCGATTTTTTTTGCACCGTGCAATAATTGAAGAAAAATCCTTTTCGCACGGTGCGGGAAAAAAATTCTCACATCTGCACTGTGCAGTCGAAAAAGTTGAGTTCTCCGCACAGTGCAAAAATTGTCGTTTCCATCGCGTTTTTTGCACTGTGCGAAAAATTGAGTGGCTCGAAAATTTTTGCACGGTGCAAGAGAAAATTCGGGATCTGCACTGTGCGCTCGAGAAAAGGTTAGTTCTCCGCACGGTGCAAGCTCAGATTTTGTCGCGGCTCTTGCACTGTGCGAAAAATTGAGTGGCTCGAAAATTTTTGCACGGTGCAAGAGAAAATTCGGGATCTGCACTGTGCGGTCGAAAAAAGGTTAGTTCACCGCACGGTGCAAGCTCAGATTTTGTCGCGGCTCTTGCACTGTGCAAAAATTTTTGATTTGTGCACTGTGCAGAAAGATTTTTTCTATTTTTATCTCATGAAATTTGTCGCATAAAAAAATTTTCCGCACTGTGCACCTTGCCATTTGCTTCTTTTTGCACGGTGCAGTCTAATAAAATTTATTCTGCACAGTGCAGTAATTTTTTCTTATTTTTTAGCCAATTGCCGTATGGTATCGTGATGTGGCAGATGGAAAGGGATGCACAATTCATCCCTGGATCAATCTGTTGTTACTTCTCTTGGGAGTGTAAGTCTTTTATGCATAAAACAACAAAACATTTTGAATTTTGCACAAATTTATTTTAAAAATTTTAAATTTTCAGAATCCCTGGAATCATCCACGGAGTCATCTACTGCTTTTGCGTGTGAGCTCTCCAAACTTCCTCATGATATCACTCAATTTTTATCGTTAAATAAACAAACCGCACCTTGCAAGCTCGACATTTCCTTTGTTTGATAAAAGCCCTAAGGACGTAGAACTAGAAACAAAGCACTGTCTAAGACTCTTTGAGGTAAATTCAAAAAAATTTATCTTTTTACGGCCCCAACGTTGTGTACAAAAACGTAAACAATGCATAAAATTTTACGTTTTTATCCATAATTTTGAATTATCATGTAATTTTTTTTTCAAATAGCCAACCAAGCTTTCCCAATAGACATATGTCCCAAGCAAATGTTGCTCTACCGCCTTGTAAACATTTTTATGGATAAAAACGTAAAAAATGCATAAAATTTGACGCTCTAATGCATAATATTGGAATACGTCAAGAAAATAATTTAAAAACACGGCGAACATAACTGCGATTACAATTGTATACGCAAAAATTCCATTTCCAGGCCATTTAGACGTATTTATGGGCAAAAACGTAAAAAATGCATAAAATTTAACGTTTTTAACATTGAAGCGGTAAAAAAATGGAGTAAGCGTTGAAAATACGGCGATTTCAAATATCGCATGTACAGAATCTGCAAATGGTCACTTATTTTATGCCAATTATTACAAAGTTATGTGCAAAAACGTAAAATATGCATAAAATTTAACGTTTTTTCCGAACATTGGAATGTGCGTTTATTTAGGCGGCATTTTTTGGGTCAACTTCATGTTGACCATATCAAGCCATAAAATTTCAACAAAAGTGATGCGGTCCGCTTTTTCCGCGTTGCATTTGCGGTCCGAATATTTGATCAGCTGATTGTTTTTTTGGCGAAAGATAAGCAAAAATCTGATGGAGTTAAATCGTCGGAGGTTTTCGAGGCAAGACCACACTTTTTTCGGCTCATATTGTCACTAAAATAATGTTTTTTTCTGCTCTGCACTGTGCAAAAGTTTAAAACACTTTTGTTTTGCACGGTGCGAAACGAAAAAAAAATTGTTGCACTGTGCAAAGAGTTGCGACAATTTCCGAGGACGTCAGGGGTGATCACGGACCGGGCCTGAAGAATTTTGAACGGGCCAGGCCTGACATTTGCCGGGCCGGCCCTTTTTCGAATGCCAAGCTGTTGGCATTCGTTGTTTTCGTGTCGGAAAATTTTTTTGAGGGATTGTAGTTGTAGTAACTCAAGTTATCAATCATTTCACTCTTTTTAAGTACCTGTTTAAACATTTACAATCCAAAATAGGACATCTCTGGTAACATATTGCAAGTCATAGCACATTTTGGCGTCAAAAAAGTCGGTGAGATCAAAATAAATTTGGCAGTTCGCGCCCTAACATGGCTAATAGGGCCGGGCCGGGCCTGACGTTTGCCGGGCCTGAAATTTTGAAAAATAGGCCCGTTTGCCTCCCCTGGCGAACGCACACTGCAAAAAACAGCTACAATCTTTCATCGCACTGTGCACTTCGTTTTTCCGCACTGTGCGGCTTAGAATTCGATTAAAGTCAAAAATTAGGTAATATTAAAGTAAATTGGGCAGTTAGCGCCCTGACCTGCCTAACAGGATGTCAGGCCAGCTCTCTCGGATATTTCTGATCTTTTGCGCCGAAAAATGTGAGATGATTATCAAAACATTATCCTAGACCTGATTAACCATGAATATATATTATAGCTTAGAATTTGACTCAAACTTCTTCAAATACCACCTAGAATACGGGGTTCTTCTTGATAATGTAAGGTAAAATACGTTTGGAAATCTTCCCTTGGCCTACATTTATTTGGCCTACAAAAATTCTAGAATACGATATTTATATAGTCTTTTGAAATTCAAAAAAAGAGCTTTTGAAAAAAAAATATTTGCAAGATTTGGGGCTAAAAATCAGCAAAAGCTGAGCCTTTCTTTCCCAGCCGCTGATTCATCCGCCAACCCAATTCGGCCACTCCCATTTTACAGTCAAAGAATTCCGTAAAAGGGTTCGGCGGGGCAAACAAAGGCCAATGAAACAGCGCTAATCCCCCCCCCCCCCCCCCCCCCCGCCCCGCCGTCTGATAGGGCTGTTTATAGCGACACAAACCTTCATTTCCCTTCATTTTTGTCTCCCGTTTCCTTCCACTCCAGTTCAACGCTTATGTTGTACTTGAATTGTGAAATGTTGCCAATCGTAGAGCAGATATCAGTCCGTCGGGAACAGACATGGCAAGGGGGCCGGGCTTTGGAAATTTTGAAAAAGGTCGGGCCGGGCCCAAATCTAAACGGGCCGAGCCGAGGGCCTATCTTTTTTTTGGGCCCTCTCGGCCCGGCCCTTTTTTTCAGAAAAAAAAATGTATTGCAACGAAAAATTTAGATGCCAATTTTTTTTTGGCATTTTGTTGTAATTTTTTCGCAAAAAATTTTTTTTGACTACGGTTGTTTAAAGTTTCTCTTTCTTTCTCTAGGATTTCGACGTTGGATTTGACAGTCGAGCAGCCCATCTGAAGTATTTTATTCACTCTTATGACATGAATACCTGTGGTTCGATTTTTCGACCTTAAAAAAATCAAATAAACATCAAAATTTGGGACAAAAAATTTCAGGTTCTGATTATCATTTCCGAATCTTCAAATTTTTGATGCTTTTCAGCTTTTTGCATATATTTCCAATATCTGAACATCTTTTTCGCCGAAAGACAAATCATGGATAATATCAAAAAAAAAATCAACAATATCTTGAGTATAGGTTGATCGATTTTTAAATTTTAAAACGTTTTTGGACTAATTCGAGTACTGCGAACAACGTCATGATGTTAGTTTAAAGTAAAACCTTCAAACAAAAAAAAGGGCCGGGGCCGGGCCGGGCCGGGCTTTGGAAATTTTGAAAAGGGCCGGGCCGGGCCCAACTTTAAAACGGCCCGTTTTGCCATGTCTGGTCGGGAAAATAATGAGCACTTGTCGCAGCAAAATTTCGCGTCTCGGTCGCGAATTCTCAAGCGCTGCGAAGCGATGATGGGCGACTCGCAGCTGCGACGTTATTACTAGGCCGTCCTTAAAGTCGCTGAAGTGATTTCCGCGACATGCACTGTAAGAAACCAAAAGTTCCATTTGCACTGTGCAATTTGTTGCTTTTGCACCGTGCAATAAGCTTTTTTCTGTTGTCGCTCGCACCCTGACGTTTTTTGCACAGTGCAAACAGCGCGACAAAACAAAATGCACTGTGCAAAAATGTTGTTTTTCTGTCAAAACGCACCGTGCAAAGCACTTTTTTCGCGGTTTTCGCAGCGACGCGCCAAAAAACTGCACGGTGCGGATTGTCAGGGCTTTTGAGCGCGAGTAATATTTTCCCGACGGACTGACAGTTTTTTCGCACTGTGCGATCAGCCAAAATTGCGGAAATTGTCGCACGGTGCAAGAGTAAAGATTCTCTTCCGCACTGTGCAAAGTTGATTGTTTTTGTCGCACCGTGCAAAAAAGAGACTTTGTTTTTTGCACAGTGCAAATCAAAACGTTTTGCGGCGAAACCTTCGCACTGTGCGATATTTTTTACTGCACAGTGCAAAAAATTTGCACTGTGCAGAAAATTAAAAAAATATTTTTGCACTGTGCAAATTTTTTCCATAGTAAAATACGCGGTCCTCTTCGTTTTTTTACTTTTTTTAAACGTGAAACTTAATTTTTTCGAATTTTTATCGAATATTTTTTTCAGCTTCTCCTCGATTAGTCGCTGCAACGTTTCAAAATGACACAGTGAGTATTCAAAATAATCTTATTATGCAAAAATCTTAAAAAAAAAAAAAATGATGAAAACGTCAAATTTTATGAAAACTCCAAATTTTTGAATAAAATTCAAAATTTCAGGACCGGCAATTCCGATGATGTGATCATGATTGTGCTTATTATACTCTTTCCTGTAAGTTTTGGACCGTGTTTGCACAGTGCAATCCAAAATACCTTTTATTTCTTCGTATTTTAGCCGCTGGCTGTCTGGTGGAAAGATCGTTTGGAAGGTCAAGGATGCTCCTGTCACGTTTGTCTCAACCTTATCTTACTGCTCCTATTCGTGTAGGTTATTTTGTCAATCTTTGAATCTGCACAGTGCAAAATCTGTAATTTTCGGAAAATCTTGATTTTTTTATAAAAAAAGAGTACAAAATTATGCGACAAACTGTTTAAAATACGACCCTGGTCTGTATGTGTTTGAAAGATAGCATTTCACAAGTAATAATAATCATTTTCAGCTTCCCCGGCATCCTCCACGCCATCTGGTATTGTTTCTGCCGAGGATGAGTAAGATCGCATTACTTTCATGGTAATTTAAATCTCCTTTTGATCACAACCTTGTTGCTGTTATGCCTTTAATATTATTCTAATAAATTCTCCATGAAAAGTCGTTGTTCGGTGTAGTTCTGATGAGAAACGTAAACAATGCATAAATTCTAACGCTTTTTGTCCATAATGTTGGAAACGAATAAAAATTTTGTGAAATACGCTGCTTGCAGCCTCTGTAAGACAGTCAAAAAAATTTTTAATTATTTTTTTGTCTTTATAGCTTATTTATGGACTAAAAACGTAAGAAATGCATAAAATTTTACGTTTTTTTCAACTACTCAAAACATTTTGGGTAAATTGGGAATGAATAGTTAATAAATATGATTTTTAGGCGACATAGGCATTACTTGCTAAATTTCTCAGTATTACAAAGCGTGTTCCACAAGTTATGGAGAAAAACGTAAAAAATTTCTAAAATTTAACGTTTATTTTCCATAAAAATCACAATTACCAGTTTGCATCACTAGATTTTTGTACAACACACAATTTCACTTCAAAATTTCTAATTAAATATTCAAATTACTAAAAATATTCAAATAAAAAATTGAAAATATTCAAATTTCTACCGGTTTTTTCTCGTCATCCCTTCGCATTTCCCTCTCAATTCCCCTGCAAATCACGGCCGAATATACTTGGCCATGTTCCAAGAAGGAATTCATCTGAATTTCCTGCGGATTTCCATCCGAATCCATCAATTTGAACTCGATTACTTCGTTCAGAAATCCTTTTTTCACCAATTTCGTGACGAATTGCACCGCTGTCGTTGTGGAGTCCACATGCCAGGGGGATGAAGAGAGCTTTACCCATGGATATTCGTCGACCAGGTCGATGGTTTCGGGACGAATCGTCTTTACGCGTAGGTGGACTGTAATCTTGGAGGTGGTCTAAAACGCAGCAAAATTCCATGTTCGTACTTTGCAAAAATAACTAAAATTACGAGTTTTATTCATTTTTGAGTCTCCTTTTCAGTTCCTGCCATTTCTTCCGATGATTTTTGACATCACAGGTTTTCGTGGTGGGACTCAGATTTTAAAACTTTTCACTAAAAAAGGCGTATTTTATATATTGAAATAGTCAAAATAATTGGAAATATAACTTTTCATACCTAAAGTACTGTTTTTATATATTGCTCTGCTGATTTTCGTCACGACAAGTTTTCGTGGTGGGACTCAGATTTTAAAATTTTTTACTAAAAAAGGCGTATTTTATATATCGAGTAGAGTCAAAATAACCGGAAACATAACTTTTCAAACCTAAAGTACCGTTTTTACATATTTCTCGACTGATTTTTGTCATGATAAGTTTTCGTGGTGGGACACAAACTGGAAAAATTCAAAAAATATGGCATATTTTACAAATTGAAAGGTTCTATGGACCAAATGACTTCTAATTGAGTTTTTTAGACTTTTCAAGCCACCCATGTTTTCGTTGCGAGACCAAAGACTTTTCTTCAACTTACCGCAATTGGTCCATCAATCTCTTCGCTGCGACTCAAAAACACCTCCGGTGGCCGAATCTCGTCAACAATCTCCTCCACCACGGTTCGTATCACTTTGAACACATATGGCGCCACTTTTTTCCCTTTTGGTCTGCCATGAGATTTCTGGCGTTTTCTTCGAATTACAACTTCAAAACTTTGATGATTCTCCACGTGTTTCTCAATTTTCACCCGATCCCCCTCACAGAACGCCTTGAGGACCTCATAATCGGATGATGACATCCCCCTCTCCGTTAAAACTTGATGCAACGCCCGTTGAATTGAGCTGTCCGGGTCGGTCAAAGTGCTGATCTGAAGAAACTTGGATTTGTCCGCTGATTCGTCCGTTATTGTAAAGTGCACTGTGGGTCGGAGCTTCTGAAATGGTAAAAATTTAGTTCCACATTTAAGACGCAACAATTTTGAAACATTTGTATGACTGCGCAGTGCAATGGAAATTGAATTGATCGCAGCAAGCGGAATAGCAATGCAAATTTTAAAAAAAGTTAGGTAATATTATGTTCTGTGGCATGTAAAATTGTCTAACCCAAAAACATGGCAAAGAAATTCTGCACAGTGCTAAGAAACGTCGACTTTTTTGATATCTGCACAGTGCAGTGAAATTTTAATCGGTCATACTGTGCGGAAAATTAATGATAATGGAAAATGTCAAATCTACGTATTTTAAAAATATTACTGAAAGTTTCAAATATTCAAAAAATCACAGAAACTCTGCACATTGCAGAATATTTTAGACTTGTTTTAAAACTGCACAGTGCAAAAAAATTTGAATCGGTCGCACTTTGCGGAAACATTTAAGAATAAGGTCTACTGCTACTCTATTAGATTTAGAAAACCATTCTGAATTGTGAAAACTGATTTGCACTTAGCAACAAACTTTACTGTGCACAGTGCGGACATTTCTTTAAAATCCGCACAGTGCATGAAACAAAAAAATCTTTTGCACCGTGCAGCCGTAAAATATTGCTTGCTACAAAAAAATGTCTCAAATGAAATGTTGAGACCAACATTGAGCAGTAAAACATTTTGAAAAGCATTAAAAAGCCCCATGTCATTTCCTTACCCGTCACTACCCTATACTTATCTCAAAAAAACGGAATTCTCGGTTGGGAACGGAGAACAATCTACTGTTCTCTTATCAGTTATAAACACAACACAGCATGACCCTCAAAAATAATCAGATAAAAGATTATACAAACATCGGAAAATAAAAAAATAAAAATAATCGTATTATGTCCGTCGCAAAATATCGTTTACCCTACTTTATGGTTGACTAAACAGTCAGTAGAACATTTTTTGACACCCAAAACTTGTTTTTGGCTTTTTCCGCACAGTGCAATCGCAAAAAATTCGATTTCTAGGATTTGCACGGTGCAATTTAAATTTTGATGTGTAAAATAACATTGAATAGTACGTGACTAAAAAATTAGAGTCCGCAATTAAGGCAAGTGAAGTCATAAACACAGAGTAATGTAAAATTTATTTTTTGCACGGTGCAATTGCCATTTTTAGGGCAAAAATGTATTTTGCACAGTGCAATGGAAATTTCAATATGTAAAACATCATTCAAAAAAAAATTCTGTATCAATCATGCTTCTAAAACATTCTGTTTGAACGAAGAAGGGCATCGTAACTTCGAGAAATTTTTTGCACAGTGCAAACCTCAAATTTCTGCAAAATAAAATTTTGCACTGTGCAAACGTCAAAAATTTCAAAAAATCCTATTTTTGATTACAACGATAGCCGCAGTCAACTTAAAATTATAGAAAAGGAAGTAATAAGTGGTATATTCTAAGCACTCACCATTTCGACTTCACTTTTCTTCACAAATGTGAGAACTTTTTTGAACTTGAGCACCTCTGAAGACAGCCTTTTTGTGCCTTTTGTTTTGGACGTTAATCTGGAATGTGAGTCAACATTGAATGAGTGTTCGAATAGTAGAAATGTCACGAATATTTGAATCAAAACATTGGGTAAATAAGAGAAAACGGGGTTTTTAACAAAACTTTTTTATGAAACAAATTGAAATTTTTGAAAAATGGCGCCAAAAATCCACCAACAAAGCCATAGAGAATCTCCTTGCTCAAATGTTTTTATTTCCTCGCAGTCTCTTATCCTCTCTGCACAAACCTTAACTCGATTTTCTTGCGCACCAAATCAACAAGAAACAATCATGAAATTTGAAGATCTATGTATGTCTAAAGTGACCTGCAAAACGTTTTTAACGTCCAGAACAACTAGTTTTGAATTGCGCGTTTTACGGCGTGTGAAACGAAATGTCAAAAAAAGTTTTTTATGTCCCACAGCGAAAACAAAGGCGGCAGAGTTGAAAAACAGTAAAATAATTGTTAGTAAGCATGTAGACTGTCACCATTATTTTTTCTGTTGCTATTGGTACAGTAGACGAAGAATCTTTTTGAACATTCCGTTTCCCTCTCCGTAAAAAGGGCGATTCAAAAGTAGCTGTTCTGGCTCTTGAAGGGGATGCAATGCCGTATTTTACTTTATCTAGCCTTTAAACAGTAGTAATTTTTTTAAAATCTTGTAAAAAACAAAAAACTGTCGTGAAATACCATAAAAGTTGTCCGAAAAGTAAGCTGCTAATGTCTTGATAAACAAATTTAATAAAATTAATATAAAAAACGTAAAAAACGGGTAAAATCCCGAGAGCTTTACTCTTTTTTTACTTAAAAGTTATCAAAAATCAAATTCCGATAAATTCTCTCTCAAAACGAAGCGCTCAGACTTCCGTGCATTGGTGGTTCAGTGGTAGAATGCTCGCCTGCCACGCGGGCGACCCGGGTTCGATTCCCGGCCAATGCAATATCTTTTTGGAAAGGTGTTGTATTACTAAACAAATTAATATGGCTATAGCAAATTAATTTTTCAATCAGAGTATTAATTTTTTGTCCTGTGAAGACGCATTTGTTCCGGAAATCACGTTAATTAGGTATCTTTTTAAGCAAAAAGTTAAAAACCAGCAAAATTTGTAAGAAAGCCGTCAGAATTCAAATGAAATTAACAAAAAGACAGGTGGAAATAAAGAAACGCTCGGATTACATTGACAGAAATACTCTCACTTCCTCTTACACCGCATTCTCCAAGCCAAAATCAAGGAAATTTATCTGCACTCTGCGCACGCAATGTTTTCTTATGTTCGCCGCTAATAAAGCAAGCACTAGGCAATTTTCTTGAAATTTGGTATGATTTCTCTACGTGAAGTTGACGTCATTTCCTGAAAATTTCAGTGTGATTTGTGCAAGGAGGGCTGAGATATTCAACAATTTGTTTTGGACAAGAGAGTGATGAAAATGAAGAGACGGTAGAAAAAATAGTTTTTTTGGCCGTGGGGTTGCCAATTTTAGGCAACAACAAATAATTTTTATGTAGAAACATTTCACTCTGCACAAGGAAAATACGAATTTTGTATAACAAAAATTTGTTCTTCTTGTTTCTTTAGAATTTTTCATTTAAAAAATCGCAAATGCTATCTAAAAATATCAAAAAACAAAATACTATTAGTATTTTCGTAAAGTGCATGGATATTTGTCGCATTGAAAGTGCATTTGCACTTTCCCACACTTGTCGCCATCGCACAATCAATTTTACCTTTTTCGCACAGTGCAAACCTCCAAAAAAGGAATATTGAGATGGTATGTCATACTAGTCCGTTGGTGGAGTGATTCTCGCTACATGCACTGTGCGAAAACAAAAGTTCCCTTTGCACTGTGCAATTTTTTGGTTTTTGCACCGTGCAATAGGCTTTCTTCAGCTGTCGCTCGCACTCTGATCTTTTTCGCACAGTGCAAACACCAGCAACTTTCCGGATGGACTAGTATAATATATAGTATAAAACTGTAATTTAAATTTGTCAAAGTTTTATCAAAATTAAAAAAAAATTTTTGTCAAAAAAATCTCGTTTTTTCAAATTTTCAAAAACTCAAAATTTACAAAAAGCAAAAAAATCCTAAAAAGCAACCCACTGAGTGCGTTTGGCAAAAAGAACATCCGTCAAATGAGCCATATACGCCGAGAAAAATGGAAAAGAGAAGGTATTCCCTTCTTCTCCCCTTCGTTCCGAATTCCATTATTTTTTTTTTGTTACAAGGGAAATGTTTTTACGGGCATTCCAAAACAAACAATGAGAGTGTAAACAGGCAATTATGTGGAATAATGATGGCTCCTTTTATCCGGTAATTTTTGGATCGAAAAAAGTTTGATTTTTTCTGCACTGTGCGGAATAATTTTAGTTTGTTTTAGTGCAGTGAAAGAGCAATATAAAGAAAAGTGAAAATCATTGCAAATACGACATGTCCACAATTCAGATTTTAAATTATTCGAAAAAATATTCAGTTGCTTAAAATTTTTTATTGCAAAAAATGACTGCACCGTGCTAACAGTCAAACAATTACTTTTGCACTGTGCAGTCAAAAAATTTAAATAATAGGAATCTTATAAACAGTACAAACAAAAAGCAAACCCACAGTAGTCTTATTTGCCGTATATTAGTCTTATATTCGTATTATGATAAAGTGACTTCCCGCACAGTGCAAAAGAAATCAAAAATTAGGCAGCGCACTGTGCAATGACAAAAAAATCAGTGTTTATAAACAAAAAGTGAAGTCAAAGTTTCAGAATTGTAATTATAGTGAGATCTCTGTATAACAAATCTCCGTAGAACAAAATCTGTCCACAACGGCAAAAAAAATGGCGCGAAAATCGAAAAAAAAAATTTTCGCACAGTGCGAAATCAGAAAAAATTTTAATTTGAAAATTCTTTAAACAGTCAAAAAATCGGAACAAATTTTTGAAAACTTTTCGATTAGATCATGTGTTCCTTCTATATGTTGTAATTAACAAGCGATTCGAACCCCAAAAAATAATTGAAATGTCTTTGGAATAAAAAAAACAAAAGGAAACGGCAGAACGCAACAGTCAAGGTCAACGTGCCACAAAAAGGGCGAAGTGCCATTCAATCCTTCAAGGGCACGTCATTCAAGCATGATTTTTTTGATGAAAATGGATTAAAACGATGAATTTAGGCTGTCAAAACTTTAATATCACAAAATAATCTTCTTTTTGAACAACAAAATTTTGAATTTGATTTTTGTTTGCACTGTGCAAATATTTTTTTTCAAACTTTTTATTGCACTGTGCAATGACAAAGTAAATTTTAAAAAAATGGAAAGTGATGTAAGATCGGCTGACGGAAGCCAAATAATAACAAAAATATAAAAAAAAAAATTTTTGATCCGCAGGCCAAAAGATAATATTTTGCACTGTGCAGTTTGAAAAAAAAAATCAAAAAAAGTGCTCCAAATGCGACACTTATTGGCAGATTTTGATGAAACTTGGCATAAGTTTGAATCCTATATGCTACGCCTTTCGGAAAGTCGCTGGGCTCACTTTTGGCGTTTGCACAGTGAAAAAGTGAGGGTGCGAGCGACAGCCGAAAAAAGTCTATTGCACAGTGCGAAAAACGAGAAATTGCACAGTGCAAAGTGAACCTTTGTTTTCGCACAGTGCATATCGCCGAAATCACTTCAGCGACTTTACGGACGGACTGGTATTTCCATTTGTAAGGTTAAAATCTCGAAGAATAATCCGAGTCTTACCCCAAAGCCCTAGATTTTGTCAAATAAAATCTCAATGTGCCGTGAAAATCGGAAATTCGGTCTCGGAAATTCTTAGAAAATGGTCGGCGAAAACGACCTTTGATCATCCAATGGAAATGTTAGGTAGTTGTAGACTTGAACTCACATGATTTTTTATTCCCTTATTACAATTATTTTTTCTTTTACGATGCAAAAAATTAGATTTTTAGGTGATGCACTGTGCAAAAAAAATTAAGGTTATTTTATGCACAGTGCAACCGATTTTTTGTAAATTTCACACTCTAAGCAGCCCCAAAATCAATTTTCTTTGTGAATTTTTACGGAGACATCTTTTCCTTCCACATGTGACATGTATTTCTCGCACAGTGCGATGAGAAAATCGGATTTTAAGGTAACGCACCGTGCAAAACAATGAAAGCTATTTTATGCACAGTGCAACTGGATGTTTTGTGAATTTCGTATGAGTGTAAACAAGAGAAAGATTCAATTTGCATGGTATATTTTTGCAGACGTATTTTTTTGCACATTGCAATGAGAAAATCAAATTTTTTGTTGACGCACTGTGCAAAAAACAAGATTGCATTTTTCGCACAGTGCAGTGAAGATCTTTGTTAATTTCTCTGTGCAAACAGTTTGGTTCTGATTTGTTATCAAGTTCTCCTTAGTGCGTTAACATTTTGTCACTTTTTTAAATCCAAAAAATCTCGTTTTTTGAAGGGTTCATTTCGTCTAAATTACCTCTGACGTGTCCAAAACACAATCTGACGCCTTCATTTCGATTATTTCTTCCTTCACAAACTTTAATCCGCCCCTTTGAGCCTAACATTTGCTGTAGCGACGCACCCATTTTCCCGCAAAGAATAGAATGTTTCGCGGGCTGATAATCACTCAAAAATTAGAAAAAGGATGCAAAAAACAAATAACTACAGGATGTTGCGACTACATGAGAAATTTTGTATTACGTAATTTGAAAAAAAAATAAAAAATTCAAAAAAAATAAGTTTATAAATTTCGGTTCTTTTGTGTCGCACTGTGCGAGAAAAGTCGAAAAAAATTTTGCACTGTGCAAAAAGAATTTTCTTTGATCTGCACAGTGCAATTTCTCAAAATCCCCATAGCACAGTGCAAAATTTTACTTTTTGATTTTTGCATCGTGCAAATTTCTGAAATAAAACTTTTTTACTGCACAGTGCTAAAGAATCAGCTAAAAGTTTTTTATCGACACTTCAAACAGATCCTATTTCAGTTTTCATCTTGCAATTTATCAAAGTTCCCACTGCACAGTGCAAAAAACGACTCTTTACTTTTTCGCACTGTGCGGGTTTCACTCTTGTAAAAATTACTAAGATAGGATTAAAAAATTGTTAAATAAGTGTTGTAAACCTTTTTAAAATGATCATATATAGTTTTGTATGCTTTCTCTGCCTGTCAAATGGGTTTTGACACTCTATTTTTGTTTGCTACCCCAATTTTCGCTTTCAGTCTCAAAATTTTTGTTATTACGTGCCGATTCCGGGCCGGGCCGGGCCAAAAAAGTTCTTACCCCGGCCCTAGGCCTTTTCAAGTTTTCTTTGGCCTGGCCCGCAACCATTTCTATACTAGCCCGCTTGCAAATTCGCTGGAATAATTTTTGATGTTTGCACTGTGCAAAAAATATCGCGATATGAGCGACAGCCAAAAAAACCCTACTGCACAGTGCAAAAGCGAGAAATTGCACAGTGCAAAGTGAACTTTTGTTTTCTCACAGTGCATGTCGCCCAAATCACTTCAGCGACTTTACGGACGGACTGGTAGGACGTATAGGAGTTTCTTAGCTTGCATTTTTCAAAATCTCTCAAGATTCTTGGTCGTTTATCTTAATATTGTAGATGACACATGTATGATTGCACGCCCTTTTTTTGGTGACGTCTCAACTTTTACGGCCGATTTGAAAGTCATTCTTTTTGTTTTTAAGACCTCCACGCGCTCTTTTTTAGAACTGTGGATTTTTAACGTTGTTTTTGTTAACTGCACGGTGCGGAGGATGATTTAGTAAGTTTTGTGGGCCGCACAGTGCAGAATCGAAAAGAAGGAATAAATCATGATTGCGCGGGGCAAATCAGATTTTTTTTCTTAATTTTTATTGTAATAGTCGTTCTTCGTACGGTACAATTCATTTTTTTCACAACTGCACTGTGCGATTGAACATTTAAAGATTTTTGTAGACTGCACAGTGCGGAGGAAGATTTAGCCGTTTTTGTCAATAGTGCTGTGCAATAATAAATCTGATCGCTTTTACAAGAATTTATGACGGATGTTTATTAATTTTATCATGGATATATTTCGCATATACTTTTTCGCATAGTGAAATAGGTCATTTTAAAAACTGCACAGTGCAAAATGAATTTTTTTGGTTTTTTATCAATTGCACTGTGCATTACAAAGTTTAATGGTTATTTTTTCTCTCCACGTTCAAAACATGATATGTTGGAGGTATCTTTACTTTTTATTAAGGCTACATTACTGGCTTATAAAAGATTCTTTCCACCGCACAGTGCAACGCCAAAATTTTTAATTTTTGACCATCGCTCAGTGCAATCGACGATTTTTTCCTAATCCCAACGACTCTTAATACACCATCTAATCGCTATTCACAGTATACTCGGCTACACCCAAATTTTTTATCTACAAATCAAAGGCACCTTTTTCTTTGGGTTCATATCCAAATTAAGGTGAGCCCCATCGTAAAAATGGCTACTAACTAAAATGTTTTGGTCCCGATAAGTCCTATTTCCTTTTGTTGTTAGTGCTTATCACAAGCAAATTTTTGCTCGATTTATCAATTTTTCGGTACACTTTATGACTAATTTAATGCTTGTAAAAACATTGTAAACAGCGACAACCAGTAGTCGTTTTCCATCAAAAATTTTGAAATCGGTCGGTTTTACGACTGTGAGGCGACAGAAAGGTCAAAATGAATTTTTGAGCCCTACAAATTGAAAAATTTTAACTGCACAGTGCAAACGTTAAGAAAGATTTTTTTGCACAGTGCACAAAAAATTTTAAAAAATTGAACATTGTCAATAAAGCTGCACTTCTGCACTGTGCATCCGCAACAAGTTTAAATTTTCCTTCTTTGCGCGATGTCAAAATAATGGTTTCAAAATTCTGCACAGTGCGAAAATTGAAAAAGTTTTTTTGCACAGTGCGACAAAAATTTCGAGAAATTGCACGTTGTAAATAAAAGTTCACTTAATTTACACCATGCATTTACGGCAAATTTTAACTTTTCTGCACAGCGCGATGACAAAATAATATCTTAAGTTCTGCACTGTGCACAGAATAAAAATATTTTTTGCACTGTGCAATGAAAAGCTTCATCAAAATTTGGCTTCGAAAAAAATCTACATTAGTCATGCTTTAAAAAAGACAAAAATTTGATGAAAATTTAAAATTTCGAGTTTCTTTCTCAAAAATCAAGGGATTAGATGGTAATAACCCGTATTATCAGCTGAGAGTATAAACTACATCCCAAAGGGCTTGTTTCTCAACGGCTTTCAAATGCATTTTGCGTCCGCTTTCTATGAACGGAGCATTATTATTTATCTGCACTGTGCGGATTACCAAAGGCTTGTCAACGACAATGCCAATTTAAAAATTTATTTTTTTTTTCTTAGCATAGTGAGTGAGGCAGCAGGAAAGCGTTCTACATGTTGAACACATGAAAAAATTGTAGGCACAATCAAAAAGTTTGAAATTTGCCGATTGCACTGTGCAGTTACCGAATTTCCATTTCTGAACGGTGCAGAAAGAAATTAAGTAGATTTTGGTATTGTATTATGTTGCTATAGCTCGTGTGATCAAGCTGAATAAAGGATCGAAATATTGTACTATTAATACAGTGCAAAAGTGTTGGTTTTATTAGTTGCACAGTGCAATTTCCCAAAACCCATTTTTTGCACGGTGCAGAGAAAAAATTTGTTGAATTTTGGCATTGTCCTGACTTCTTCAGGGTGTTGGATGATGTTGGAAACAGAAAATTTGCATAAACTTTGCTGCACCGTGCAGATATTTGCAATATTTTCCACTGCACAGTGCAACTTCCAAAAATTTCTCTTTCGCACAGTGCGGACAAAAGTTCAACAACACAAGCCCTTAATATTTTCCAAAAGCCCCCCGCCCTTACAGTAATCCACCTACCCGATTAAGAGTTGTTATTCAAATTCCTTTTCCAAAACACAAAAAATTCTAAAAATTTTAATTTTTTTTTGATGTGTAGTGTATTACTCATTGATAGGAGTACAAAAGATTTTTCGACATGTAACATTGTGAAATGCTTTTGTTCTTTCGTTCCGGCCCATCGATTCTAATCCTCGCACTTTGCGGCTTACGTCAGCCGCTTATCAACCAAATGCCCCGAGGCAGCAGAGGGCGAGGCTCAAATCAAATGTCGCAACCCACTCAGTCCGGCCGCCCAATTCGTTTACAATCAAATGGTGACAATTTTTTGCTGATTTAGGCGTGACCGCACTGTGCGGTTGGAAGAGGATTCAATTTTGGCGTGTGCACTGTGCGAAAAATGGCAATGGAAATTTCGCACAGTGCGTTGGTCATAAACGTTTCTTTGCACAGTGCAATTTCTCAAAATTTGTTTTGCACGGTGCGAATTTTTAGATTTCATTGCTTGCACCGTGCAGTGAGTCAAATGGTCATTTTTGTTGTCTAAACTATGCAAAAAAGTTGAATAAATATTTTCAGCGTTGCACAGAGCCATCACCGGGCTTTCTTTACTATGTAAATTTCGAAGTTTTTCTCTGCACTGTGCGAAATTGCGTTTTTCTTTTTTGCACAGTGCAGTCAATAAATCAGCTTGTTTTGACTTTTGAACTGTCGAAGAAAAGATTTTAACTATGTTTTTCGACTACGTTGAATAGTTTGAAAACATTTAAATTTTCCAAATTTAAATAATTTGTCCTTTACCGAGCAAAATTTAGCATTTTACTTTCCGCACCGTGCAAAAACTAATTCGACATTATTTCAGATGGACAGAATCTCATTCCGTCGGCGTTTCCAATACCTACGGTATCGATATAACCGAAAACATATTTTCGTTGGGGTAGCGGTGGTAATTCTGGTAATTTTAGCGATAGTTGGCCTTACTTTAGGCCTCGTTTTGGTCTGCAAAAAAGTTGTAAGTGCAAGTTACTTCTAACAATTTTGATTTCATTGGTTTGTGTTGTCTAATGTGTTGTCCATTTTTTAGCCAAGGATAAAGAGGATCCGCCTCCAGAAACAAAATTAACCAAATTATTGGCCGTTTTCCCCGTTGGCGAAAGGGATAAAACGGCGAGGAAAAAACGCGATGACAACTATATTTTGACGGAAGACGACAAAAGTGAGGTAAGTAGCTGCATATTAATGAAGTTTGGACGTTTTCAGAGAATTTCAGGTTTTCGTGGTGGGAACAAAAATTTTTTTGTCCCGCCACGAAAACTTGACCCCTTTATTTTTTAGAAAATCCGAAGCCTCTTGGGAACTCAAACATCCATTTGCGCGTTTTAAAACAATTATTTCACTAATTTATAGCAACATTTTTAAGTCCCACCACGAAAACCCTGAAGATCAGGGAAACTCTGTCAAAACGCAGGATTAGCTTCGATAATCTTTGATTATCAATTTTCAGGTCGAAGATGTCCTTTTGAAAGCGCTAGCCAGACTGAACGACAGTTTTTCGGACCAACGATTGGTCGTAGAGTTGGTCCCTTACAGCGAAACCGTAATCACAAACGAACTCGCGCTTTTGCAAACTCTAGAAGCCGTTAAAAACAAAATTCAGAGTGTTTACAAGAAAAAGTTTGTCATACGAAACGAACCTTCGCAAAATAAGTAAGCTTTTAGACAAATTTTTATTTCAGTAGCCAGAAGTCAAGTATAATATCAAAATTTTCAGAGCGGTCAGCTTTGTTCAAACTAATCGAAGTGATACGAACGCTGATGACAGTCGGATGCTGTTGTTTGCACCACCATTAGCATTGTACAGGTAAGCTTGAAGCATTATTTTTTATTTGGCGAGCTGCGCCCGAGAGTTTGTCCAAGATTGTCGTATTTACGTTCTTTTTCGAGGAACTTAACGTTTTTAAGCTCAGTTGGAATTAACATACTTGTTATAATCAAATTTTTTAGTTCAAACTAAATATTTTATAGTATTCGCGAGCTGCGCCCATGCTTCAATAAAAATACTGTATTTGCCTCAAATTTTTGAGCATAATCTACTCGGATTAGATTGCTCATCTCAAATTCTAACATGTTTTCATTGTATATGACCTGTTTGCCGAGCTGCGCCCTATACTTCCCCAATTTTTTTAATTTTTTCCTCCTAAAAATAGAATTTTTTCGTATTTTAGCTCACCCGAGAAACTTCGAGAAGATCGACAGGCCGTTGGAAAACAACTGAGAGATGTGAAACAACTAATACTTGTCAGTACTGACAAGGATCCCAAAATGAAAGAAGAATATGGTCTGAGTGATTCGGATGCTACAGTAATCGAGGATGCGGCGAATAACATTGACAAAATCGTTGAGAAGATCGGTAAGTGATCTTTCTACCCAAAAAATTGGAAATTGTACAAAGACTTGCGAAATCTTGGGTCCCACAACGACAACCCTGAGTGTCATGAAGAGTCGGAATTCTGCTAAAACAGATCATTTGATGAGTAAAATACGTCACAATCAGCTTTATGTTTAAGTCTTATACACAAAAATATTGCTTTATCCCTAAAAATAGCCCATTCTGGGTCTCACCACGACATTCCTGAAAATCAAGGAACGCCCAAATTTTGCGTAAAAACAAATAACAAGGAGTAAAATACGCCACAGAGTCCATTGCATGCTAATTTCTGCTTTGAAAAATTATTTCCTAACTTTTTTGGGTCTCACCACGAAAACCCTGAAAATCAGGGAAATTAGAGATTTTGCTGAAAAACTAAAACCCATGGACAAGATATGAGAGATCATGCTTCATAGAGAAATTTCAGACCCAAAAAGGCCATTTTTCCCTCCGGCAACGACCCCAACCGAGGACAATGAAACGTCTTCCAGTCCGCCCGAATCCGAAGAGCTCGTTGACGATGAAGTTGTGCGGATAAAACGCTATGCCAAACTGCCCAAGGCTCCGAAACGCTCGAATTCAGAGAATGAGGTCATTATTGAAGACTACGACTCCAATTCCTCCGTTCGTCGATGAACTAATAAAACAATCGTCTATAAATTATGTCACGATGACGCCAAGTTTTTGAAATTTTCAGCAATAGTGCAAAATTTCATTTCCTTTAATTCTGTTGATCTGTCTTCCGTGGAACTTTCAGGAATACCGGTGAATTTTATATTATCCTTGTATATTAATGCCAAAAAATAAAAAAAACGTTTCATAGATTCCTCAAGGCCTTCTCAAATCACTGCAAACTTTCCGCAAAGTAATAAAAACAGCATGCTTTTCAATTTCATGTCCATTTGTCAATAACAATCTCCCTTTATCTCCAATAAATTATTAATTTCTCCTAAACATTGGTAACATAAGTGAATTACGACAAAATAACCAGTATTATGCAAATTTCATGGGCTTTTGAGGATTTTTCTATTCCTTTGGTGTCGCGAGCTCTTCGACTTTCCATTCTGTGGTGAGCGGGCGATCGCATTGGTCCAAAACGGCGAGGACTCCATTTCTTCCCAAACAGAGTCCCGAGGATTTTTCGATGAATCGTTGGGCCTAAATAACAAATTTCAAAGCAGAAAGGCGTATTTTACAACCAACCGAACCTTCATTTGCAAATTGCATAACTTTCTCCGGACAAAAAACAAAATCCCAAACTTTCGCGGCGAGACCAAAAAAATTTCACAAAAATGCCCGAAATTCGATTAAAAAATCACAAATTAAAATTTTTTTCAATTACTAATATCATTCAGCCTCTATTCCACCTAATCCAATCACTTTTTCCAAAAACCCCAAAATTTTCCCTCAAATTTTGGTATCGCCACGAAAACCCTGAAAATCAGGTTCAAGCCGAAAAAATCGGCCAAAATCACTCCAGACTCTCCCAAACTGTCCTCCTTACCTGCTGCTTGTATTCGAATCTCGCGCATCCTTCTAGCTTGTGCTCAAACGGAATAACTTCCACATTTCCACCAACAATAGCAATACAAGCATGATCATTATAAAGTACTCCTTGTTTATCGAAAACCCAAAGCTGATGGTTTCCAAAGTCTTCAAAGGCCGCAATGAAGAGTTTGCCTTGTTTTTGTTGACGCGAATCCACCAGGAAATTGTCTTGGACACTTCGAATTCGGGCCAAAAAGTGGAAATCAAGAGGAAATGGAGAGGTTCGGTAGATATTGCTGATATACCACCGGAAGGATTTGCACTGAAGTTTCTCTCGGAGGGCCAGGCGCTTCTCCACCGAGCCGGGATTGACCTTTTGGGAGACTGAAAATGTAAAAATGTCGTTTATATTACACTTGGTCATCAAAAATCGGTTTGGCACTGTTCATCGAATAAAATGTCTCCTAAACTAAAAAAAATCATGTAAATGTCCTTCTCGACTCTCATTTTTTTTCCAATATATAACATTCCGTGCCGTCTCAATTTTTCGTGGCAGGACCAAAAAGCGCCAAGCATGTTTAATCGTATAACATGTCCCCACTAAAAATATACTGAATTTTACTGCCCAACTGCAATACTTCTCAATAACCACTAAATTTCTCAATGCCAAACCATTTCAATTTTTCGTGGTGGGACCCAACTTACATGGATGCGTATTCGTGTAAAACGGGAGATACTCATCCAGCCATACCAACGCTGTTCTCAGTTCATTATGAGTGATCATTTCCTCCACTCCGCCTGGGAATGTGTAAGGGGTGACCTTTCTAAAGACATGCCCAACTCTCGAACATGGGTGAATTTCCAGTTGGCCACCACAACGCCAGGCCTAAAATAAGATCATCGATAGTCCACATGGAAGTTTAAACCCACTCTCATTGAGATTTCGACGTTTTCTCCTCCCCAAACTTTCATATCTTCATCGTAAGTTCCGATCTGGTAGAAATACTCTCGTCGAATCGCGAATAATCCGCCGGCAATCACTGGGGTCCTGAAAATAGTATTCTCACGCAATTCCTCACACAACAAGGTGATAAAAAATCTAAATCCCACCCAAGTTCATTCAGTTTTATCATTTTTATGACCAAAGAATCGAAAAATCCCGAAATTTATCTTAAAGAATTACAGAACTCTAGCCAATTTGTTATAAAAATCGTTCGTTATATCCGACATTTGTCTAAAACAACTTTTTGTAACTGTATTTATTCTAAATCATCCCAATCCCTCTCTTTTTCCCCGATTCTTCACCAAAACGAAGCGGCTGAGCTGCCGGCCCAAGTAGTATAGTGGTTAGTACTCCACGTTGTGGCCGTGGCGACACAGGTTCGATTCCTGTCTTGGGCAGCTCTTCTTTTTTGCCTGATTTTGGGCGAAAAAGAAGCAAAATCATTGGTATTTTGAAAGTAAATTATATTTTTGGTACCACTGAGTTGTTTTCGATGGAGTATTCAATAAGATTTCGTGAGTTTTTCGCAGAAATTTGATCTTTTTTAAGGGAATTTTGCTATTTTCTATTTCTTGGTCACTTAGACGCAAAATTTCGAGTTTCTTCCTTTCTCATCTGTTAAAATGTAGTTCAAGCTATATTTACATTCTCCTTTCGTGCTATGTATCGTAAACTCACTTCAACCACCCCTAAATAGTTTCTTGGACCTACTTGAATGGTTCCGCATGATTTCCGGCTCTTCTTTTGGCTTCAATTTCGTCCAAATTGCCCCAATTATAAGTTAGACGCCAATTGAAGCCGCCGACCAAACCATCGATGGTTGTCCGATATTCGAAGGTGTCCAAATCTATCACATCGATCAATGGTGCTACGAGGACATTCGGCTCTTCGTGGACTCGAGTTAAAAGAGGCTGGAGCCAGTTTTTGGTTACCTCAATATGGGCGTCCAGGAAGAGAAGGACCTAAAATAATGTCAGATCAAACAACATCCCAAAGACACCCTTTACATTCAACCTCATTCTCATTTTATCCATTTTCAACAAAAGTATGGAACAATCTCCAAACACTCTAACTTTCCCTCAAAAAACCTCAAACCTCTTCCAAAAAATAAAAATTTTTACCAATCAAATAATATCAAAACACTCTACACACGTCACAAATACAATTTACTTTCAAAATACCAATGATTTTCCTTCTTTTTCGCCCAAAGACAGGCAAAAAAAGAAGAGCTGCCCAAGACAGGAATCGAACCTGTGTCGCCACGGCCACAACGTGGAGTACTAACCACTATACTACTTGGGCCGGCAGCTCAGCCGCTTCGTTTTGGTGAAGAATCGGGGAAAAAGAGAGGGATTGGGATGATTTAGAATAAATAAAGTTACAAAAAGTTGTTTTAGACAATTTTCGGATATAACGAACGATTTTTATAACAAATTGGCTAGAGTTCTGTAATTCTTTAAGATAAATTTCGGGATTTTTCGATTCTTTGGTCATAAAAATGTGAAACCAAATTAATTTCGTTGATATTATTATTTTCAGATTCCTATTATGACTCAAAGAATATTACTTAACAATCTTTGAGACGAAAACAGTAATTTTTTCACGAAAAAACCAAATTTTTTCCATTTTTGGGTCAAAAAATCTTATTTTTTTGTTTTTCCCCCTCAAAAATAATATTCTCATTGACACTTGACTCTCAAACTTCTTACCTGCCCTGACGCTGCATCGCTAGCCACCAACCGAGCTTTGATCAGTCCACTTCTTTCGGGTAAACGGATCAATTTTATGTTTTTGAATGGAAATTCGTCCAAATATCGTTGGAGAGGCTCTTTTAGCCAGTCTGGAAAAAATTTTAATCTCGGGAGGCTCACCCGTAAATAGGAATCAATTTAGGATCAAAACACATACAAAAACTCAGAAAATATTGTGCTATTTCCGTTTTTTGACCTTATCTTAGACATTAACAGCTATCGTTTGTCTAAAACAAGGTCTTAAATCGAAAAATCTTGATTTTTCGTAAAGATCAGGCCTCCATATAGAACAACTAGCCTTTTTCTTCAATTTCTCACCTCGATCACTTTGATCATCAACCAAAATGATCTCATGGATCAGCTGAAGAGGTGTTCTTTGGATGACCGAATGAAGCGTTCTAATCAAAGTGCTGAACGCCTCGTTGTGGAAGACGATAATCAACGACGTGTTTGGCAGATTCACAATTGGAATTTCATCTGTGAAGCGTTTCTGGCATCTAAAACATTATTTTAGACAAAAATCGTCCAAAATCTTTAAAAAAAACTCATTTTTCCTCAAAAAATCGGTGAAAACCCTTAAAACTGACGCATGATTTCGGACGTCAGTCAATGCCCGATTAATTGAGACCAAATCCGATACGACCACATCAAAATTATTCTCTGAATATCGATCTTCCGACTTTTTCTTCAAATTTTCCGGCAAATTCGTGGGTTTATTGAATGCGCCCGGGCCTACAGGATCAAAATTGAATTCATCAACCTCGATTTTTAACCTTTGATCAATTTCATCCAATTCCTCGAGTTTTGAAGTCAAAATTCTTTGGGGTCCGCGATAAATTATCTTATCCTTGGCATCTGATAATGGCTGATTTGATGACGAATATAGCTCGGAATTAGAGAAGGATTTGACTAGAAGTTCCTTGAGGTCTTTGGCATAAAATCCAAAAGCGACGGAACCGACGATAATAAGGAATATTGCGGGATACGACAATGCCGCCGAATTTGCGGAATTTTGGGCCTGAAAATAAACAAAAATTAGGTAAAACAAAAAATAATATGTTGCAATGATCCTAATAGCAGCCTCATGTATCCATAACGTTAAATACTTTTGCCATTTTCAGCAAGAAATTTAAAATATTCAACAAAAACTGCTATTCCAACCTAAAATAAGGTAAATAGACAAAAATAATGCTTTATTCGGTGAAATTGTATATAAAAATTAAAGCATGGGTCTTGTTCTATCACAAGCAAACTAAGATTTCCAAAAATTCCAAATAATTGGCCAATGGACCTTGTTTTAGGTAATAACTTTGGTTTGATATCTAAATCAAGGTGGCTTGATTAAAATTTTAATAATAACTGGCTGCGAAAACAAGCTTGAAGACAATTCTGTCGAAAAACAAACTAAAATTTAACTCCATCAACAAAAAATCTGCAAAATTATCTTATTTTAGGTAGTCTTTATGCAATGTTACCTAAAATAAGGTGAAAAGACGGTAAAATTAAAACGTCCGTGGCAAACCATAATATCAAAATAAAGCTCAGGCCTTAATCTATCTAGTAAACTACATATCTTTTTCAAATTAGCGGAAATTTTCACCTTCAGACCTTATTTTAGCCATCAGACTTTTCAATTTTTAGAAATCCCCTTTCCACCTAATAAATCCCTCAAATCCAATCACATTTAGCTCCAATGTAATCCGCATGAGCTGAAAAACAAACAAAGAGCAAGAGTAGCCACTTACATTCGGTTTTTTCTCCTTCTTCACCATGGAAATACCCGTGCCTCTGGTTCGAAAGCCCTGAAATCGAAAAGTATTTGAAAAACAATGGATTAAATAGAACGGAAATGGTGTCATAAACAAATTTTCGGATCGTGAATGCCCAAACAACCTAAATTAACGTCAAAAATCAAGAAAAATAAAGATTCCTGGAGATTTGTGGCGAAAATTTAATATGTTTCGATAAAACAAGGAAATCCTGGGTAAATAGACCAAGAAAAACAAAATTACGATTGTTTGACAAGCTATTACACGTCGATTTACAATTTTCGACAAAATTTCCGGAGAATTTGCGAATTTTCTTATCTGGCAAGCTGCGCCCGAGGAAAAACGGAAAATCTGCAGGCTGCGGAATAAAATTGGAGCAGTTTTCGACTAAAATTTGAAGACTATTGTATAATGCGAAAATCATCCTAGATATGAGTATTTTTTTGCATAAAACCAGTAATTTTTGACGTTTTCTTTATGTTTTTTGCAAGAAATCTATATTTTTTCGCTAAAATACGAAAAAAGAAGCTTTAAACATATTTTTTATCGCAGATTGTACCTTTAGCTTCAATGTTCACTATTTTTTTCATAATTTTTCACTTGATTTAGTCTGAAAGAAAGACATTTTAAAAATTTTCAGTTCAAAAATCCCAAAAATAAACTTCCAGTGCCTTAGGCGACGTGGAATAGGCTGCAAAACCACCTATACTATTTATTCGCATAAAGCGTTATTTTGATTAAAAGAATTATTCGGCTTTTTCGCTCCTTTCTTATCCCACAGGTGGAAAAGGGGGTGAAAGACTTTTTCAAAAAAAGCGCTTTGGGAAAGAAAAACTAAAAAAATTTAGGAAAATGGACCGAGATCCCGACTCGGTTCGTTGTCGAAACGCCCCGTCCATGGAAACTGTAAAGTTTACGGAGAATACGGGGGAAACGCACAGTGGAATTGAAATAATGCACAGTGCAATTCAAATAAGGCACAGTGCAATTAAAATAATGCACAGTGCAATTGAAATAATGCACAGTGCAATTGAAATAATGCACAGTGCAATTGAAATAATGCACAGTGCAATTGAAATAATGCACAGTGCAATTGAAATAATGCACAGTGCAATTAAAATAATGCACAGTGCGATTGAAATAATGCACAGTGCAATTGAAATAATGCACAGTGCAATTAAAATAATGCACAGTGCAATTGAAATAATGCACAGTGCAATTGAAATAATGCACAGTGCAATATAAATTTTGAGATTTTTATAGGATCTGAGAATTTGTTTTAAATAAGTATCCTTGGAAATAGAAAGAATAGGCCCTACAGAGTCCGTTCATACCATAAACCACAAAATTCAAAAATTCCATAATTTTGCTGTTTTTGAAAATTGCACGGTGCAATGCAAATTTTGAGAGTTTTATAGAGTCTGGGAATTGGTCTTGGAAAAAAGTTTTCAGTAATAGACAGTATTGGTCTTGAGTTGTCTAGTTAGCAAAAAAAGCCCCCAAAAATTTATTACGGATATCACAACTTTCACTTCTAAAAACTGCACTGTGCAATGAAAATTTGTCGAGATTTCTGTGGGTTCAAATGTCGTCTTGAAAAATCGTATTCATAACTAGTACTCTAGACCCATACGAATATATTCGTTTCAAAAAACAAAAAAAATATTGATTTTTGTAATATTTGAGGCGTTTTTGGAAACCGCACAGTGCAAGGGGATTTTATGGCAGTTTACTTAACCGTTTGCAGGCCCTTAGGGAAAATTATTTCAAAACCAGGCAATCGGAAAATTTCGGGTGTAGTAGTTAGTACTGGCTTTCAAAATTTAAAAAAAAGCTTTTAGTTTTGTGTCCCACCACGAAAACTTGAAAGTAATAAAGTGACCCCAAATAAGGGTCTAAATTGAATTTATTGACGTAAAAACCATTTTAATGAAAATTATTTTATAAATTGAGCATTTCGTATCGAATATTCCCCTTATTTCACTTTATTTCACAGGCTGCGGGCCATATTGGGCGTCCCAAGTCTTGGCCAGCTGATTGAAGTAGACATCGGTTTCTTGTCGCATCCGCTCTCGTTTCATGCTGCTCCGCTCCTCGAGTTGTTCTTCGCCGGCCGCAATCAACATTGCGATATCACTCTTCACGGTGCAATAAAGCGGGTTGTACCAGAGAAGCCAAAGAATTGAAAAGGCGAAATTGTCGAGGTCCAAGGCAATTCCGGGAAGCTGAAATTAAAACACATAAGTTCAGGGGAAGCACCTATAATTTGAAGTTATTTACCCAGTTTTGGGCCTTCAGGTTTTCGTTATGGGACGCAAAATTTCAGATAAATTTGAGACTTTTTCGAATTTTTGGAAGGCATAAACTAAAAAACAGCTGTAAATTTTATTAGAATACCCTTATCCCGCCATGTTTTGTCATTCTGACTCATTTTCGGGTGATTTTGGAAACTTTCAGGTTTTCGTGACGAGACCTAAAATTCCGTAAAAATCGAATTTCCTTAGGGAACAAACCGGCTGTAGATGCATGTCATTGTATTTTTTCTCCGCTTAAATATAGTGCAATTTAATTAGGCAGCAAAAGAACGCCTATTTCGAATATTGCGTCCCATCACGAAAACCTGAAAGTCATAAAAGCCGCTGGCAAACAACTCAAAATGTTGGGCGACGACTTGATGCATAAAACCGAGTTAAATCCCTTGTTACGTGTCCAAGAAAGATCGTTTTTTGAATTTTGAGTCCCGCCACGAAAACCTGAGAGTCGTTTGAAATTGCTGGGAAACGGCTTGAAGCAATCTAATATAACCTGTTGATTGTATTTTATTAATTTTTGTCCTATTCCATCATGAAATTTAAAAAAAAACGCAAAAAATTCAAAAAATCGCAAAATTTCACTCACATTAATTAACAGTTTATGAGTCCACGTAATTTCCGTTTCCTTTAGCACCATCATTTGGTACATAATAATGAGGACGCATACGATTCCGCCCATGCTAATAAACGCGACCACCAGCGTGATTCGGATCGCCTGCCTGAGGGTGTTAATATTCTGATGGTATTGGAAACGAATGCCCAGATCGTAATTGATCAGTCGCTGGGTCTTGCGCTTGTTCAACAGGAAAATGGAGTACAATAACGGGAGGAATGGCATCGTTACGGCGGGGTACACCATCCACACCACACTCAAAATCTGCGGCCGTTTATACAGGATGCAGGGCTCGTTAGGGACGGTCATGTAATCGGACGTCATCGCATCTTCGTAGACGAGTGTAACCACCACATACGAGGTAAAGTAGGAGATGTGGACCAACACAAAAATCGCTCCGAATCTCCAGCCGCGCTCGTCGTATGTTGCGGCAAAGATGGTGGACAGGAAGCGCTCGATGACGATGGAGATGATGACCAAATTAAGGCCAGCGGTCGCACCAATATTCGCAACATTACACAGCAGCAAAATGACGTCATAGTTGGGGGAATGGGGATCGCAATTTCGAAGGAAAACCCTCGATAAAGCACTCATATTGAAGTAAAAGGAGGCGGCTAACTGAAAGAATGGATCGTACAGAGTACGGAGGTATCGAATATTAAAAGTTTAAAGATATTTTATAAGGCAAAAATACGAAAAAAATCAAAATATGGGAATTTTTTCAAAAATTTTCCGATTTTTTTGAAATATTAATGGATAAAACAAGATAAAATGGCTTCAAAATAATTTTTTGTGCATTGTAAATGAAAAGTCACTGAAAATAGCTCTTATTATAAACCTTTTTCACCAACTAAAGCAAAAAACTTTAGATTTTAAAAAATTTTTAGCCTAATACAATAAAAAATGTAGTCAGTTTGGTCTTAAACCTTGTGTAAATACGTTCTTCCCATTTGGGAAGCTATGTAAGATATAATTTTTCCAAAAATCAAATAAAAATTGCAAAAAATGTCATATAAACCTTATTTTCGGCAAATTAAGACGAAATTTTGTAAAATGTTATGGTAGCCTAGGATTATTGCAACTTAAAAACAAGTCTCTAAATTATTTAAATTATTTTCAATCCGAGAATACTCAAAACAAAGAAAACATAAAAAATGCCACGAGCCGGGATCGAACCGGCGACCTTTAGATCTTCAGTCTAACGCTCTCCCAACTGAGCTATCATGGCCGTGGTCGCAAGAGCTCTCCGGATTGGTGGGCTTTTATTTGGAATTTCGATAAGTGATTTTTTCAATAGAAAAAAATCGAAAAATTCAAAAAAAAAAACTCATAAAAATCCCAAAACTCACCAGAATAAATTTCAAGTTAACATGGATCAAACTCGATCTCAACACGCATCTAGTGTAATATACGGCCATTATGAGGCCAAAAAGTGTCATAACCACGTCTGTTAGCTCGACAATATTATAAATTTGCTCCAAAATTTCAGGATCTCTGCTTCCGTTAACATCCATTGCCATTTTTATCTGATAATTGCCTAAAATTGGGGAATTATTTCGAAAAATGTAAATATTGTTGTTAGAATTATGACATAAGTGGATACAGAAACGGGCAAGTATTTCAAACATCAAAAAGTACGTTGAAAGTAAACAAAGATTAAGATTCTCTCGCACAGTGCAATATTTTTTTTAGCCCGCACTGTGCAAAGAAAATCAAATTTTAGATGCACAGTGCAATCAATTTTTAAACGCACGGTGCAATCGCTTTCCCAAAAAATGTCATTGCACAGTGCGTCGCTTTGGGAATCGCAACTCTTTTTCGCATTGTCGCGCGCGCACTGTGCGAAAAATTAAAATTGCAAATTGCACAGTGCGAAGAATTCTCTGCACAGTGCGGCATCTTGATTTTCCGACCGCACTGTGCGCCAAAAAACTATCTCTGCACAGTGCAAAGGGTTTTGTAGGCTGCACTGTGCAAAAAGAGCGTCATTGCACAGTGCGACCAATCACAAAACGATCCAAAAATACATTCGAACCCAAAAATAGGTATGACAGAGTAATTACATGCAATTAATTTTCAGATTCTCTTAAAAAATTTATGGCATTTATAATAGAATGGTGTTGAAAAGTCATAAAACGTGAAAACAGACAATAATAGGTATTCGCGAATTGTCTGGCCCTGTAATTACAATCTTTGGCGTCATTCGAATGCCGCCATTTTCTACGGGAGATACGAAAAATCTTTTTTTGGAGCAGCAAAAACAATAAAAACTGCTGACCAGAGATGTCAATTGTAAAGGCAAATTGGTTGTTCTGCACTAGTGTAATATAATCTAAAAAAAGTTCATTCTGTCTCGGCTTTGTCTCATAATTGATATGAACTTTGTGAAAATACAAGGCTATTAACAAGTGCAAAGCATACCGTGCAATTTCTTGGAAAAATTATTATTAGCAGTTCGTGGGAAAACAAGTACAACTGTTTTCTGTCTCAAAATTCCGTGATTTTCACAAATATTATAATACATTTACCCGGGAATTGCACTGTGCGGTAGGATTTGAGTACGAAAATTGTATCATAGCGATAAAGAATGGAACGTAAACCATTTATAAGGGGATAAAGGAGGGAATAGCCAATCATAGGGTTGTGCCGCCCGTCAACTTGACGGTCTGTCACGTTGTCAAATTGCCGTCATTTTCGTCATGCCAAATTTCTATGTCATTTTGATTGTCAAATTGAATTTTTTTGGGGGAATTTTTTAGAATTTTGCCAAAAAATCGAGAATTTTTCCCGCAACGAATAACTTTTATGCCAAAAATTGTTGGAATTACAAGAAGCCTCCAGTTTCACTGACTCAGTTCATCAACAAGAATTTGGATGATAGTGACAGCGGGAACGAGGACAAAGATGATCCTAAAACGCGTCTACTAATAAAATCGTTTTGTTGTCATAAGCTATGGTTTTGAATCGTACATGGGCTTAGCATGTTTGTAACCCCTGTGCTACCTTGAACAATGTGTTTTATGATTAGACAGATGATTGGACAGCTTCACATCAAAAGGACGGCAATTTGACGAAAATGACAGTAATTTGACGTCAATTTGACGTCATTTTGAAAAATTCTGTCAAAGTCACAACCCTAGTCAAGAATATTATGCAAGAAAATGTTCAAAAAACATTTGCACTGTGCAGATATTTTCGTCTAAACTTTTGCACAGTGCAGTCCAAAAATTGGGGAAAAAATGCACTGTGCAGTTGATAGTAGAACCAAAACTTTCCCCAGGAGTATGAAACGCTCTGAATTAGTTTGATTATAAAACGAAATTTCACAATTTATGACTGCACCGCGCGATTTCGCCGAATTTTATTCTCCGCACTGTGCAAACAAAACCACAATTTTGCACGGTGCAAAAAAAGTTGTAAACCCAATAATTTTGGATGCAAAATAATACGGAAAACACAAGTTAACCGCCTCCAGCCTCAGGGCACTTCAGAATGGCAAAAACGGAAAAGGACAACAGGTGAGCCAAAATGGTGACCAATTAAAAACAAAGAATATGCTTTATACAAGTAAAGCAAATACTGACGTGAGAAATGAAAAACTTTTTGACTTTTCGTGTATACGAATGCTAGACCCATTCCAATTCTATTAAAAAGCAATTTGCATCCGAAAGCAGTAAATAAAACGATTTTTTGAGCGATTACGTAAGTTAATTGTTAATGGAACCTTGGAATTATGCCATAAACAGGCTGAGTCACCTCAAAACTTGGGCTTTCTCATAAAATTTTAGATACGGGTGTTGCATGTGGCTTGACACGTTCTCTGCAGCCCCGAATCACCTTTAATTTCCGTTTCATCACAAATTACCACCCTTTTTTGGGTTTTTAATTACAACTTTTCAATTTTCGGCGTGCAGAGATACGAAAAAATGTCGAGCAATCACCGTAGACATAGTAGAAGCTGAAAATAAAATTTTAATTATGTTTTCCACTCGTCGATTCTCATACATAGAATTTGGGGTTACCTTTAATTTAAAAAATATATTTTCTGCAAAAAATCTCGAATCTTTGACACTTTTCCGTCTAAAAATCACGACTGTAACTTACAAACCTATGACTGTCACATCCACTCATAGGTTTGTAAAATTTTAAGGATTAGATTGCTAGCTAAACCATCGAAGTGGCTTGTCAAAGAGCTAAATTGATGGCCGAACTATTGGATCAGCCTCAAAATCTCTAGTATGGCAAGTCCAAGGCCGTTACAAGACTTTGGCAAGCGATTTCAGCAATTTCAAGATCGATTCAACAGTTTAGCTGCCAATTCAAGGCTCTGACTAGCCACTTAGATGATTTGGTAACCTATTTAAGTCTTAAACAACGGGATTTGTGACCTTAGGTCATATGCGATGTTTGTGGGCTACAGTCGCCGATTTTTAAGCGCAAAAGTTTCGAAAATCCGCGATTTTTCCAAGAAAATATTTTTCAATGAAAAATTCTAAGCAAGAGAGCCGTTGCGTGGCATATTAATAACATAATATTTACAATTTTGTTCACCTTCGTCTATTATTTCGAACGTTTTTCGTATCTTTGCACTCAAAAAAAACAAAAAGGTATAATTACCAACTCCAAAAAGAGTGGTAATTTGTGATGAAAAGGTAATCAAAGGTTATACCGAGCCGCAGAGAACGTACCAAGCCATACATTCACGGCACAAGCTTTATTTGGAACATTCAAAGCGCAAGTTTCCAAAAAATTACGTAAATTTGACTAAAAAATTTCGACCGTAGCCCCGAAACTTTCAGCCCCTGCCCAACAATGGGCAGAAGGATCAATAAACAATGAATTCAGCTAACAGAAATATGAATTAAAAGTTTTTCTCGGAATGAATTCATTAAAAATTCCCGCATGGATGCATACGTGCTAATTATAACTCCAAAAACGAGCAAGATTCTTAATCCTCATGCTCGTAAACTTGTAGTTTACTGGATTAAAAATGTTGTCAATTTCGTTCTCGGGCCAAAACTGGAAACAAAAAGGTTTAAAGGGCCAGAATAGCTATAATACTTTTGAATTGCGCGTTTTACGGCATGTGAAACGAAATGTCACAAAAGTTTTTTCATGTCCCACAGCGAAAACAAAGGCGGCAGAGGTGAAAACAGTAAAATAATTATTAGTAGGTATGTAGAATGTCACCATCATTTTTTCCGTTGTTATTGGTAGAGTAGACGAAGAAACTTTTTGGACATTTCGTTTCCACGCCGTAAAAAACGCGATTCAAGGTAGCTGTACTGTGCCTTAACATGCATTCGCTTTCTTCAAAACGTAGGGTTAATACGACAAACTTTCAAACTTTACTCTACGTCTCGAGGTTGGCGAATTTAGTATTTTTTTTTTCTAAGACATATGCGAGACTCCTAGCTCGCGCTTTGCAGAAACGACCGAGATTTTTAGATCGAAAGTTGGCGAAAATGTGAAATTCTTTGCGAATTTAGGTATGAAAAGTTTCATGCCTATTTCTACCATAGAGGGTAATGTTTTTTACAAAAAATGAATTTTTTCGTCGCAAAACTGCCAAAGTTATGGCCAAAAAAGCGTTTTTCTCTGTGACCGCTCTCCGCATTTCGCGTACTCTCTCGGCCGTAAATCTCGTTAAATATCTCGGCTGCGTTTGCAAAGCGCTAACTAAAATTTTCAGGAATTAATATGTGGCGTATGCCTGACATGTGTGCCAAATTAAAGAAAATCTAAGCGTCGCACTTGGGCAACCTCCCTTGTTAGATGATAAAGTTCAATTCTTGATTTTTTCGGACACCGATCGACGGCGATATAAGTTCAGAACGTTGTAATGTAGCATCAAGGACCCAAGGTCTATGTTGAACCCGTTTCTTCCTAATTCTAGTCCAATAACAGACGAATTGTCAATTCAAAATTTGTTATTGTCTTCTAACGATCACCAAATTCAATCGCTAAAAGCTTTGCATCTGCAAAGCGCGGCATAAACAATTTATCCGTCGGTTTTACTCGATCGATTAAGGAGGCCAACATTAAAGTTTTATAATATTTGAGAGCAATCGCCGCAAGAAAAGGACAATCCTCTAAGACAATTGAACCCCTCCCTGTGGGGTCTTCGGGCTGAATGGACTCCAGAGTCCATTCAGCCCGGCTTTTGAACTAATTATCCCATAAAATTTGGTCTGACTTTTGACTCGGAGAACTTGGCTCTGAAGAAGAGCAGCAGACTACAATCATACCCTTCTAAGACCTCAAATTTGACTCCAAATTTTACTTATCACTAATTTATTTTTCAAGCTCAGCACGGCACAACCATAAGAAATACGAAAAAAGGAAAGATTTGGGGAATTAATTTTTGAATCTTGTCATATGCACGTCGCCATAGAATTACATGATCTCAGAAGTCCAATGGTTACGAAAATGAAAGGACAATAGAGCATAAAATGACAGACTTATGCCATGAAAAAGGAAAAAACAAAAGGGTAAAATGTTCATAATCCGGCGCCCATGTTTTGATGAAATTTGAATATAGACTAGACATTTTCTAACGAGGGAATGGTCTGAACTCAAGGTGGCGTTTGTAAATGACACCTCGATATTATGAAATAGTAGACAAAATTCTATACGAATCAACTTTTTTAGCTGCAAAACAGTCTTCTCCGACCAGAAAAATCGACCAAAACTTATGTACAATTTTCCAAAAAGAAAGCGTTACCAGTTAGTGTAGTGGGAAAAATCCCACGCACAAAACGTTTGGGAAAAGGGGGACATTGGTTCGATCTTGCCCGGAGCAGAAGATTTGGAAATGACTGTATGTAATATGTGATACCTGATGAGTGGATACAACTTTGTTAGGACATCTGTTTTTATTTTTCTGACATTTACCAAATATTTTTATTTGTTTTTGTAAAAAAACTAAATACTACGGCAGAATTTTAAAAAAAATTAAAAATTTTACAAGGCCTCTGCTCCGGTCGAGATCGAACCCGTCTTGACCCCTCTCCCCAAAAATTTTGTGCGTGGGATTTTTCCCACTCCAGTAACTGGTAATGCTTTCGAAGGTTTTTCTTTCGGAGAGACTCCCTTTTCGAAAATTGGACATAAGTTCCGGTTGATTTTTCTGGTCGATGAAGATCGTTCTGCAGCTAAAAAACGTTGACTCCTACAGATTTTTGCCTGCTCTTTCAGAATATCGAAGTCTCATTTACAAACGCCACCTTGAGTTCAGACCATTCCCTCGTAAGGAATGTGGGACACTTGTAGCTTGCACCTTGCAAATCTTCGAGCTTCTCAAGTCGCTAAACATTCGAAAGTTTTTTTAGATTTGCAAGATCAGAATTTGGCATTCTGTTTCAAGTGTATTGACAATCCCACAAAAAGAGTTGCTCAATACACTTGAAACAGAACGCCCAATTTCCATCTTTCAACTCCATATAGAGTTTGCGCAAGGTGCGAACAAATACAAGTCCGTCGTAAAGTCGCTGGAGTGATTTCGGCGACACGCACCTTGAGAAAACAAAGGTTCACGTTGCACCGTGCAATTTATTGTTTTTGCACCGTGCAATAGGCTTTTTTCGGCTGTCGCTCGACATTTTTTCCACAGTGCAAACCTCAAAAATCACTCCAGCGACTTTCCGGACGGACAACAGTAATGTTGTAAAATTCTTAGAGAATTCTAGTCTATAAATATTCCAAATTTCATCAAAATATGAGCGCCGGATTTCGAGCGTGTCCCAATTCGGGAATTTCCTTTTTTATGGCATAAATTTCTCATTTTTGCTCTATTTTATTTTTATTTTTGTGGCTACAAATGTCGAAAAGAAAATTCTAGTCTAAATTTGTGCCAAACTTCACCAACAATGAGTACATTTCTGTGTCACAAATCACACCAACATAAATTCCAGAGATTATATCTATATATGTATTGGTTCGCCGTTTAAAGCGAACATTACACATTTCAAAGGGACACGAAGGGGGTTTTGTCAAAAAGATCGTTGTTTTTAGCTGGAAATTGCATGTAAAGTGAGTGTTTACACCAAGTTAATCGTTAGTTTACTGTACAATTTGGTCGTTGCGACAAAATCAATTCGCGAAAATACGAAAAATGTCAAATTTTAGCCGAAAACTCTCATGTCTAATCAATCTTCGTATCCATACATCACATTCCATTCAAGTTAAAGCCAAAAACTCAAAACTAACAAAAGAAAGTAGCGTTTTCCGCTAAAAACCAGTAATTTTACTGCTTTTAATGGCCACATAACGCATATAATTGAATGGGAGAAAGTTAATCGCTCCTTTGGACGGTCTGTGCTGCTTAAACATAAATTTTTCTCCATTCAGCGACAAAGGTTATATATCCTTATTTTAGGCAAAAATTAACCAAAAGTTCCACAAAATCCTAATTTCAAACCAAATTTTGTGCGTTTATTAACAAAATAAACTTTGGAAAAACAATAAACTGAAAAAACAGAAAGAAAAATAACAATGATTGTAAATACCGACATTTTTCAGTTTTTTTACCCTTTCTGAGTAAAAAATCATGAAAAATACAGTAATTACAGAGTTCCTAATTTGAACTTTTGTTTGAAATTGAAAAAAATTGTATTTTTATGTCAAAAACTACCTAAATTTACCTAAAATAGTCCATTTTTTGTAAAATACGGATTGTATAACGTAGGTTTACTAAAACATATCCTTGTAACTCCATTTTACATCAAAAGACGTCATCAAAATTAAACTTTTAGCGAAAAAACCACCTAAAAATCCCGAAAAATTCAATTTTTCTTCAATTTCAAGCAAAAAATTTGAGAAATAATCAACAAATTCTTGTGATACCACCAAAACATTCTCTAGGGACCCCAAGAACACTGTGATAAACCTACTCTATCTTTTAAACTCCTCAAAATTTCTAAAAACATCTTTGGAATCCCTAAATCACTGTCTGTTGGGGCCTAAAATACATTTCTGACGTTTTATTTCTTATTTTTTTGATCGATCGGTTGGAGTTTTTGGAGCATTTGGGAGTATGAGACTTGCCAGCGCTCGGATTGGTCTTTGGGGGTCTTTTTGAGGGCGGATTTGTCGTATTTTAGGGGGCAAACGAGGACTTCATTCACGTCCTCCTCTTCGTTGATCACATGAGCGTGCGGGAAGACCTTGAGGGTGTCGTTTTTGACTCGGTTCACAATTTCATCGTCTCTGGTCACCAAATTCATCGAGAAAACTCCGGTTGGTTTGAGGCATTTCTTGGCCAATTCGATGGCCTCGGGGGTCGCGAATTTGGATGGGGGACAGGCGAGGCCATCAATGTCGCTTTCGCTGGTCGCCAAATCCATAAAGACCACGTCGAATTTCTCTTCGTCTAAAACTCGAAGGTAAAATACGTAACAGACTTTTGAATTTTTCAAGTAAAACACAAAATTTTTATACCTAAAATAAGCTCAAATATCACACAAATTCATCTAAAAATTTAAACATAAAAAACCCGTACTTTCTTTAATTTTAATGCATTTTTAAAGCATTAACCAGCTATATCTACTTTACCCATTTTCTTTCAAAAACCTCAATTTTCAATCTAAAATAAGGTCCAAAGTAATTTTCAGACCTCAAACTTCTCTAAACAATTCCAAAAACCCCATCCCATAAACTTGATCCCGTGTTTTACCTGGTTTTTCGCTGACTTCTTGCATATATTCGTAGGCATCGCACACTCTGACCTCCATTCTTTCATCTGTCGGCAATCCAAACTGTCCCTTGGCGATTTTCACCACTGCTTTGTCGTATTCCACACCCACCACATGACATTTGGGGAGCTTCTTGTGCAAAAATTTGGCCAACAATCCTCCTCCGAGACCAAGAACGCAGAATCTGTAATTTTCGGACTTGGCAATGGCCGATTCGAGATCTCCGGCGAGGAATTGGAGGGAAGTGATCATGGAACGGTGATGGTCACAAGACAAGTAGTCATCGTTCATACGGAGTTTGTTCTTGCCGGCTGAAAATTGTCAAATATTTTATAAAAACACCAAGTATAATATAAAAAATCCAATATTTCCTCAATCCAACTTACGTATCATTTCCACTTCGGACTGGATCAAACTGCTCGAATTGAGGAAGATCAGACGTCTATAAACCTTGTCTTCTCCTCCTTTTACGTGTTCCACAGTCCACTTTCCGTTGACCGGTGATTCGCCTGAGGCAACGACTTCCATGGATTCCATTCGACCAAGAGACAAAAATTCAATCGACTTTTGGCCAAAATAGGGAGGCGCCAGCTTCGTTGAGAGATCAGTGATTTCAATCTCAATATGATTTATGGAGTGATAGACTTGGTTCGGCATTAATCTGACTAACAAAAGTCGATGTCGATTGCACTGTTTTCTGAGAGTAGCTCGGCCCTTCGGAGTTGAAAAGAGCCAATCCGTTTCATGGCCAACTGGAGCAACAAATACACCATAAGTGAGCAAGGTTGTGAGATTTGGGTCGTCGAGGATGGTGAAGGTATAACGAGGATTTCCGTTCAAATCATTGAGAACTAGAGACACTTCTTCTCGAAGACACCTGAAATATAAAATTAGGTCAGATGGGAGACATATCGGAAAAAATTACATTACACTGGGAAAGCTGCTGTTCAAAAAAGTTGAAAATAAGTCGCTGGTTAAAAATAAAGTTAAAACATTATATGTCAGGTATTTTGCACTCTAAGCAGATCAATTTCAGTTTGCAACTTGAAACTGTTTACATTACACTAGACATCATTTAGCTCAAAACGTAAAATTTGAACAAGACTTCAAAAAAGTGACATCCTGAGCCGTTTCTAATCTATTAACATCCAAACTCTCCTAAGCTTAAAAAATTAATATTACACTAGACACTTACCTCGAAGTTTGATGATAAAGCCATGCTAATTCGCGTTCACTCCTCAAATTGTTCATCAAACCATCGATTCCCTCACACCTTTCAATTCTCTGATATGGCGGCAATTGGCTAACATAATCGATCGCGGTTTTCATCTGATTTTTGAGTTTAGTGAAGACAAAAACAAAGACCGGCATGGAGAAATGACGATCAGTTTCAGTCCGATGTACCCGTACGAGGAACCGTTGAGATGCATGGAAGTGCTCGATAAGTTTGTTGACAACATGATCTTGAGCCAAAGTGACACAAATGTATCTTCCGAGGACACTGAGGACTCGATCAATCTCGGTAAACATATCCGTAACCATCTTCTCCGAATCGATATCACCTCCAGGAGGCAAGAGGGCATCCAAAGTTCCTTTATCTAACACTGTATTGAATTCGGCATCATCAAATCCGGTCTGAAATTTAAAAATTTAATTTCATATCAAGTATAATATTAGAAACATGAATTTGTGGGTTAAATAGCTTACCTCTGTGACTGAAGCTGTTTTGAAAACCAACTCGGGTCTGTTCTCGTTCTTTTTGGCTTGTTTTTGAATGACCTTGGCGTCGATGTCAATACTTGTGATATTTCTTAACCCATTGTCGTAAAGCTAAAATTTAAACTATAATATTAGCTTGAAAACTACTCAAATGCATGCTAATAGCAGTTTAACATCATGTTCTCACTATTAAAAATCAAATTCCAACAAAAATCCATCAGACCCACGTGAAAAATCAAATTTTGTTCACCTAAACATCAATAACAATTCAAAAATTAGAAATCCTACCTGCTCGGCCAAATTCGAGTTACCACATCCAAGCTGCAGAATTTTGCATGTCGGTTTGATATAGTTCTCCAAGATTGGTGCCAAAACATTGTACTCTCCATACCATTCGAATGCAGTATCACATTTTTCGAAGAATTTCTTCCAATAAAGAGGATCGGCAAATTCCTTCTGGTTCGACGGCAAAAGCACCATGTTTGGTTCTGAAATTGACTCCACACAATCTATCGATCGGCAGCTCGCTATATTATAATCGATCACGAACGTAATTAATAAGATAGAAGGGAGGTAATCATATCAATACTTTACCTAAAATAAGACCAAAATTTCTGGCCAAAACAGTAGCCGCAGCCAGAAAAGATAAAAATTGGTGAACCTTATCGATCACGATATCAGACTTGGTTCAGACAAGTTTGGCACTTGCAGAAAATCTTGGCCAAAAAATAAAAATAAATTGGGGCTTGATTTTTCAGGGACTTCGCGGTGGGGCGCAAGCATATTGCCCATGTTGAGAAAAAATAAGGGAAATAGACGATTTTCAGGTGAAACAGTGCTGGGAAAGAGCAATTAGCAAACATAAATATCTGCTTTACAAATTTTTAAGAGAAAAAATTATTTAAAAAAACCAAAAATTTTTCTGGAGGTATGGGGAATTGAACCCCAGCCCTCTCGCATGCTAAGCGAGCGCTCTACCCCTGAGCTATACCCCCGAACGTCTTCCGCGCTTTCTTTTGGAGAGGAATGCATTTTGCTTTCGAATTTGTTCGGAAGAACTTGTTTTTGTTTCTCTCTCATATTTTTTCGTAAAATCTAAAAGGTCCTTTATTTTTATTTTTTAGACGTCTGCGCGGTCTTCTTCCTGGGTGTAAATCCTCATCATGGCGGAATCAACAAGTAAAAGACGAATGAATTTTGTCGTTCTCGAGAATTTCGGTAACATTTCTTTTTTTTTTGTTTTTTAGGTCTTTTGGAGTCGATGTCATCCTTTTGATTGTTTGAAACTTTCATGGAAATTCCAAAACGCGTATTTTACCTTAGCAAAACTATCCATTTTTGCCAATTTCCCAAAATTTTTATATTATCTATGAAGAAAAATTGAGTAATCTCCTTGTTTTAAGTTGAATATTGGCTGAATTCGATCTATAATCTTTCTGTGTATGATGGACTTGCTCTCCGACCGGACATCAAGGAGAGAGACACGATTATCAATACTCTTTTGGTATGTATAACATAATTTTTGCTCTTTTTTTGGCAATGTTTCGTATTTTACGGGCTTCTTGTTTTAGGGGATTTCTCGACACACAATGTTCATCACAATGAAGGTTTTTAACAGAAATAGATTTATTTGAATATCACAAAAGCCGGTTTTGAGCTCTGGGATTCTCAAGAAGAATCAGGTGCTGTTTGCCATTTGCCTCGAATCGCAGTGGTGAGATATGCTCATGTCCTAAAATACGACACTTTGCGAGTAGAAGACTTGGATCATGAACGAGCTGAGCTCATTCTACCTTATGCTACAGGCAAGTGTAATATCAGGTCTAGTGTAATACATTTTTTGTCTATTTTTAGAAGTGAAAACCTTGAGAATTGTAAATAAAGAGAGAAAAAGTGATGCGGCAATGAAATTGGTCCAACAGAATGCAAAGAGCTTGAAGATTTTGACCTGTCCAGTGGTGGTCATGGAGAATATCGACGATGATCTCCTGGATCTCGATGAATTGGTTGTCCAGCCTCCGATTGGCATTTTTAGTGAGTTTGTGACTTTTCCTTTTTTTAAAAGTTTAGATTAGAATTCAATTGGATGCGTGGGTTGAAATTGGAAAAATTACTTTGTTTTAGGTATATTTTGATAGTTTTTGATGAAAAACCGTGATGGTTTAGTTGGATAATGGCGGAATAGAGGAAACATAACAAGTCGTTATTGGATGCTGTTTTTGAGCAAGAATATTAATGTGTTTGAGAGAAATTGAGGAAGTTGACTTTATTTTAGGTAATTTAGGTAAGGATTTCTAGTAGCGATTTGTATTCTGCATGTTGTAGACAGTCAAATTTTATAAGTAAATCAAGATTTCTTTGCCAAAAATGTAAAAATTGCCTTATTATAGAGTATTTTTTGGAAAAAATGCAATTTTTAGGTATATAGCCGGCTGAAATAGAGTGAAACTGATTGTTTTCAGCGTTTGAGTCCGTCTTCACCAAGAAAACGAAGAGATTGAGTATACGTGGCTTCGCCAGTTCGACCTTTTTATTCATCAAAAACTGCTTCGACAATGATTCCCTTATCTTCCCATCCATCCAAGAGCTCAGCCTCGAGCTGTATTCCTCCCATTTGTACGCAGACCCGACCTACAGTATCCACCGGATGCTAAATTCACTTCCGAATTTGAAAAAAGTCACTTTTTGGTTGGTGAATGTCGGAAAGGGGCCGCGCAACGTGGAACCCAACGAAATTTCGCCGGCCCTGAATGTCCATAGAAGGGAAAGCATCGAATTCGACATTAAAGTGAATATCGACCTGGATTTGAATTATGTTTATAGCAAATCGAGCAGGTCTTATCATCTACAACATTGCGAAAGATGTTTAAGAAGGGTAAGGTTTGCATGTGAATTTTCGTTTTTTAGCTTCGACTTGGCCACTCACTACGAGATTGAGCCAGTTTTCACATTGATATGGCCAGATTTTAATATTAATTTAGATAATTTTGTCTTTTTTACCCTATTTTAGATGATGTTTGAAATAAAGTTTGTATTTTTCAGCCCAGAGCTTTCCCAGACCGATATGGACACCATTTCATGAGAGAACTATCGACTAGAAGAGTTGTAAGTAGCATTGGGAAACTATAATGGAAAAGTTTACATTGATTTAGGCGTTTTTGAGCATATTTTTGGAGGTTTTTGCAGATTACTGTAACTTGTTTCGGAGAAATGACTTGGCCTCTATAATTTAAATTCTTATGGTTATTTTGATGTTGGGTTTTACCTTTGTTTAGTTATTATTTTTGATGACTTAAACAAATTTTTTATGAATTTTTGTAATTTTATGTGCTATTACTTTTCAGAATCTCTTGTGTGGACTCCATAAGCCTTCTGAGGTCGCGGATCACTTCCGTGGCTATCATTCTTGGGACGAAGCGAGGTCTCTATATGACGGTAGACATGTCCGAACTTTAACGACGAATGACTCAGAATATCCAACAACATTTTACGTCCACTTCCCACCGATCCCAAAAAACACTAAGAAGAGCTGCTATTGTTAGAAAATGATAATTAAGAAAAATTAAAATATGACATTAGGCAAGAAACTGAAAATTTTTAGTCATATTGAGATGAAGTTCCTATAACTTTTTGTTCCTATAATTTGTTTTTAGCAAAATTCATCCAAAATCTCAGAAATTATATGTACATTTTGAATGATGTGACTGTACGTGGTACTAAGTGGGTCATATTATGTTTACTTAACTGATTGTTGTATGTTTATCTAATGGTTGTATAAATAAATGTATAATTCCACGGCTTCTCTTTCCACGCGTTAGCCTACAACTTCTTCGTTGATAACAACAGATCATTGCCAATATTGGAGGAGCTTGTATTTACGGATTGCTGCAAACGTTGGTCCTTCCGAGTGGTCAGAGCAGCCGCAGTGTCTTTCAAACTATTACTTTTAATAGCTTGAAAGAAATTAAAATTGGCAGTCACTTTTTCGGCAGATATGAATTGGAGAACCGTTGGATGATTTTGGATGATGACTATTAATTTCGGACGAATCTTTATTTACATTTTCATATAAAAACTATAATAAGTGATTATAATCGGGATTTTTGGGCATTGTACTCGGCAAGGGCTTTTTCATCCGTTACGTAGTAATGATTCTGCATAAAAGACAATACAATATTATGATTTTCATCGAAAATCTCGCCTCTCACTAGGCCAGTGCCGTTTTTTGCCACATCCATGTCTAATTGCATGAGGAAGAAACCGTGGGGCTGAAAAATAAGGTCGCAAAACCAGGTATAGGTATAAGTATTATATATACTTTATGTGCAGCTTACATTAACATCGTCTTGATGAAAAATGAGTTTATGTGTCATTGAAGCGCTGGTGGTCAGTTTAACTTGAAGTTGTCGATGATAGATGTGAATGGGATGGCCAATAATCCAGTCGGACATGAGAATTGGTATTGCCAAAGGGTCCGCAATTGGAAGGTCTGAAATGAAATGTATCATATCTTTGCTTTAATTATCGACCGTTATATCGGGCACCGACCATAGGAAAGTAGACATTTAAAGGAACAGTACAACTACTCTTGAATCGCGCTTTTTACGGCGTGGAAACGAAATTTCCAAAAAGTTTCTTCGTCTATTGTATCAACAGCAACGGAAAAAAATAATGGTGACAGTCAACATCCTTACTAATTGTTATTTTACTATTTGCAACTCTGCCGCCTATGTTTTCGCTGCAGGACATAAAAAAACTTTTTTGACATTTCGTTTCACACGCCGTAAAACGCGCAATTCAAATGTAGCTGTTCTGGCCCTTTAAATACTATTAGTATTCTCACAAAGTGCATGAACATTGATTGCACAGTACATTTGCACCGTCGCCGCCGCACAGTGAATTTCACACTTTTCGCACAGTGCAAACCTCAAAAATTCCGTTTGCACTGTGCAAAATTCCGGGCGCCAACGCAGCGACGTAGCTGAAAAAAGCTTGCGTCGCCGCGATATTCCGATTGCACGGTGCGAAGACCAAAATGTGAAATGCACAGTGCAAAATGGGATTTTTTGTGCACGGTGCGGAAAGCGACAAAATATTCGTGCACTTTGTGAAGATACCAATAGTCAGACCCCTGTTGGCTTTTATCTCCCATTTTCATTTTTTGCGACAGGTCGAATTGTCATCAAGACATCGGCATCGTTCCCCTCCGCTCACCTCTTATGCTATCGGCGAGTCGTGCCCACACATAGGTCACCTCTCTTTCACCACTAATCCCCAAATATTTCTGAATATTAATTGGTCTCCAATCGAACAAGTAGACGTCTTCTTTCATCTCAAATTTTTCGTCTCGTCCCGATTGCCGACGCCATTCTTTTTGCGGCAGGTTCGTTAAATAGGCGTTCACGTTTTTGTAGTGTTGCGGTTCTTTTACGTGAGGGGGGAAGCTCGCATTATAAGGGGGATTTGGGTCAGGAACCGGTCGTGGTTTCATCTAAAAAAAAGAAGTTTTTTTCAGATTTTTTAGAGATTAAAAAAATGCAAATCTACAGTGTAACGCGCTAATGAGTAGGAAACAAAACAATACCCTGATCGTAGCGTTCGCGATGACAATTCCACTTTGTTCGACGTTAATCTGAATCAAGTCATGTGACAGCTCCCTGTGCCGGTAAAACAGATCTTTTGTCACACTCCCTGGGGCAATGAAATTTACATCCAAAAGTTCGGGGCATTTGTCGGGATAAATCTTCTTGGACGCGGAGTAACATTGAGCAACAGTTTGGCCGCCGAACAGTCGAACCGACTGAAAGTTTCCACCAATGTGGACTGGGTCTTTTCTGAAAGGTAAACAATGTTTGGAATCAAAGTGGAACTTGCACAGTGCATTTTACAGAGACAGTTTTGCGGTGAGAAACGAAAATAATTTGATTATTATACGCTGTGTAGTACGGTTTTTGTATGAATTGCATAGTGCAAAGAAAAACGTTATGTCAATTTAAGGAAAAGTGTCCACTCTCATTTTAATTTCAGATCGAAATGTCAAATTTAAGCAATGATGAAATAAATGCTCTACTTGATGATGAATCGATGGATTGTTCTACTGAAACGATGACTCCTTTAAAATCCTATAAAAGTATGCCAGTAAGTTATTTTTTGTTTTTTATTGTTTTATATTTAGGCTAACTTAGACAACATTTCTTCATCATTAACAAAAACTGGATCTTCAACGACTATATTTTCTACTTCTAATCTACAATTACACATTGTTGATATTTTTTCACACATTTTTTTAAAGGTCGGGAGGGTGTGGGTGAGTGCGCCAGAGGTAGTCGTCCTTTTATACTACTCAGTATCAATAACACCGGAAAAAATAACGGTGACAGTCTACATGCTTACAAATAATTATTTTACTGTTTCCAACTCTGCCGCCTTTGTTTTCGCCGCAGGACATAAAAAACTTTCTTTGACATTTCGTTACACACGCCGTAAAACGCGCAATTCAAAAGTAACTGTTCTGGCGCTTTAAAGAACTTAATTTTTCTTGACAGTGCTGCGAGGAAACGGGTCTTTAGATTTGAGAAAGTCAAATCTTCAGATTATGGTCTTTGCAAAAAACAGTCAAGGGAATTTTTGCACTGTGCGGTGGCAATTTTGGTGTATTGCACAGTGCAAAAAACTAAAGCCGCGTTTCGTATATGTATAGTGAAAATTGAGAAACCGAAATTTTATATTACGCACTGTGCAATCACTAGAGACAGGTTCTTTGCACCGTACATTCAAAACATCAAATTTTTTGATAAACGTACACTCCGAAATTTGTTAAAATTGCTTTAAAATACGATAATTTCAAGTTCTGCTTTGTCTAAAAACTTACTTCAACAAATCCTCTCGAACAACGTCAAAATTGAAGAAATTCTCAATAATGGGTCGAACCACCCGAATATCGAGCTCCTTTTCCTCGCCCATCCTTAACCTTAGTCGAAAAACCGATAAATTTGAACGCCTCGACTACAAGAAGGCTACAAAACAGCAGTTTCGTCGCAAAAAATGTTCGATTAGGTTTCCATTCAATTGAACAAATTTAACATATATTTTCGAAGAAAAAGTCAAGGAGATAAGCGCGGTCAGTTTGTGGGTTGTGCTTTGAGACAAAACAATCTTTTTTGGAGTGGGTCTCGTTTTAGATATAAAAGATCGTTGGAGATGCTAGAAGACTTGTAGTCTTTTTTTGATCTCTGTGCCATGTTCGGAGATTGTATTATTTACGGAAGAATTTGTTTGAGTTGTTATTGGAAACGCAAAAAAAAAGTCCGCACAGTGCAAAAGAACAATCAGTTAAAAATTTTAAAGGTGCACATTTTTTCGAGTTACTGCACGGTGCGGAAAATTAATTTTTTTCCCTTCGCACAGTGCATAAAACTTTTAGCGCACTGTGCAAAAAAAATATTTTTTCTCTCCGCACAGTGCAGAAAAATATTTTTCGCATTGTGCACAATAAAAACGCCACAAACGCAACCTTTGATTTGGGGCAACTTTCATTTGGGGCAAATTTCATTTGGGGCAAATTTTATTTGGGGCAGATTTCATTTGGGGCAGATTTCATTTGGGGCAGATTTCATTTGGGGCATTTCATTTTTCAGATTTGATTTGGGGCAAATTTCATTTGGGGCAGATTTCGTTTGGGGCAGATTTCATTTGGGGCAGATTTTATTTGGGCAGATTTCATTTGGGGCAAATTTCATTTGGGGCAAATTTGATTTGGGGCAGATTTCATTTGGGGCAAATTTCATTTGGGGCAGATTTCATTTGGGGCAGATTTCATTTGGGGCAGATTTCATTTGGGGCAAATTTCATTTGGGGCAGATTTCATTTGGGGCAAATTTCATTTGGGGCAGATTTCATTTGGGGCAGATTTCATTTGGGCAAATTTCATTTGGGGCAAATTTCATTTGGGGCAAATTTCATTTGGGGAAAATTTCATTTGGGGCAAATTTCATTTGGGGCAGATTTCATTTGGGGCAAATTTCATTTGGGGCAAATTTCATTTGGGGAAAATTTCATTTGGGGCAGATTTCATTTTGGGGCAGATTTCATTTGGGGAAGATCGAATTTCTGTAGCTGGTGTTAGACGAGTTGAAATTGCTAGAAAATGATTTAAAATGTCTCTCAAGTGTGTTAGACCGCTTAAAAAACGGTTATAACAGTAATCAATTAGGCTGGATAGCTAGAAAAAGGGTTGGAATAAGAGCCAAAAACGTTACACAACCTCTCGGGCTTCTGTCTACTATTTTTATCCCGCAGATATCGTTATATACCGAATGGCTGCCATTCCTACTCGTTTTGAAGACATTAAGACTTCTTTTTGATTGGTGCAGCCGTCTAACTTAACTTAAAGCCGTCTGGAAGCCTTTACTTGCACCGACTTCGCTAGCGATTCAAGGCGTGCATGACCAACCTTGACCTTTTGGTTAACGACGTTTTACAATCCTAAGCACTTTCTGGCTATTAAGAAGTCCTGGCCATGTCGACCACTGAAAATCGGTCTGCCCCAAATGAAATCTGCCCCAAGTGAAGGGTTGTACAAACACAAAATACGTCAGAGATAAAATTAAATGTTTTTTCGGAAAAACCCTCAAAAGATCGCTCCGAAATTTACAAAATTTTTTTACAAAAATACTGAACTAATAAATAAACAATAAATAAAATAAATATGTATATTACACATGCCAAGTATTCCCTCTTATTCGATGGTCCGTTTGCTTTTGGAGTTGAGAGGGAGTTCGTTGATCGAATCCGTTGGAGTTTCCACTTTTCTTTCTTTGGATTCATAAGCAGGAGGCGGAGTCGAAGGAGGAGGCGGTTTCTTCGGAACCGGCAACGTTTCCGGCTCAACGGAGGCTGTGCTGTTTCGGTAGACGACTAGCTGCGAATTATAAGACTCATTTTTTTTTATTTTGATTGTAAACTTTTCAAAAATCCGCTTTTTTTCTCCGCACTTTTTAAAAATTGATAGACTGCACAGTGCGATCGAAATAAAAAAATTGCACGGTGCATTTTTTTCTCTTCTCATGTAAAATACGATTTCCAGAGATCGCTTGTTTTGCTTCTTCGTGGTCCACAAAGTCCTCCCAAAATAGGTCTAGTCAAGTTTTCGTGGTGGCACCCAAAATGTAAAAATTATTTTTCCTATGACTTGAAAGCAGTGTAAAATATGTTCTCGTCCGACTATTCAATGCTGTTCTAATGTCATTGAGTATTATGTTTTACAAAAAAACCCAAAAAAGTCTACATTGCACAGTGCAGGATATGTAAGACTTTTGCGCAGGGTGGAAAAAGTTACAGTTATGGTAACAGCAGTCAGGGATTACGACCATTACGACGTCAGTTAGGGGTGAAACAGGTCAGCACTAAAGTTGGAAAGACAGAGAAAGTCAGGTTTTTGCGGTGAGGCTCAAAATTGAAAACGTAATTGTGGTATTAATTGAATGTAAAATGTGTTTATCGGAAATACAGAGTGGTCCACAAAGTCCTCCTTAGTTTGTTGGTGGAATAAGTCTAGAACTGTTCTACAGAATTTTATAAAAAACATATTTTTGTAATTAATCCTCAGCCCCCCTCCATTTTTTCGGGTAAAACTTCGAAAAAAATCCACCTGCCAAAATTTTCTTTATGGTATCCTTGGTTCAATTTAAACTGCACCGAGCTATTTTTTACCACGGGTTTCATTCAAACTTACGGAATTTTCGTCAAAACTTTTAATGAATTCGAATGAAAACCGCGAAAAAATGAGCTCGGTGCAGTTCAAAGTAAACCAAGGTACCACAAAAAATTTTTAGCAGGTGAATTTTTCTTTGAAATTGTAAAATGAGGGCCTGAGGATTACAAAAATATATTTTTTATAATAAACACATTTTACGTTCAAGTAATACCACGATTACGTTTTCAATTTTGAGTCTCACCGCGAAAACCTGACTTCCTCTGTCTTTCCAACTTTAGTGCTGACCTGTTTCACACCTAATTGACGTCGTAATGGAATCCCTGACTGCTGTTGCCATAACTGTAACTTATTCCACCCTGCGCAAAAGTGTTTTGCATATCCTGCACTGTGCAATGTATACTTTTTGGGTTTTACACTGCTTTCAAGTCATAGAAAAAATAATTTTTACATTTTGGGTCCCACCACGAAAACTTGAAGGAAACGTATTTTACCAATAAGTCATATTGTCAGCAAAATCTTCTAATTCAAAGGTTCCTGCAAATATTGGCACAGTGAAGAGAAATCGACACGTTGCAATAGTGTTTTACGGTTTTTGCGTTAAATTTTTGTATTTATACGCATCTCATTTTCAATTACATGATCGATTATGACGTATTTTAAATTGTTTTTGGAATTAGAGCGCAATCAATTTTCGAATTTTGGGTCCCACCACGAAAACTTGACTATACCTATTTTTGCTCAAATTTGGTGAGTTAAAGCAGACATGGTCGTATTTTACCCCAACTCACATCATCATCGCTATCTCGGACTTCTCGGACCACAACGCCCGAGGGTTCTCCATGAATTGGCGCGTTTTTATTGAAAACATTGGTGCCAAGGTTCGAAAACGACCTTCCGACCAGTCCCACTCGTCCATCGGTCGCTTTCTCCTCTCGAATTAATCGCATTAGTCGGCGGATCGCGACAAACTCCAACACCTTTTCCACCAAAATGAAGGTCGAGAACATGAGAATGGCGAGGAATGAGAGCCGCGTCTGCAGGTCCATGGACTGCGCGCACTCTAAGAAAGGACTCGGCATTCGCACATTGCCTGGAGCATTCAAAAACGAATTCAAAAGCGAGTTAAAATGGGGGCGAAACTTTTAGTAGAAAGGGCGTGGCAAATCAACGCGGAACAAGAGGGGTTGAGACTCACCATTCATGGCGAAGCATATTCCCAATTGAGCGATTACAGCCAACATGACGAGTAATGTCCCAAAGACAAAGGGAATCTGTAAGTAGAATAAAGGATGTTTTTACCACGCTCTTTCAAAAATGCATACAGTTTTTGCACAGTGCATTTTGACGTTTTTCGCACGGTGCGGGCTTTTTTGAACACTTTGCACTGTGCATTTTCACTCATCGGAACGTCGCAGCGATTCAGTTGAAAATGGGTTTTTGTTCGCTTGCACAGTGCAAAACAGACGTCGAAGGCACGGTCCAAAATGAGGGTTTTTGCCCTTTAAAATTTCTGCGTGCAACTCGAGCAAGATGGATAAGTTCGCAAAAAAATCGCTATTTTATACCGACTTTCGGACTAAAATTTCGGTTGTTTCTGCAAAACGCAAGCTAAAAATCTGACATGTGTCAGGGGAAAAGATCATTCAAAATATTTTCCAAATTTGAGCGTATTATTTCTTGTAATATACGACTCAATCGTGTCTTTAAACGTTTTTTACTGACTTACCACAAAAACCAGCACCGGATAAAAGAGCCACTCTCGGCTGTCGCACGCCGCATACATTGCGACAATTGTGCTGACCACATAAACTAACCAAAATGCACCGAAATTGCTGATGATTTGGACGAATTGTGCGACAAATATACATAATGCTGCGCCGTAGACCACGTCGAACAAAAGGAAACCAAAGACAATGTACTGAAAAAAATTTTGTTGGATTTACAGTGTTTTTCGCATAAAAAAAAAAAAATTTTTTTTTCTTACCCTAAGTTTTTTCAGTTTCAACGGCGAATGTCCCAGCAGCCCCACGGGTGCTGACATGCTGCAGACGACTGTAGAAAAAGCAAATATTTTTACTGAGCAGTAAAAAAAACTCAAACTAGTGGGATCCGCTGTAAGAACGGGCTATTTGAGAGCGAAATTGGGACAAAAACGGAATAAATTTGTGATTTTCTCGGTTTTCAGGGCAAATAATTGGTGTTATTGGGGCAAATCGACTTCCTTTTTTGATTGTTTTGGAGTGCAGAAACTTTGAAAAAAATAAAAACTTCAAAAATCAAGGGATTGCGAAAAATTTTCACTTTCAATCCCATCTTCCCTGAGGCCATAAATGCAAATGCGTTGAAGAAACGTCTCATAAACCTTCTTTTGTTCGTTCCTTCGCCTCTCCACGCCTCCAAAAAAACAGTGAATAAATTTGTGTTGATCAAGGAGAAGGAACAAGGAAACATGATGACAAAAAATTTAATTTTTTTAAAATTTATGGACAACAACTTACAGAGGAGTACTAACGCGTTCGTCAAGTCGCTGGAGCGATTTCCGCGACATGCACTGTGGAAAAACAAAAGTTCATATTGCACTGTGCAATTTTTTGCTTTTTGCACCGTGCAATAGACTTTTTTTTGGGTGTCGCTTGCACCCAGCCTTTTTTCGCACAGTGCAAACACCAACAATCTTCCCAGCGGCTTTGCGAACGGACTAGTCCTTCAATCGAGACGCTCAAATTGTGAGGAAACTTGGCATAAATTTAGCTTAATTTTTTCTAACAAGGGAAGAGTACAAACCTACCAAATTGGATTAGCTATACGTCATTCGAGAGCCCTTGAAAAGTTGTTCCAGAATCTGGTTTCAAAAATTGCCAAGTGGACTTGATCGCTGAGATATTCAACGCGAAACATATTGTAAGCTTTTTTTCCGTATTTTTTTCCGACTCAAACAAAAGGAAAGTCGGCTCATCCAAGGGGTGTGCTTTGGTGGTTGAGTGGTTAGTGGTCAGATTACGGAACCAACGATTGCAGGTTCGATTCTTTCTTTTGGCTTTTTTGTGCCTAATATGATTAAAAATAGTCATATAAATTACTAACAAAGTTTTTCTTCTCGAAAGATATATAACTCATCTCATTTGGCCTTGGTCAGTTTGTACACTTCCCTTGTAAGAAATGTCCGACATTTCGAGCTCGCATTTTGTGAAAACAACCAAGATTTTTAATCCAAAAAGTTGGCAAAAATGCTAAATTTTTTTAAAATTTTGACATAAAAAGTTTTGTGCCGATTTCTACCGTAGAGGGAAATTTTTCCACAAAAAATCATTTTTTTCTACGCGGAACTGGCAAAGATATAACCAAAAGATGTTTTCTCTCTGACCGCTTCCGCGTTTCGCGTGCTCTCGGCCGCAAAGATCGTTGAATATCTCGGCTGATTCTGCAAAGCGCAAGCTACTATTCTTAGGAGTTGAGATGTAGTTTATGACCGAAGCTTTTGGGGTTTTTTATTCGACGTAATTTATGGAGCAGCGTTATAGTATTGGCATTTCGTTCGATGCATAAAAATAACCTTTTCATAGCTAAAAAATGTAAAAAAACGAAAAATATTCGCTTAGGTCCCACCGAGATTCGAACTCGGGTCGCAGGATTCAAAGTCCTGAGTGCTAACCGCTACACCATGGAACCGACGTCTCCGATTGCTCCGCACTGGTAGTAATAGAGATGGGATGTCAATCGGACTTTACAACGGGAAATCTGTTTTTATTTGGGTTTCGACAAACGCTTTGAGATAAGCGAAACGCGAAAAGAATCTCTTTTTCGAACGTATTTTGAAAGTGATCCGAAAATGAAAGGACCCCCGGAGTGTGGGGGTATAGCTCAGGGGTAGAGCGCTCGCTTAGCATGCGAGAGGGCTGGGGTTCAATTCCCCATACCTCCAGGAAACTTTTTTTTTTATTTTGAATAAAAAATTAACAAAAATGAAAGTAAAAATAAATTCAAAGGAGTTTTAGGACCTTTCATCAGTTTACGACCTTGTTTTAGCACTAAATTTTTTATTACTTTTGAGGAATCAAAAATTTTTTTGATTTTTTTCAAAATTCGAAATTTTTCTGACAAAAAATCGGTGCAAGAATATAATAAACCATTTAAAAGCAGAAGTTTAAATGCGTTACACCTAACCTTGCCTTCATTTTTGCGCTCAGTGCAAAAAAATTATCCCTTTTTCTGCTGTCTCTTCATTTCAAATAATCTTTTACAACTCATTCAATTTAAAAAAAAATATTCATAATTTATAGCACTTTTATTGTACATTCTCTATAGCTATCCTGTGCCAAATTTAAGATAAATCCGTCTAGCTCCTATTGAGATATTATCCTTTGAAATTATATACATCTTTATTAAAACAGCACCAAAATTCTTTCAAAAAATCACAAAATTCGAAATAAAAATCATTCTAATAATACTTCACCAGCCGTAAAAGTTCATTCCATCCACCACCACGCATATACAATAGTAGTAAAACAGTGCAAAGACGAAAAAAATCCCGATTTCGCAGTAAATCCGGATCTTTCTCGAGTTCTGCCGAGACTCTTGCAGATTAACCAAGTCGTTGATAATGCAGATGAAGATCAAAATGACAGCGACGATTGTCGATACGATAAATGGAAGGTAGAGTTGCCATTTTTTGAGGAAATGGCCGATTAATAACAGTAAACTGCTCAAACAGGCAATTGTCATTGGAATTAGCTCGATTTTCGGCAAACATTGGATCCGAAAGTCGCCCCAAAGGCAGTTTTCTGAAAATTTGGATCACTTGAGGCATTTTTCGAGACAAATATATATTTCTGCACTGTGGAAATTTTTTCCTTTTTTTGCACTGTGCAGTTCCTTTTCTTCGATTCGTTGCACTGTGCGTTAAAAATACGACGTAAAAAAATTTTTTTTTGCAAAAAAATTGGCAAAATCTGTTTGTCCCATTGTAAAATTTACGTTCCTCTCCATAATTTCGGACGATGCATAAAATTTGACGTTTTTATCCATAATTTTTTCTAAAACAATGTTCGGCTAATTTTCTGACCTCTTTTCCCTGCCTCATGATACAATCCAGCATATTGTTTTTGGGCCACATAAATCAAAAATGCGAATGACGTCATAAACACGATAAGTCCAATGTTTCTGGTGGCGTGCTACAGAAATTTTCAAATACAAAACCAAAATTCACAATCGACTCACGTGGACGTGACATTGATCGAAAAAACAGTAATGTCGCATAAGTCTGAAAACAAAAAAATTCGAAAAATTTTTGGAAATTTCCATAGCAACCGAACGAAACCCCCTCAGGCAATATCTTCGATGAGGTGTGGAAAATGTAAAAATCTTAATTCGTTACAAAAAAAATTTTTTTATATAAAAATGAGGGAGAAACAGGGCGGGGAATTGGATTATTCATCAATTGAGCCGTTCGCAACAGGCGATACACTCATTTCCCACCGCAAATTCGTACTTTCCGTACAACAGAAGCCTCAGGCGCTTTTCAGAGACCAAAAACATTTTTTTGAGAAAAAAATTATGGAGAAAAAACGTAAATTTTACAATGAAACGAACATGTGTACTAGGGTTGTGCCACCCGTCAAGTTGACAGTCTGTCAAGTTGTCGAATTGCCGTCATTTTCGTCATGTCAAATTGCTCGGTCATTTTGATTTGTCAAATTGATTTTTCTGGGGAATTTTTTGGAATTTTGCAAAAAATCGAGAATTTTTCCCGCAACGAAAAACTGTCCCGCCAAAAATTGTTGGAATTTACTGCAAGAAGCTCCAGTTTCACCGACTCAATTCATCAATGAGAATTTGGATGACAATGACAGCGGAACGAGGAGGAACATGATCCGAAACAGGTCCACTAAACTCCTTTTGTCGTTAAAAACTTTTTTTTTAATGTTTATATGGCCGTGAACATGTTTGAAGGCATTATACTACCTGGAACAAGGTCTGTTTTGTCGCTAGGCAGCTTCCGACCGACACAACGGCAATTTGACGTAATTTGACGAAAATGACAGCAATTTGACGTCGCTTTGAAAAATTCTGTCAAAATCACAACCCTAATATGTACATATATATATTTTGCCAATTTTTTGCAAGAAAATTTTTTATGTCTTGTTTTTTTCTCACAATGCAAAAAACCAAAGGTAAAAAAAATTGCACTGTGCAACAAAACTTGTCACAAAAATCGGTCTCGAAAACCGGCTCAAGTCATCCATATTTTCAGATAACTGCCTTTGTGGCGACTTACGTGTCCAATGTTTGCCGGAAATCGAGCCAACTCCAATGATTGCCTGTTTGAGCAGTTTACTGTAATTAATCGGTCATTTCTTCGAAAAACTATACTATAGACATGGTTGAATCCGCTACGTAAGGACCACTGCGCCATGTATAACATAATCATAAAAAAGACCAGACTGAATGCACTGAAAGGATCGACAAAGAAATGAGTCAGGATCTGTATTCGGGCATGGGTAGACGTTTGGAGAAGGTGAAGGCCGCTTTTGGTGCCGAAATTTAGGTTATTGTTGAAGGGGGGACAGAGCTTTATTCCCGGTTTTTCTTGGTTTTTTTAGAAAAATGCATCTAGATTTTTTTGCTACGGTAAATATTGCACCCCGGTGTGTTGTTAGTTGTTTGTACGTTTTAAATAAACTAAGTTTGAAATTTGGTACCAATTGGTCCACTGGTATTCGAGATAGAGGGGGGGGGGGGGGACAAAACTTTTTTCAGGGCCGGTCCCCTAGATTGATTCCGAAAACCCCCGAATTGAAGGAGATCAGGGCCCTTCCGTCCAAACAGCCTCCATTCCTCTCTGATCAATGCCACCAAGAGAGGAAGAACGTCAAAATCATCTTCTTCACGCTTCTCTAAGCCAGTTCATGGGATCGTGTTCAACATTCTCTCGACGGATCGCCAGTCGATCCGTGCCGATTTGGTGGAGTCCATCGCAAAGCGAGTCGTTGGGGCCGCTGTTTGCGGAATATTGCTTCTGCTCACAGTCTTTTTGATAACCTACAAGTCGAGTCTGAGTAAAAAACGTTTATTATAAGTCGAAGAGTTCCGTAGTCCACAGCTTAAACGATTTGTCGGCACATCCGGACGCGATCCACTTGTTGTTCGGAGACATTTGCACTGAGGTCACCGGTTCATGATGCCCTTCCAAGACCCGGAGGGGTTGCCATCCACTTGTTGTCCAGAGCTTGAGGGTTCGGTCGTAGCTCGATGTGATCATCAATTCGCCTTCCGAATCCATCGTAATGCCGGTGACATTCGAGAGATGGGCCGGGATATTATATAGCTGTCGTCTCATTCGAATGTCCCACGTTCTGCATTGATTGTCGCCGGCGCCAGTCACCATCACAAAGCCGTTGGGGTGCCATTGAACCGCGTAGATGTCCTTCAAATGCCCCTCGAGGAACATGATACATCGGCCAGTGCGCAGGTCCCACACTCGGCCATAAGAATCACAGGATCCGGAGAGGGCCAACGATCCATCCGGATGAAATGCGAGGTCGTACACAGCGTCACTGTGCCCTTCTTGGAAGAGGAGCTCCTTCTGGGTCTGCAGATCGTACAATCTCCAGGACTTGTCATGGCTAAAAGATCAAAATTAAAATTTACGTTACACTTAACAAAAACATACAAAAATTTTAAGATACGAACTAATGATACCATAACACAGTTAAAAAAACCCCTCAGCTTACTTATGGCACCTATTGAAAATGTTTGGCACCTCAACACATCCATAAAACATGCATTTACATCAAAAAATCTTCTAAAGTAATATAATTTTGGTCATAATTTTTCCAAAATATCTTCGAAAAGATCTCCATAGTATCTTACAACCCAAAAAATAGCATCCTACTACTGTTCCAAAGCTTATTTCGCCCCATAACTTCCGAAATCCTATAATCCGACCTTATACTAGACATCTACTCCCACAATTTCCCATTTAAACCTCAAAAATCTTACCAAGTTGTCCCCAAAAAGTCTCCACTTGGATGGAAGGCCACCCTCGTCACTCTATTTCCATGATTTTCCAGTTGAGCCATCGCCGTTCCTTCATTCAAATTCCAAAGCATGACATTTCCGCTGAAATCACAACTCGCAGCATTCAATTCACTCGGTTGGATGTTCTGATAAGCACCGGGACGGAATCGGGCGCAACTCGCCTTGTCCGGATGGCCTTGGAATGTTTGTTCATTGAGGCAATTCGGTATTGACCATGTTTGTACTTGACCACCCCAATTTGATGTGATCGCATGATTTGAATCGGCCGAAAAGTCGACGAATGATGTTCGATTTGTCCCTGAAAGCACAACGAATACGTGTGAGGACTCGTGAGATGATTAAAACGGTGTAAAGAGATCAATTCGTCAAAAAAATATATTACACATGACCAGTTGGCCAAGAAATTGCCGAAAGGTCTAAATTAACAACATAGCCTCGCCAAAAACTATTCGCAACACCAAGATCACAGTATTTACTACATAATGAGATCCGAAACTCACCAGTTACTTGTGATCCAAATAGTGAAATACTCTGAACCGTCTTATGAACTTCTTGCCGAGCTAGCGCCTTCTCCTGAGGTGTTCTTGTTGCTCTGACCCGAGCCTTAGCAAGTCTGTTCTTCGCTCTCTCCAGACTGAAGTCGGCGATCCTTACTCGGGCTTCTTTCAGTTCGGGAGGGCCATGATGGTACCATGTCTCTCCATCTTCGGCTGTCTCCTGTTTCTCGGGTTCGTCGTCCTGGAGAACCGCGAAGACTTGTTCATCATTCAGCCTAGACAGGAAATTCCTCAAACGCTCACGTCGATCCAAAACGTCTTCACCGAACAGACCTGAAACCCAGATTTTATATTATCCATGGCAGCTGATGCCTAAAAGTGGAAAAACAAAATAAAAACAACTTACAAATAGGTTCACTAATCTTCCTGAGCAAGTACTTGACACGCTCATCGTCGGTGGGAATCATCAAGTTCCTTGCTTTCCTTCTTCGATCAAATTCGGCCAAGAGTTCCGTCTCCTCAGGATTGTCCATTTTAGACAAGTCAAAGGTCTGTGCAGACCTAATATCTTTCTCTGAGATGTCAGTTCCACGCTCTCGCTAAAATACGACCTCAGGTAAGCTTGGGAGACCTGGAACTTACAATTCTCTCGACAGTGGCGCGATCCGCCAAGGATCCTCGCGATGACATGGTGAATATCTGTTACAAATTAAATAAGACCACTTGTTTAACAACAGCAACAACTATATAACAAGACAAAGTTAGCAAGGAGATCCTCAAAACTTCTCGAAATATTATTTTCTGCCATTTCTTTCAGTTGAAACAGAATGCCACAACTTTCTGGCATTCCAATCTGTCGTGGTAGAACACATTTTAAAGATAACAGTATTGCTGGAAACTACAGTAAGCAAAAGTAAACTTGTTCAGAATCATCTTCAGATTATATGAAATGTTTATTTAGATCTGTTCGCACAACAATTTGCACAGCAAGTTGATATCCAACCAAAGAGAAAGACGATGGCTAAACCACATCCAGCGAAGAGTCCAAGCAAAATGCCCGTTGGGACTCGATAACAGCATACAGAGGGCTCATATGAACAGCAAAACGGTTCACGATGTGTAGAATAGAAGTCATCTAAACCAATTTCTCGATTTGATGACATGGATAATATAAAACCTCTCAAAAATTGCTGATTTGGTCCACTTACAGTGCGTACAGACGTTGTAAACATTGTTCGGATTGCAGACGGTTGATAATTGTTCGGCAAAGGCATCAACACTCATGATGACTGCCAAAAATAAAGTTAGAATCTTCTCCATCCTCCAATTCAAATGACCCGAGAAACTTGATGGATAGATGTATAATATAATCGAGCTCCCGACCTACCCACCGGATTCTTTTGTTTGTCCAACTGTTTAGGTTGAAACGGGGTTGAGAAACACGCACAGTAATTTTAAATGTTTCCGGAATATCAATGGTTAAATTTTGAAGTTCAGATAGCTAGTATAATATAAAGATTGGTCGAAATTAAAACGGTCAGTAGTGATACATCATATATAGTGCCTTTACGGGAGCAAATAAGGCATGAAAAAAGGAATTTCATAGCAGATTAGGTTACGTTTTGCAGATTGGAGGGGTTTTGACCACGTGACATTATTTTTGATGACCAAGAAAGAAATTGATGTTTCGAAGCGAAATTATTAATATCTCTGTAAAAATTTAATATCGGAACATAGAAAATTATCCAATTTATAATAATTTATTAAAAATTCGCACCCAAAGTTACAGTAACCCATAAAAAAAACTAAACTATTTTACATACAAGGATAATATCGGGATTATCCAAACTTTCTTTTCAAATACTTGTAATCTCGGTAAATCACATCCAACAGGTATATTAAGATAACTTGGCCAATTATCAGTCCAACCAGCCATGCTAGGTCAAAGTAATGTGCATTATTCTTGTTGTCTTTGCTGACCAAAAGTATTACGAACCAAATGACTCCATACATAAAGATGATCTGACTGAAAAACTAAAAGTATTTTGCTCAAAATTAGATTATAAAGGTATTCGCACTTACAGATACCACCAAATGAGGGATGTGAAAGGCTTTTTTCTTCGATAAACTTCCAATCAAAGCCAAAATTGAACTGAAAATCAGTAAAACAAAGGCTCCAAGTAATGGGTAGTGCTCGTAAATGGCTGCGACTGCAATAAGAAGATATTTGAGAGTAGAATTTTGGATAATATCAACTTGCAATTAGTCAATTTATCAAGTTGATGTCGCTGGAAGATGATGAATAATATTCCAGCCATTGAGATCGCAAAGCTAATCACACAAGCCCATACTGAACCGGCCTGAAAGTAAAATTACTTCTATTACCCAATTTTACCATCTAAAATGTAAAAATTTCACTGCACCGTGCGGTCACAAAATCACAATTCGCACGGTGCAACTGATTTTTTGTGTTTTGCACTGTGCAAAAACAAATCCGTTTTTATTGCACAGTGCAAAGTCAAAGAAGAAGACAACGCTGCACTGTGCGGTGAGAAAAGTTTCTTTTAAAATTAATCCTTGACCGCACCGTGCAAATAAAAATTTTATCATCGCACAGTGCGACCAGGTCTCGCACTGTGCAGGTAATTTTTATTTTTGCACAGTGCAGTTTAAACGGAAAAATCTGCACAGTGCAAGTAAAGGCTTTGAATTTTTTTTTATTTTTTAGTGTAAACCGACTAAAACCAGCTTTCCGAACACTGCAAAACATTCGTCATGATAAAACTTACTCTAATATGGCACAAATTGCAGAAGCATTTCTCATTCGGAGCATACCAAAAGTCACGTGACACCCCAAACTGAACCGTTCTTTCTGTCATCGCAGCAAAATTCACAGGGTTTCCATCGACCTGAGTTGGAGAAAAGGTCGAGTTAAGCGGGCTGTAATGCAATTACAGCCACGATTTTAATCAATTTTCACGCTGAAGTGATTAAACAAGAACAATATTCGAATGGTGTTGACTCAGTTGGTCCGAGAACGAGTGGAAGCGGGCCAGAGAGTCGTTTCCACGACATTTCACATTGTTTTAGAGACTAAATCACCGTTTGTGAGCGAAAAATAGCAAGATTTTTGAGAAAAGCTAACGAAAACAAAGAAATACATCTTTAAATGTCTTTCTACATCTATATTTAGTCATATCGCACTTGAAAACTTCCAAAAATAAAACCTTTATACCAATTTTTGTCATAGATAATATAATTTTTCCCTCATCATCGCCAAAAACCCCATCCATATTTTACAAATACACCCACAAAAATTGTAATACATCTCATAATCCTCTAATTTCTACAAAAAATTGTCCGCAAAATGCATTTCCACCCGTTTTCTCTATGAAAAAGCGCTGCGGACTCATTTCCTATGCGAATATCAATTAGCTATCCGATATATTATACTATAAAATACATTAGAACCGATCCAAACATCACTTTATCAACAAGAAACAAGGGGAAATCAACAAAAAATATATTGTATTAGGCGAATTGAACGGAAAATATTAATTTTCCAACGGCAAGAAGCCAGAATTTGTTCCAAAAGAATGTGAATGAGCTGATCACTTCTAAAAGCAAGTAAATTGTAAAAAATAAAGCTTACCGTAACTGTCCGTTGAGCAATTTCAGTTGTATCCATCTTCTTGATATTTTTCAACTGTTTCTTCTTTAATCTCTTCAGTTTCTCTGTGTTCTTGATGACTTGGACAATCTCGGACTTGGCAATATTCGCTTTTCTTCTTTCCTCATTCTCCTTTCTCTTGGCTATCTTTTGAGCCCGTTCCTGTGCCAAATTCTCTCTAATCTGTTGCTGCAACTTTTTCGCATTCATCAGTTCAGCCTTCTTCTTCATCTTCACCGCCCATTTTGTGTGCAGAGGTCGATCTTTCACGATATGGGACGAGCTGAATAAAAAAAAATAAGAAAATTATATTATCCATGGCAAATCTTAATAAAACAGGCAATAAAAGCTTTCCGGACGTAAAAAACCGTATATCAAAACATCCGGTGATATTGTTTAGACCTAGATCGAGTAATCAACTATGCATTCCCATTTGTTTTTGATCAAAATGTTAGGGAAACCCCAGATTATCTTCATCATGACCTAAAGTTCAAAAAACAATAAAAAACCCTCACCGTTCTTTCTGAACATTCTTCCACCATCTATTAGACTTGTTTGTGGGCACTAACTTTTCGGTTTTGATCTCCTTTTGCTCGCTTGATTCGACTTCCATCTGAGTTTCAGTCATTTTTAAGCCAAATTTGAAAATCTGAAGTTGTAATATCACGAATAATATAATTCGGAAAATATTGAATAACGCGCACGTAAGAACACATAAATAAGGAAGCTGAAACGTATTTTATCTCAAGAGTTGTCGAGAAAAATCCCAAAATAAGAGAAAAAAATTCCAATAATTTTGGAACACTTCGTCCAACGAAATGTCACAATTGATTTCCTCGCGCCAGGCATTTTTTCGGCTTGGAATTCCATGAATTTGTTACTTTCCCGCCGAAGAAGGCTTGTTTTTTAGTACAACTTGTGTTCGTGTATTATTTTACAGGATTTTGCGGGGTGTCTGGCACCAAATGCCCTCCGGATGACCCGGTGTTTCTATGGAAATCACGGATTTTGTGTCAACTTTTTTTTCTGTGAATATTGTTACGTTTTTGGCGGTCTTTGACCGCTTCCAGGTTTGAAACGCATGTTAAGTCATTTGTTGAGAAGGTTTTTAATGCTTTTGAGGTCCAGGGAAGCCTTGGAGTGTTTCAAATTTACACCTGGATATTACACTTGGCATCAAGTGTAAAACTTGGCTTTGCGGAATAATAATGGCATAAAAGTTAAAATTTGATAGCTAAATTTGATCCCTTGTGTCTGTTTTTAACGTCATTTCGTATTTAAAAAGTATTATGTCATAGTATTTTTAGCCGTTATATTATACTTGCTCTAAATGGAAAAATACGAAGAAACTCTGATCAGAAGCTGAACAAAACTTACAATACCGTGTGATTAGACCGTATTCGGTCTTTGGAAAGGGTTGGGGTTCAATCTATCCTCTTTCATCACAAAGTTTTATATCCCTTTACCATCAGATCTCCATGTTTTGCAAGAGAAATGCATTACTTGATTAGAAAATTGAAATAGATCCGACTTAACGAACAGTCTTCCAAATTGAGTTACTACGCGAAGCTCTGCACTCCAAGTTTACGTTGGTTTCATCTCAAAAAAGAGGTTGGGAGGTATCAAATAACTGGTTATCGTCGATTTATTTGTTTTTATAGAGCGAAGTTTTGCGGTGTATCAGCCAAATCAAGGTTCTACTTACCATTTGAAAGTCAATAGCGCATTTTTTCCTGAAGTTTCATTGGCTGAAATGTAGTTTATGACATTATGTTAAAGCCGTTTTCGAGGATTAATTTGATTTATTTATGGGCTAGGGAAATAGATTTTTTTTGTGAATGTTTAACCGGCGTTTCGCAGGTATTTGGAAGATGGAGAGGGCCGAATTTGAAATATAATACCAGATTATATTATAGTAGAAGATTTGGTCGGTAATATTTTTTACGGGATTTAAATTGATTCTAGGTATGCATAAATTGATGTGCGTAATATTTCCGCGACATTAATTACCAGGTGATTGCTAAAAAAATTGGGCAAATATCGGAAAACTTTTAAAAAAGTCCTAAGAATGGGATAAAAATTAATTTTTTGGGGTTTTTCATCGCTAAGTCTGCAATACCCCATAATTATACGGCCCAACGCATGCTGAGCGAAATTGCAGCGACCGCGCAATTGGATTAGGCCGAGAATTCGGCGCTGACTCCCCGAAAACTGGAATGGGATCCTTCAAGATAAAATGAAATGGAAACGTGGAATGGAAAATATGTTTAATGGGTGATGGCTCCAAATATAGCCCCTGTTTACACTCGAATTCTTTTCTCTTGAAGAAGAAAAGTCAGAGGGGTTTGAAGATCATTAGGTTGAAAATGAGTTTTTTCAAAGGTTTTGGGATTAATGGTGTTTTAAAAGGATAATAATGGGTTTTTTGATGTCATGTTGTACTATCAGCTGTTGAAATGAAAGATCATGACGACAGAGGGTTTCTCAAAGAGTTTTACAATGAAAATGAATGGTTTTTGTCTTTCAAATGGCTTTTTTTCTCAGAAAGTATGAGAAAAAAGGTCATTTGAGGGTATCTTATGGCGATTTAAAGCTTTAATCGACTAAAATCGTCCTAGTAATGAGTTTTGTGGTGGTTCATAGAGGAAAGATTGATTAAAATGCCATGTTTTCTCAAAAAATGTGAGAAGTAAATTTGGCGAGATTTCCATTATTTTACAACTTATTACGCGCATATTTGTTGACTCTTGGGTGGAATGTCATCAATATTGTCCTTTGAGATTTCAGGAAACTCCCTCAAAGGCCTTCCAATGAAGTTGCTCCTAGCCGGATTATACAACCCATAATCTTTTGCAGACTTTTGCATAAGGCTAATCTAAACGTCCTCGTTAACAAAATCCACATGTTACAAACTTCCTCAAAAGAGAATGTACAAGGGGGATTAACGCGTTTTCTAAGTGATTATTTGCCTCGCAAAGCTCGGACGGTTCCCATTTTCTTCTTCTACATCGACTACTCCCATCTGATATGTATGCCTTGTTGAAGGGGAAATCATGGAAGAAAAAAGGTCAGCCACTGTTGCTCTCCCATTTCCAGGAGGACCTTCCATTTCGAGGCCCCGAAAAAAGTGAGAAATTCCGGTCGCCTGAGGGTATTTTTAACGCAGATGACTGAAGAGTGTTGAAAGGTTATAGGTCAAAATAGCTTGACGTTTCCGGATGGTGTCTGAAGGATTTGAACTTGAAAATTATGTTTTCGGCGTTGTGGTGTCCTTGTCGTACTTTGTTATCGGTGTCTTTGGTTATTCATTTCTTCATTTGTCAGGATAAGACGAAATCCGTCAATGTTTGTCTCGGAAGTCTATGAATATTGGCTATTCTACCCTCTTAGACATCTCCGAACTCCCAAATTGGCGATCTATGGCGTTCACGCATCTTCCTTCTCGATATTGTTTTCTCCTCCAAAATGTCAGTTATTTTCCGGGAATAATGCTGTTTATTGTCAGTAATGGCGGTTTTCACTCGGGTATTCCTTTTATTTATTAGCTAAGACTGTGGCTCTATTCCCATTCCTTATCGCCATTAATCTTCGGGTTTAAATTCATTATTCGCACCATTCACTCGACGACTCTTGGCCTTGAAAAAGGAAGGGTATTGTTGCGTTGCGCATACGAGCCAAACGGACCTCAAGAGATAGGCACACTCGATAGGGTTGATGTGCAAGTGCACTTGTCCTTTCGAGTGAACTTTGGCATCGGGTTTGCATGAAATTGGGATGGAAAACGCAAAAGGTTATTTGAAGATTTTTGCATTTTTCGTCTGAAGAAAACCCCCCGCGCCCCCATCCTTGCCCTATGGGTTTTCGGACTCGCAAAAGGACGCGAATGTTTCATGGCCAAGAAAAGAAGGTCCTATCTCTTTCCCCTCCGCCCTAAATTAACCATAATCGCGGCGGTGTTCTTGTCTTGCGTGACTTTTCGTCCATCCTTTTTCGTCTTTGTTTGCGGTTTGGGAATTTAATCGCCTCGAGGTTTGATAGTCTAGATCTATGCCAATTTGAGTGCTCGCCTCTTGCCAATGCGGTTGTTGTTTCGTTGTTTCTGGAATGTAATATAACAGAAAGCTTGTGTAATTGAAATTGGAATTTTCCTGATTTGGGAAGTCTTCTTGGTCATCCAATTGTCGGAAGATACTCAATTAAAGATTCCACCGCTATTCGAGGTCTAATTTTTCCATGGAGAAGTAAACTCCTATCCAGATTTGATAAAACCCCCTCGTCCCCGTGCTTAATCCTTTTTTTCGGATTTTAAAACATCGCTCTCATTCGAATATCAGTTTTTATTACGCTCATTCTGTCACGAAGCATGCGTTTTTTGGATATTTTGTGGCCGACAAATTGGCCCATAGAGGATTGCGGATCATTCTTCTTTGAGATATTCTCTTGATCTTTGCCGAAGTCGTCAATGTATATCTCAAAACGTTTCGAAAGCGGAATTTTGGTAGTTGCAATGTTTTTGCTCTTTTGATGATCGAAATTTTGCAATGAATCCTGGTTGCATGTCGGAAAATTGTTTTTAAACTAGTGTAAAAGGTATTGCCTGAAGCTCTCACTGATGACATTTTCAATAAACACACCTACGTCAGGCTTAAGAAGCATAGAATTTTTATGAAGACGAAGCAGGCTCATTGATCTACGGTGTTCCGTGAATCACGTTTCCGGCAATGCGATTGTCAGCACGTGATGATAAATGAAAAAACGACATTGCTCTTACTAATAAACCTACAACAAAATCTAATAAAATAAAAGATATTGACAACAACAAGTCTCTGTGAGCTTCTCTGTGAACATAACATATCGGAATAGAACCGATTTCACGCTGATGATGTCCTCGCAACGGATCTTCCGTCGTATTTTGAACGTACTTCTGCAAAAAATAGTTTGAATGGTGCACTTTGAAGTGCAGTTAAGTTTGATCCGGATTTAATTTGTTGTGGTCCTTTTATTCGCTGTGAGTGCCAGTTATCGTGGATTTCAATTACCATGGGCTATGTTAGGTTGTGCTCTGTTTTATTGCTCTTTCATTTTTCTTTTTTGGAAAATGTCACGGGTCAAGACGCGGTGAATTGTTACAGTTTGCCATGCACTACGAACGACGAATGCACAAAGTCGTAAGTAGGATTCCGAAGCTTACCATGTGTCGAAAAATTAGTCAAGGTAACGCCCTCGGTTTTTCAGAGGATGCGGCTGTCATGGCACCGATTTCCTTGTTTGCGCACCATTTCAGTACTGTACTTGTATGGTAAATTTGAATCCGGTTGAAGCAGCGTCGCCACCACCAGAACCGGCTCCACCTGCGTCTACAGGTGCTCCTCCTCCAGCCCCGGCGGGAGAAACGGTTACTCAGCCAGCTGATTACGATCAGCCGCAACCATCAGGGGAACCGGCTCCATCCGGGGCGCCTGCTTCTTCCCCACCTGACTATGATCAGCCACAACCTTCGGGTGGTCCAGCTCCGTCAGGCGCTCCCTCAACTGATTACGATCAACCGCAGCCTTCAGGCGCGCCGGGCGGTAGCCCGTTGCCGGACTCTGATCAGCCAGAACCCTCAAGCGGTCTTGCCCCGTCTGGCGCACCAGCGTCTGCTTTGCCGGACTCTGATCAGCCACAACCTTCAGGTGGGCCAGCTCCGTCGGACGTTCCCTTACCGGATCACGATGCGCCACAAGGGTCAGTCGGACCAGTTCTGTCTGGTCCATCAATTACTGAACCGCCGTCGTTATCAGAATACGTTCAACCCTCAGGAGGGTCAAACACTCTGCCGAATCACGCCGACCCTCAGGTGTCGGGCGGAGCGGGCACATTCGATTACTAGCAACCGGATGCATCGTCGACAACAGGCGCGTCAGCATTTGTCGACGCTTCCATTGCACCTTGATTTACCGCATTATTTCTAACCAGAGGGAACGGCAACGCAAATATTTTTCAAATAACATTATTTATTTATTTCATTTTGTTCGTGCCGCCAAATTGGTGTGGTACAATGTATTTTTAAAACGTTCATTTTTTCGAATAAAGGCTTGGATAGCCGTTTCCATTGTATGCTTCAAGACTTGGAAAGGGATATTGGTTCGTTCGTAATTCCGGATTGATGAAATCTCGCAGGTTAATCCTCCTCAAGATTTTTGAAGATATCCTTCCGATTCGTGTATCAAACTGAATTCAAGAACGTGCACCGTAGGATTTGAATGTTTTGTCGTTGACTGGGCCGTTGATTAGGTTTGTATTAGGCGGTCAATGAAATGCATATTCTTCTTCATGCAGGCGTACAATGCATTTTACTTCATCCTAACGTTGTAAATGCACTGTACGCTCCCGAGGGAAAGTATACGCACTTGATGAATCACTAGTAATTGCCCTTGTGATACGAAAGACAAGCCAACATCCACTTAATCTCGCCGAGCCTCCATTTCGATATTGTTTTTCCTGAACCAATCTCAAGGAGAAGATTTGGGCGGCAAAAAGTTGTTTAACCTCCGGCATTTACGTCCCCAAACAAGGCTCTCGCTTTTATGGGATGGTCTTAATGAATTTTCTTCCAATATTTGACAAGTCGCATGTTTGCACGGTCAAGCAGACTTGTTTTTTTCAAGCAGAAGGTCAAGATTTGTTAGGGGATTCCTAAAAAAAGAATTTTCATCCATTAATTTGTTACACATTTGGCGTCACCTTTATTACACATGACTTTTCGGATGTCGGTGGTCGCCTGATATTGCTTGCCAGTGATTTCTGCACTGTTTAGAGTTGTAATAGCCGGAGGATCTTAGATCGTATGTTAAGAGTGCGTCAGCCACATTTCCGGCTTATTAGAAAAGCCGGTTATCGCGAGGGCATTATGGGAAAATAGCACTCGCTCTTGTACGTGTTTTGTCGCCATTTCTTTTGGCATCTTCTCAGTTTTAATAGAATATCAATTACATGTTGTAGTAGGCATTTACTTTGATGCAAAAATTTTAATTTCCATTTGTATTTGAAATTTTTGTATTCCAAACTGATATATAGTTCGTGGAATCGACTCCTGGCATTCCACTCGGTTTAATTATGTCACGATGACACATTTTTTGGATCTTTTCCTAACAACATCGAATTGTTTGAATTTTTGCTGATTCCCGAACTTTCATTTGTCGTGACTTTCGAAAAAGCGTCCAGAACCCCGTTATCAGCACCATAAAACGTCGTCACGACCGTTCCCGCCTTATTCATCTCACCGATTTGGGATGTTTTCACCCCACAAAATTGCTCCACACGTGACCGAGATTGTTTGCGTTCTCAGCCCGTCTCTTAATATTCTATTTGCCTTTGTTTTATAATTTCAGAATCAGTGAGAAGGCGTTTGTGGTTTAACGATTCTATTGAATAGTTGAACGGGAAGTTGGATGAATAATAAATGTAATTATAGGCGAAAATGAAAAACATAGGTAATAACGGCTTATCTTCACGTTTAATTAATTCCTCCATCGTGTTTTCGTTTCTCTCTTTCCGTTACATAGCGTGATATTAGCGGGTTTTCCTTTTGTTTGATGAAAATTTTTGATTAGGCTCGAGTTTTGCCTAGTGTAATATAATGAAAGGGTTGGAAATGGGGACAAAAGTACTTTTTGGAAAGAAATTGATGTTAAATTATCCATTTGTGGGAAAGTAGTGCACTCTGCACCGTAATTTTGCGATTACCATGTAATTTTTAACATAGTGCAACACTTGACCCCTCACGGGCCATCTGTTCTTTTGATGGAGAAAAAATGAGAACTTTTAGTTTTCGTCCCGATTGCAGGCGTTTTTAGCCGAAACCCACCATTTCGTTGCTATTCGCGGCTTTTGTAACAATATCCGCTCTTTTGATCCGAGTTTTATTCGATTTATTTCCAGGCAATTGCCCTGCAGTTCGAATGCATTTCAATCGGAGAAGGCCTCGTTGCTAGACACTTCAAGACGGACCCATCATGGAAGACGACAAAAAATCAGGCACACGGTAAGTTTTCAGCATATTGGATCTGATTTTAGGCACTAGTTTTGCGGAGTTGATCGATATTACACTAGGTCTAGAAAATCGGATTTTTTGGTGAATTGGGGTGTGATTTTGTGTTCATTACAGCAAGAGAAAGTCGAAAACATGGGTTTACTGCGGTTTTCTTAGATTTCTAAGCTGTTTTTTGCCTTGATTTAGCTCGATCTCATATGATTTTGATGTCAAGATTGATAAAAATTAAATTTTCTTTTAGGGTATTCAAGAAAACGAGTCCAAATGGCAAGATCACAACCTATCTCGGTAAACGCGACTTTTTGGATCGCGGGACATCAGTTGATCTCATTGGTATGTTTGATTTTTCCATTTTTCTTCAAGTTTTAGGTTAAGATTGCCATTCCGGAAATATTGAAATATTTGTAGACGGAATGGTCCTCATTGACGAAGAATACCTAAAACAGAACAAAAAGGTCACAGTGCAGCTTCTCGCAGCGTTTCGATATGGTCGCGAGGATTTGGACGTGCTAGGACTAACTTTTCGAAAAGACCTCATCAGCCAATTCTTTCAAGTATATCCACCGACGGAAGCGCCTAGACCATGTACGCGACTGCAGGAACGACTGCAGAAGAAACTGGGATCAAACGCTTTTCCGTTTTGGTTCGAAATTCCACCAAATTCCGCGTCATCAGTCACTTTACAGGTATGGATAATATAATTTTTTCTTCAAATGTTTTTTTTATGCGAGGAGTGAATGTGTATGGTCTTTAAAGAGTGGAAAATGCCAATTAATGTCTAATGTATATTAAATATTTGAAATTTTTAGCCTGCCCCTGGAGATACAGGAAAGCCTTGCGGTGTGGACTACGAATTAAAGACCATCGTCGGAAATGATTCCATGGAAAAGCCGAAGAAACAGTAAGTTCAGACATCATATTATCACGTGAAAATTATAAAACGGGAATTGATAAAGGATTTGAGATGTTATCCATGCTAGATTAATATTTTGAAATCTCAGAAATTGGAATTAAATTAATCTTTTAAGTAACTCTGTACGACTGGCAATCCGTAAACTCACATACGCGCCCATGATCAAACGCCCTCAACCGATGATCGATGTCAACAAGGAGTTTATAATTTCACCTGGAGTTCTTCATCTTGAAGCGTCTCTGGACCGAGAAGTAAGTAGTTTACACTTGAGTTTTTGGATTTAGATTTAAGAGGAAGCTATGAGCTTGAATTTGGAAGGAGTTTGGATTGGTCCCAGCTTGCCATAGGCATGAAGTCGACCTTTTTTTGCAATAAAAGCGAATTTTTTACGAAAAAGAGGAAAAAAGAGCGAATTTGATATAATGAGTGATTAAAATGGTTACTGAATGTTTTGATTATCATTTTGGCAGTGTCTAAGTAGGCTTGTTGTCATACCAAGAAAATTTTGTCGATTTTTTGCTGGAAAGCTAATTTTTTTCCTTGTAAATTTGAAAATTGGGTACTTTTTGTGGAGTAATACCTGGAATGCTTCTGCTGTGTAGTTACGGATCTAATAATCAATTATGTTTGAGATGTACTACCACGGCGAATCGATATCAGTCAACGTTCACGTTCAAAACAACAGCAGCCGAACTGTGAAGAAGATCAAAGTCTCGGTGGTCCAAGTTGCCGACATTTGCATATTCACCACTGCCTCCTACACTTGTGATGTGGACAAAGTGGAGTCGACGGAGGGCTTCCCAATCGGCCCTGGCTCCACTTTATCCAAGGTCTACACTTTATGCCCATTACTCTCAAAAAACAAGGATAAGCGCGGTTTGGCGCTGGATGGGCAACTAAAACACGAAGATACGAACTTGGCCTCGTCTACGATGAATCCTTCCTTGTCGCAGCCGGGCAGAGAAAATCTTGGCATAGTAGTCATGTATAAGGTGAAAATTAGGCTGATGATCGCCGGCCCGTTGGGCGGAGAACTCAGCGCTGAACTGCCGTTCACTTTAAGCCATGCCAAACCGGCGGACGAAATTCAGGAGCCAAAAACGCCGAAACCGATGAGTGAGAGAAGTATTAATGAAAACGACCCCATTTTTGATGTGGATTTGATCGAATTTGGCACGTAAGTTGAATATTTATCGATGCTTTGGTGGGAAATGGTTATTGAGAGGAGCGCTAGACTTCGTAGAGTAAATCAGAATGAAATTTGGAGAAAAAATTAGGATAGGAAAAAGATATGAGCTGATTTTTATATTTGTTTAGCCATTTTGAGGGTCATTTTGATAATTTGATCTACAAGTGGAAGATTGAAGCGAAATTTGATGGGAGATCGATATAAAGTTTTGCAATACAGTACATAGAAGAGGATTGAGTGGATTTTGGACTGTAATTTTTCGGTAGAAAGATACTATGAACAATTTTTACCTTGTCATAGGGGTTTTAAGAGATGTTTTATAGTTTTTGTCATTTTTCAGAACTGATGATGAAGCCGATGATGATGATATCGTTTTTGAAGACTTTGCCAGACTTCGAGTGCGCGGAACAGACTCTGAGAATCGTAAGTCACATTTTGTTATCCAGAATTTGGATTTCTTAGATTCAACCCGATGTTTTGTAAAAAAGGGCTACAGATTTATATTTTGAGTTCGAATACTGTTATTTTTGTGTCAAAATTGTTAATCACGGCGTATTTCAGGCATTGACACTCCGACAAAGCCTGTTTAGCCTTTGCATCGGCAGCCAGAACACAAATTCTTTCAGCTGATACGTGTCCAGCATGGAGAAAGTGCTCGAATTTTGGGTAGTTTTTAATTTCTTTGAGGCAAGCTAAGTAGAAACTGGTCGCCCAGCTCTTAAACAGTCTTGCGGGTACTCCTGGGATGGTCTTTTTGCGGTTTCGGACCCGTTTTTCGCCTAGTATAAGGTAATTTCAATCCTCCAAAAAGTGGACAACTTTTACATTTAATGCGTTGTAAATTGACTAACTAGAAGTGGATTGACATCCAGAAGAGTCACTGTGTCATATTCTGTCCATCTTTTGCGTTTTTTACCATTTACGCAGCGATTTTATTAACCTCTATTTTTTATCAATTTTTTTGAATTTTTTGATTTTTTATCCAAAATTACTGTTGTTTATTGGGTTGTCAAGTAGAATATGCCTTTTTGGATTGTTTGCAAAGTTTATGGATATGAATTACCGAAAAAGGGAAGAAAATTTTATATTATACTTGACTTACTTGATGACCCTTAACCCCCCGAATTGTCACATATGTCCAATGTTCACTAATCTCATCGTTTGTCTTCTAATATTGTACATATCTACTTCCAATGAGTATGGTCGACAGCCACAACATTATTTACATTCCCAATTTTAAACTTTTTTCATCATATTTTCTTTTTCAAAAGTTGAATAAATTGTTATATTATTGAGTGAGTGAAAAGATGATGAGTTTATGAGACAGATAGAAGTGTGGTTCTTCGTGTTTTAGCCGGTTTAAGGTCATGGACAACATTATATTATCCATGATCATCATGTGCAATATCGTTAAAAATTTCTAAAGGGACGGTTGCCAAATGCTGATTAATCCCTTTTTCGATTCACTGGATCACGAATCTTGCGATTCGTAGCAAAGAAATCAAAAAACGAGCGTCTTTTGTTTTTTTATTTTTTTTTATTAACTTGCCAAATAGGCCACATAATCGACACGAGCAGCCAAATCCTGCTGCCGATCGAATAATCAATTGATTTCCTCTAGTTATCAGTCTTTTAAAATGTTTTTAGTTGGGAATTTTGGAGAAATTTGCTCTATTCTGATATTATACTAGATGAAACTGAAGAAAATTATTGAAAAGGTACGCGTGGCATGGCAATTTTAACGTCAGCAGAAGGAAAGCTAGCGTATTTTACCTTTCTTACAACATGTCACAGTTTTGTCACCGTATTTAACCCTTCGTTTGGCAATCTTTTTTATGGCGGAAAAATTAAAATTTAAATTTTTGAACTTTAAAGAATCATTATTTTTACATAAGTTAGTGTTATCGCTCAATTAGTCGTTATGTTAGCCACAAAAATTTGCGTTTTACCAGCAACTTTTTTACTTTTCTGGCTATATTATACTTGATCATAAATTTTTTGGTAAAAAACCGTTTTATGTGCAAAACTTTTGCATAGTTTCTGTGAAACAGAGGTTTTGAGCTTCGTATTGCCTCAAGCCATTCCAAAAGCTTTTATAAATTTGCATAATCCACGTAAATTTCCACAAAGAAACAGTTGACCCGAAATCGTGTCAACTCTTTCTCTCTGTCGGTTCTTTGGTCGAAAATACGCATCTCGCTCCCAACTTTCTAGCCGATGGACCCAATTGTTTGTCAGTGGTCCGAGTGTGGCATTGTGGTCAACGGCCCCGCAGATCTCGACTTCCATTGGCTGCAGCATCTCATCGAAGATCCGATTTCTTGCGTCTGGGCCAACTGTTTCCACGTTTTTCCCGCGCGCCAGTCCATCGAAGGCAAAATGCTCCATCTTCGACAAGCCCACACCTCCCATCGACCTTTCGAGTGCGATAAATGCGAAAGGAAGTACGTAGCGGTGTCGTTTTTGGAGCTACACAAATTTCGAATCCATGAACAAAAGAAGGCAAGTGTAATATTCGATTTTTGAGCTGTTTTTAGAACCTTTGTCTCTGCCCCTTCTTGGATTGCAATTTCAACAGCGAGGAGCTGCTGGATTTGTCGGGGCATTGCATTGAAGTTCATGGAGCGGACGGGTTGAAGAGCTTGATCAAAATATTGGATGGGGTAAGACTATTTTGTTTTTTCTTTGTGTTGTAGGTGAAATGCGAATTTTTAGGTGAAAAATGGATTTATGAGGATGTTCACCAACTAGTAGGCGCTTAATTTCGCTGTTTACACTTCAATTTTTACGTTTCTTTGGCCATCTGATGTCTATTGCAACGTCGGCTGTGCTTGCGTAATTTTACATGTAATTTGCGGCAATTTGTTTGCATTCGCTGCGCTGGAACATATCGTTGCTATTAAGATCAAAAATCCATAGGAATTTTTTAATGTAGCCTACCAAAATATTAATTTTCCAATGGCCATCTAGTGCAACACAAAATTGGCTTAAAAATGCCGTTTTTTGCCGAGTTTTTTATTGAATTTGAGTGTTTCATCCTGTAAACAGTCTTGTCTTCTATTTGAAGCGGGTTTCTTGATCTGACTGTTTGCTTTGATAGTTTAAAATTTATCTGACCTACTACAACATAATTTCTTGCTCTTCAGAACCCAGCCGATCTCCTTTTCCCTAATGACGTTGATAGATCGATGCAATCAGGTGTTCCACTCCTAAAGCAGATATTATTGAAGTCTCTACTGAACAAAACCGCCGATTTTAACACTTCTCGTCTTTTCAAGTCGGATCCAGCGGATTTGCCGATTAATCTTCTTTGTGAACCGTCTACTTCAGCCCCAACTAACCAGAGATACTCACCATGCCTCCATGTAGCTGATACAATCGAAATTTCCCCATTTGAAACTCGAGAATTTACTTTTCCGACGTCATCTAGTGTAAGTGTCATGTGTAATATAAGTTCTTCTTCAAATTGAGGTTGGATAGTGATGGTATTTTTATGATACAGTCTTGTGTATGAATAGGTGCAATTTTCAGCCCATGTTGCCAGCAATGAGCACTCTTTCATCAAGTGTAACATCAAGGTTTATTCAGCCGACAATGGCTCCATTACCCGCGGAAGGCGTCCCTCAGAATGTACCACCGCAAAATATGGGATACTACATGAATTTTGTATGGGTTTTATTTATTAGTTTTTTTCAATTTAGTTATTTGTAACTTAAAATTGAAATTTTAGGTTTCAAACTCGATGCTACCCCATCAGCCGCCAATGGAGGGGCCGGCTAGTTTGGCAGCTCTTCAACAGCGCCAACCTCCATTTGTTCAAGACATTGATCCTCAATTTCAGCCAGCGTTGAGGGCCGCAAACTATGGTCCTCCGATGGCCGAACCCGAAAGCTGCACTCCGTCCTCAACTCAGTCCGTCATTTCGATCCCCGTTGAAAAGAATGGACCGTATAACGTGTTTAAAGTGGATTTAAGCTATAGCCATCTAGTTATTCACAAGGTAAGATACTAATATGTCAAGTATAATATAGAGGAAAAATATTGGAAAATTAGGTTCTTAGTGTGGGAATTAATGTTGCAAATAATACAAAAAGACGTATGGATCTTTTTCAGACCGTTCAAGTCCCGTCTTCACCGTTAACTTTCTCACCAGACCCAAGAATTCAGTACTCGTTTTACTGGAAAACCGAACAAGAATTGAAGAATAAACAGGCGCACAATAGAAGTGTAAGTTTAAAGACTTTGTTTTAGTAGTCTTATTGAATGGTTTTTAAACTTTTGTATTTTTTCAAATTGATTTTGGGATCATTTTGGAAAAAGGGCAGGGCGCAGCTTGCGGGTTTTAAAATCGTACAAGAAATGGAAGATATTGAGGATTTAAATAGTTGAATAAAACAGAATGAGCTGTGTTAGTAAATTTAAATATTACTTGACATATTGAATGTGTTTGTTTGGGAAGCTCGGGCGCAGCTTGCCAAGAGAGTTTTGCTTAAGATTAGTTATTGATCAAACATATCGTATTTTGCTTTTCTATCGGACCGTTTCGAACTCTTAGTAATGCCTATTTGATGGTTGGGTTTGCTGGGCAGAACACAGAAAAATTTTTATATTGCGCTAGACATTTGATGAAAAAATGAAGATTTGGGATCATGAAAACATTATATGACCTTATTTGCGTTTTATTGGATGTATTAATTGGCTTCAGGTAATCTGATTTGCTCGATTATTGTAATTTGAGAAATTTTTAAGTTGGCGAGCTGCGCCCACAACCAAAACCTCAAACTCTCTCTAATTTCTTGATTTTTTTGATAAATAGCATGATTTCAGTTCGACCCGCGGCTAAAACGTGATCGCTTCGATTCGTCGGCGTTCGGTGATCAGAAACGGAAAAGAATTTATTTTGATGGCCCTAAGGCGAGTTGTCAGCGAAAACTCCCCTATATGGGGAAAAGAGGTCGCCCCCGCTCTCCCCAAGGCTACAGAAGTGGATATCAAGGGAAATACCGAAGCTACAGCCCGTTGGAGGTGTCGCCGGAGCGGCCGAACGATTTCGAAGAGCGGCCGAAGGGTTCCAATTTCGGATTTGATGAGGAAAATGAAAGAAATCGCGATGAGAACGGAGAACGAGGGCCCAGATTCCCGAGCAATTCACCGGAGCACAGAAATGGGGACAAATCGTACTATCGAGGCCAAAAAAATTTCCGAAGAAGCAGTCGAGGCCGATCCGTGAGCCGCGAAAGAGGTGGCTACAGAGTCTACAATACTCGCAAATACGAGGAGACCACCAAATTTGTGAGTAAATATGCAAAATCCCCGGCGAAATCAGCAAATTCAAGTCCAGCCAGGAGATATCACGGTGAAGATGGAAATTCGCCCTAAAACAATGGATAACGACGTATCTTGAAGCCAAAAATGATATCAGAAACGAATTCGTCTTATTGAATTATATTTTGGAAATGTACAGCGATTTTTTATTGGAAAATTTAATTTTTATGCGAAATTTGTTGATTTTTTTGAAAATTTTTTGTTTTTATTGTAATTTTGAATCATTTTCTAGCTCAAAATTGAATTTACGGGTGGCTCTTGACGTGAAGAGTCGTATTTTAGAATGTTTCACCGATTTTTCGACCGAAAATTTTTGAAAAATGGATTTTTTATCAAATTTCCGCAAAAATTTTTGATTTTTGGATAAAATCTCAAATCCAAATTATTGTGTCCTCGTAATGATTTGCTCACTGATGTAATTACAATGCAATTTATCTAATTTTCATCCATCTCTGACGTTCTTATCAATAATTTTTGGGGAACTACTTTTTTTGTTGCTAATTGTTGTTAAACTAAGTTAATATTACACTCATTTATTAATAAATCGACATTCGTTAAGAGGGGTTTCGAGTGGGAATTAGCAAGAATAACAATATGAATAACTAAAATTTCGGAGAAAACTACTGTAATTTGTGATATAATTAGGGGTTTTCGCTATAAACAAAGGTCCAAAATGGGAATAAAACTACCAAAAATCGAATAAATAACCTTGAGATTCGTAATGGCCAAAAAGAATTGGAATTTTTGAAAATAATTTACAATTATTGCACAGCAAATTTGCAAAAAAATTTTTGGCAAATTTGCTTTTCAATCTAAATATTAGATTCGAGAATGTTCCGTGGCCAAATTGAGCATATACGCGACGGCCTGCGACAAGTCTTCGGTTTGTCCCAACTTTTCAATGGGCGTGGTCAGGATTTGGGAGCGGGTTGGCTGCCGGCGGACTCGATCGTACGCTGATTTTAACATCCTGAAAATTTTTTAAGGATATATAACCGTATTTTACAACATGAAAAAAAAATTAAGGCTATTTTTATCAAAAAATGTCATTTTTTCTTCAAAAACATTCAAAAAATCCGAGTTTTCGCGCATAATTCGTATTTAAATTTGGATGGGATGTCGTATTTTACTCCGAAATCTCCTGCAAAAGCGATTTTAGGCCTGTATCTTTCAATTCAGCCTGATTTTCAATCAAAATCTCCCCTCAAACTTGGAAAAGATCCATTTTTTACATAAAATTATAATACACTAAACTATTTTACCCCCAAATCGATTCCAAATGTAATTTCAGCCCTTTTCTAGCCATTCAAAACCATAAAACTTCCAAAATTCCCAATCTTTAATCTAAAATTATATTACACTTGACATCAAAAGTTCATATTTTACCTTAAAATCGATTCCAACTGTAATTTCAGCCCCTTTCATCTGTGTTGAACCCAATTCTCCCTTAAAATCCTCATCAAATTTCAAAAAATTCCATTTTTCCCTCAAAACTTACTCATTTTCGGTTTGAAGAACCCTGATCAGATTTCCCAAATCATCCGGAGTGGCCTCTCTACACAATGAATCGCTGTCTCGTTTCCTGAATTCCGGCGTCAAATGGATTTGAAGGGGGGTTTGACGCTGTGGAATTGGTGGTGGAGTGACCTTATCATAGACAAAAACCTCATCAATGGTCTCGTTTTTATGGTCCGGCTCGTCGGTGAAGGTCGCCGGACTCACCGTAACGTAGCCCACTCGACCGGTCGATCTTCGTCGCATCTTATTGTGGACGAATTGGGTGAAATCGCGGACATTATCCAACGCGTTCGTCTAAAAAAAGGTAAAATTGGTTAAAAAAAAGAAGAAGAAAGCACTGTGCAGAAGCAAGCAATTTTGTGTGCACAGTGCATTCGCGAAATTTTATTTTGCACACTGCGAAAATTGTTCGAATCTTCTTTCGCACCGTGCAACAACGCTCATTCTTTATTTTGCACAGTGCAAAGCTGGAACTGGAAAAATCGGTCATTGCACTGTGCAACACCAAAAATTTACTTTTCGCACAGTGCAAAAACAAAAAAGATTTCGCAGCACCGTGCAAACTCAAAAGGTCTGTCGCCATTGCACGGTGCAGGATCAAAAACTCCTCATAATTTTTCCTCGCACAGTGCAAACTTGAAAAAATTTTTTCTTGCACTGTGCAACACCCAAAGCTTCCTTTTCGCACAGTGCAAAAACAAAAAAGATTTCGCCGCACCGTGCAAACTCAAAAAGTCTAAAAATTTCTGCACTGTGCAAAAAATTCTCATTCTTCGTTTCGCACCGTGCAAACTCTCGAAAACTTTTCGGCGCACTGTGCAAAGCCCAAAAAACGGCTAAAATCTCCGCTGCACCGTGCAACTACCTACCTTTTCGTAATATTCCTGCAGTTCATGTTCGGGTTTGTGGCCTTTGATCGTTTTGCGGGCAAAGAAGCAGTTCTGGCACATGTCCACATTGAAGCAATGGAGACATTTGAATCGGAGCCCCACAATCGGGTACATTTTGCATCCCGCGCACTTGGCATTTTTATGTTTCGAGAACTCGGATCTGATCAAATGATGCAGAGATCGGGCCCAGGTCAACGTTTCCGGATTCAGATGGGTCCATTCGAGGAACTGGTCGACTGTCACGTGCTCCACTTTGAGTTGACCATTCGAATCCGCGACATGTTTGAAGAGGGAGGCTGTCGAACAGGGCGCAGATTTCAGACCAAATCGAGATGAATCTTCACCGACCAGTCGAGGAAACTGAAAAAATTAGAGGTCGATTCGTAGTTTACAAAAAAATTATCTGCACCGTGCAAAAAAATAGTCGCACTGTGCACACAATTTCACTCCCACTGCACTGTGCAACAAAAACTTTCGCCGTCTGCACCGTGCAAACATATTCCTTTTCTGCACGGTGCAAAATTCCTTTGTCCTTTTTGCACTGTGCAACCCACAAAAAATCCTGTCGCTGATTTCGCACAGTGCAAGAACTCCTTTTCTGCACCGTGCAAATTCTAAAATTTTTCGTCAAATTTCATTTTGCACAGTGCAAGAACTCCTTTTCTGCACCGTGCAAACTTATTCCTTTTCTGCACGGTTCAAAATTCCTTTGTCCTTTTTGCACTGTGCAACCCACAAAAAATCTTGTCGCTAATTTCGCACAGTGCAAGAATTCCTTTTCTGCACCGTGCAAATTCAAAAATTTTTCGTCAAATTTCATTTTGCACTGTGCAAATTTAATTTTTCATTCTTCCGCACAGTGCAACGCTCATTTTCTTTCGTTTCGCACTGTGCAAAACCAATTTTCCCTCCTCTGCACCGTGCAAATCTCCAAAACCTCTGCAAAATCCTTCAAAATCCCTCAATTTTCGCCATTTTTCTCAAATCTCTTACTTTCGCAAGATCCGTGAACATATCCACCATCTTTTCCTTGGTTCCTTCTCCATTTTCGGTGTAAATTCCAAAGATATATCTGTATTTTTGATCCAAATTTCCGTTCGCCAAGAAGGAAAGGGCCATTTTGATGGTTCTGGCTTCATTTGACATGGCCAAGCTCTTGAACAGATCCGTCGCTTTCAAAATCGCGTCTCTGACGTCCTTAATTGAGGTTGGGAAGTCGGCGTGGGCCTTTTCGAACAGCGGTTTGAGGATTTGGAACTGTTCATCGATGCTCAAATCCCCGTGATTCTTCAACAAGAGTTGGCGGAACAACAAATCCACGTGCGCCAGGTCGATCAGGTCGAAGTTGAGTCGTTTTTGGACCGCCCACACCTTCATCGCCGTTCGATAGTTCGAAAATTTGATGCGATTGTAATTCCGGAGGCAATCCAATAAATCCCTGAGGCATTCGGGCTCGAATTGGATCCGGACAAAAGCACCGTTCACGGAGGACGTCTCACTTTGGGGACTGGAGCTAAAATTTTCGAAAATTTTATATTGTACTAGATAAAAAACAAAAATTTTTTCGAAAAAATCAATGTTTAGCAATAAAATTTCAATTAAATTCACTTTTATCAATCTCAAAGGTCTATAGAAAGCAAAATTTATTCAAAATAGCCCTCTTTTCCCATGGATAATATCAAAAAAATCTAAAAAACGTAAAAATTTACTAAATTCAGCGGTTTTCTTTAAAAAAAGTTTCTTGAAATTAAACTCTCGACCGTATTTTATCCAAATTCATTCTTAAATTGCCCAAAATTCTTAACTTTTTCCAAAAAATCAAAATTTTTTGCTTAAAACACCATAAATTCGTCCTATACCGGGCAAAAACCGTCGTGTTTAATATTTTCAAAACACTCCAACATCCAGGAGCCCCAGTTACGATCGTATTTTACCATGTTTCCCAAAAACTCTTCCTTTTCCATTCCAAATAAAAAAAATTCAACCTTATACTAGGCAAGATTAGTCCAAAACTCCGCAAAATCCCTTCAAAATCTCCAAAGTCGCTTACCAAATCGTCGTAGACCTCGTTGACATTGTTTGGGAGCTGGTTGGAGACGTTGAGCACTTTGCACTTGGGCTGGATTGGGGACTTTTTAGTCGCAATTCATGGACCAAATGGCTGATTCTGTCGAATTGGATCTCCAAACACTCAAAACTCCTTCTTCCCGAATCCGAAGCCATTATTACATCGCCATTTTGACGAAAAGTTGCGATTAAACGGGCCGATTTCTGAAAAAATTTGAAAAATTAATCCATCGCACAGTGCAATCGGAAAAATAAAACAAAAAATACATTGCACTGTGCACGCAATGAAACGCCACAAAACTCGCACAGTGCAAAATAAAACTTCTCGCTAAAGTCTTCGCACAGTGCAAATCAAAAAAGTTTGTCGCAAAACCAAAACCGAATCCTTTGCACTGTGCAAAGGGGAAAATATTGTCGTCGAGATCCACGCACAGTGCAATCCGCACAATGAAATTCATGAGACGCGACAAAACTCGCACAGTGCAAACCAAACTCAGCCGCACAGTGCAAAACAAAAAAAAACAAAAAACGCACTGTGCAAAACTACAAATCAATCGTTTGCACCGTGCAATTCGTTCCAAAAATGTTCGCACCGTGCAAAAAACGCAAGATCAAAACATCGACTGCACTGTGCAACGACTAAATGTAAAAAATGTCATTTTTACCTCCGAAATATCATCGATTCGCTTCAGTTCGGCCATTGTGAATCCGTTTTGGTTCCAGAATTCCAATTTTGTGAGCTGTCGCTTGAACCAGGTCTCGCATTGGCACAGGGCTTGCTTCGTCTTGATGTCCGGCGATTGCATTTTGCGGGTTCTTATGATTCTAAAAGAAAAAAACGTCAAAAATTGAAAACTTTTTTATAAACAATGTTCTCCTCGCTATAATCGACTACTTCTCGACACTTTATAAACAAAAAACGCATCACAAATGGCCAATTTTTTCGATAAACGATATTTTTATATTAACCATGACACATTCGGATTATTTTTTGAAATCAAACAAGTTAGATAAGAAGGTTCAACGTATTTTAGTATTTTACACCTATTTAAGCTCTTTTTCGTCAAAATGAATGCAAATAAACCTAAAATTCAACAAATTTTATATTAACCATAGTAAATTTTGATCAAGTTCTCCTCTCACACTATAACTCATATAAAAACAGACGACTTAAAAACTCCTAAAACGCCGTTTTCCACCAAATTCCCTGAAAAAAGAACGAGAATTTCTATAAAAATCAAAAAATTTATATTATCCTTGATCAAATTTGAGCTTTCGAAGCCAAAGCAAAATTCCCATGTGGTCCAAAAAAAAATCCGAATCATCCGAAAGCCACTTCAGCCCATCCCAAGACCAAAACTCTTAAAATTTCATCATAAATCAAACAATTTTATATTACCCATGATGAGGTTTTGCCATTTTCTGGACCCAAAATCAATTGTATTTAAAATAAAAAGCTCAAAAAGTGCTAAATATACCATTTCCCGTAAATTTCAACCAAATACAACAAAAATTTTACCAAAATTAATAATTTTTATATTATCCATGACATTTTTTATCCATTCTTGAGCCAAAATCACCCTCATATATCAACCAATGCTCTAAAACCCCAGAAAATTAATTTTTCTACTAACGCAGCTCTAAAACAAACACAATTTGAGCAAAATTAAATTTTTAAAAGTATTACCCATAATATTTTTTGTCAATTTTTTGGTTAAACGGGCAAGCAATACCCATAAAACCTAATACAATTCAATTTTATACTACTTCCAAACCAAAACAATCAGAACTTCGCAAAAAATCCAAATTTTTTATATTATCCATGACGACTTCTCATCAAAGCCCCTGAAAAAGCTCTTACATCTCGGTTAATCCATTCCACTGCTCGGTCATCTCATTCCATTGACTTTTTAGGTTCTTCAGATCATCGAATTCGAATTCTTTCATTAAATTTTCCGCGATTTTTTGCAGATTCATGTATTCATCGTAATGTTTATTATATTCAGCGGTCAGCTGGTCTAACGCCGACAAATCCTTGAAAATCTCCACTTTCTCGGCTGTGGGTTGAATCCTCTGCAGCCATTCCTTCACCGGAGTTCGATGATTTTCAAATGCCCTGAGGGCATCTAGAAGATTCTGGAGTTCATTTCGACGGCATTGGAGGGAAATCAGTTTCTCGTCGAGTTCGCGACGACAATTCTGGAGGCGGGTCTCGAAGACCGAGTGGTTCTGGGCTGCTCTTTCCGCATTCAGGAGCATTTTCTTGCCTTCTTGGAGGTCTTCACATCGGTTCTGAAAAAATTCAAATTAAATATAAAAAATTGTAAAATACGGTGTGTCCAGTTGAAATGTAAAGTTTCAATCACATTTAGACCCCATTTTAGGTCGAATTTCTCACATAAATAGCAATTTTAACAACTTTTTATATTATCCATGACAAAATTTAGTCAAAATTGAAAATTTGAAATGAGAAAAATGGTAAAATACGCCCCAAATAAGATTATACTACAAATAGAAACCAACCTCACTTAAATTTCCACTTAGAAATAGCAATTTTTCCAATAGTTAACATTATCCATGGCAAAATTTAGCATAAATTAAAAGTTTAAATGCAAAAAACGGTTGAATAAGTACTGTCTGGCTATATAAAAGACCAAGAGGCACACTACAACTACATTTGGGTCAAAAGTTTATACAAAATCCCATTTTTTAGCCATTCTTATATTATCAATGGTGAAATCTGACAAAAAATGTTTCAAAACTTCATTTATCATAAAACCCCCTTAAATTTCATAATAGCCCACAAACATTCATAAAATTTCGCTTTACAGACCAAGAAGCATCAAATTTCCGCTTCTCCGATATTATTCATGACACCAGCTATTTTCGGCCAAAAATTCACTGTTTTCAAAATAAATTCAAAACAAAATTCGTGATCATGAATCAGCCGTCTCAAATATTCATACTATTATCAAACCCGACAAATTTTGAAACCATTTTTTTCCAGTATTTATATTGTACTAGGTATTTTTGCCGATAAAACGCTATTTTTGCTCTGAAACCGAATCGAACCAACAGAAAATGAATTAATATTCAAAGATAAAGGTCCGAAACATCTTTTTACATCAAAGACCCCGCAAAAAACCATCAGAATTCCTCATTTTCTCAATTTAATTAAAATTCAAAAAGCCAAAATGGCTTGAAAATTCGAAAAAATGGGTGCAGACTCGAAACACTCACACTAATCCGCTTATACAACACGAAAATGGCGTGCGAATCGGCGAGATCGGCTCGAATTTCCAGGTCCCGTTCGGCGTTTCGCAATTGTGCTCCGAGCTGTGCGACGTGGTCCAAGTCCGGGTTCAGGGCTTGAAAATTGGCTGCGTTCAAGGATCGGCGATGGATATTCAACGATTTGCGACGTTCGGCATCGGACGCTGGAAAAAAGAGACATTTTTTGGAAAATTTTATATTTTTTTAGGTAAAACTTGAAAAAAGTGGTTCAAAACAAGGTGGAAAAGACGTAAAGTATAGCTAAAAATTATTAACAAGATCTAGCACATCATTTTCGAACCTTTGGAAAAAATTTACACTATAGATTTTCCCAAAACTTGAGGAATTATATTGCACTTGACATCTGATGTCAAAACTCGAAAGTCCGATAAAAAATTTGTAAAATACGACATTTTATTTGGTTTCAAAGTTTTAACAAGCCAAAACTATGTAATGGAGTGGTTTTAATCACTTTTCTATCGAATTTCATAAAAAAATTGACATTGTTTTAGACCAGACCTTCTCATGCAAAAAACCTATAGTTCAGGTGGATAAACAAACAAAAATTACGATAAAATTATTCTACAAAACTCAAGGCATTGTCTTGCAAGTCTTAAAGTTAAAATTGCGTCTTTAGTCGCAAAAATTTATATTACACTAGACATCAGATATTTGAAATCGAAATTTGAAGGTAAAATACGGAATAAAACAATGTAGCAGTCTAAATATGACACTTAGACAACGAAAAAAGCTTCTAATAAAAAATCTAGTCCAATTCTAGCAAAAAATTATATTACACTTGACATCAAATATGAACTTACTGCTCCGAAGGCCTCCGCGCTGGAAATTGGATTGCTCAAAGCCACCGGCCGACGAGGCGGATTGAGAGAAGCGCACGCACTGATCGGTAATCTGATCGAACTGCTTGACCAGCGCTTGGACCTTCTGCAAGTTGGACATTCCAAAGAAATGATTCGAAATGGATAGATATATAAATATTCAAATAATTCAGAGGTATTTTGGAGTTTACTACACTGTTTGGAACATACCACAGCTAGTTTTGTCGCTGCGATGTGGATTTCCGAGATTTGGGGATTTGTTGCACAATGCCAAAAATCAAATTTTCGTGTCAGAGAATAGAAAAGTAATCGAATACAATGAAAATTTACAGTAATTTTGACTAAAAACTGCTTGTTAAGGTAAAATACGACACCTTTGACCCCTGTCATTGTATTAAGCGCAAAAAATTAAATTACATTACACTTGACATCAAAATATCAAAAAAATCCTTGCGGGTGTAAAATTTCCCTTGCCAAAATCAGTGGCATGTAAAAGAAGGTTGAAACTCAAACCTGCGCCACATTTTCTTTGTTCTCGCCGAAGTTGGCCTCGCCCATGAAGCTCATTGTGTGGTTTTTTGGGCCGCGGAGGCGGTCACTGGTCACTTTTCCTGAAACGACATGACATTTCGCGTAAATATAATAGAATATCGGAAATTGAGGCTTTGCGCAACTTGACGGAGGAATTTCTTAATCGGAGCGGGGGTTTTTTGGGACTCAAAGGGAGTTTTTTCATGATGAATAATATCGGAAACTGAAAAAAAGTCTTGAAAAAATCAGAGATATGGATGTAGTAAAATACTTCTTTTCCGGTGAAGCTTGAAATTAACTGTTACACTAACATTTCTTTAAAATTTACTTCAAAAAACGACAAATTTTTTGTTATCATCGAGAATATCAAGAAATGACATAAAACGCAATCAACCTGCCTGATTTTTGATATGAAAATCTTTCTAATGTAATGAAAGCGCCTTGTAAATAATTTATCAGCCAAACCCACAAAATAATTCTGCGATTTTACCCCAGAAAAATCAAAAAGTTTAGTCATCATGGATAATATCGGAAGACCCTGTCTACACTTAAATACAGTAAGATCAGAGAAGAAAATTGTGTTTAACCGGTGAAATAGGGATCTCGACGGAATTTTATCTCATTTTACCAGGTTTATCATCAAGAAAATTTCAAAAAAACGTTCTAATCATCATGAATAATATCGAAAAGTCCCGTTTTCCTTAAAATCAGCTTCGAAAATAATTTTTAATAGCGAAACTAACATTGGCGACTGCTATACCAGCCTTTTAGAGCAATTTCAATCTTTAATCGCCCGTATTTTACCAAGAACCATCAAAAATTTCAAAAATGTCATCAGTTCTCTGCCTAAAATAAAACAAATCGTATATCTCGCGAGAAAACCCGTTTCCCCACGTAAAATACTTTCCCAGATATCTTGAAAGGCCTGAAGATCCATTTGGAAATTTGAGCCGCCTTAAGCCCGGAGGGTTTTTGTTTGGTTTCCGCGCATTTTCTAATCCCCAATACATCTAAATTCATGTCGCATGGTAACATCGGTCATTTATCAAAGGCAAAAGTCGTCGCCGAACCCCCCGAAATTGCCTGTTATACGATTTTTATTAAGATACCAAGCTATTTTTAGCTGAATATTACTATTTATGACCAAAAAACAGTAAAAAGTCATTAAAAATCGGGGAAATTTGAAAAAAAAACAAAAAAAATTGAGGAAAATTAAGAGAAACTCAAGCAAACACAAGAAGATACGACGACGTTAAGGCTGTGAAATAAAGGATAATCCCATTAAATTCCCATTACCCATCTCAACATCTCCATTTTTCGGGAGAGGGCGGTAAATTCTCGCGCCAGATGGCCATAAACATATGGAATGGTGTCAATACGATTTTGAATACCATAAGAAATAATCGTATACGAGATTTTATAATTCCTCATGACATATAATTTTATATAAACAACAAGAAAAAATTTTTTTGAGGAAAATTTTAAAAAAAAATCAAAAAATCTCAATTTCCAGGATTGAAAATTTGTGGAAACATTGCAAAAATACTTAAAATGGAATATCAAAATGATACTGATATATTTGAGACCTTGAAACCCCTCCCTTTCCGGCTTTTAAGCCTATTCTCCACGGGTTTAAGACCACTTTTGCGAACCAAAAATATATCTCCATATCCCCACTTGCATAACTCATTCCCAAGGAGAAAAAACGCTTAACGATTCTTCCAGGACCCCTCTTCCGGCTCTCTCCGGATTTCCTTTCGGATAAAGCCATAAAGAATTAGCATAACAAATAAAACTGCACGGTGCAAAAAATAAAATCGACTTTTCTGCACTGTGCGGAGGAGAAGTTGGGTTGAATGACGTCATTTTGGAAAGGCTAGGACATGAGTAAATTTAGTGCACAACAAAAAATTCCGTAGTTTCTCGCAAAGTTCAATTTTTGACAAATTTTTCGATTGCACTGTGCGAAAAATTAAATTAGGATTTTCGCACAGTGCAAAGGCAGAGATGACATTAAATTTACATTTTACAGTTAGAAATTGAACGATTAAAACTAGAATCCCAAAAACCGTCAATTTTTTTTATTGCACTTCGCAGTTCTAGGTCAACTTTCCTACTGCACAGTGCAAAGAATACAATTAAAGTTTTCTGCACTGTGCGGTAGAAAAGAAGCCCACCTATGCCATTGCGTGGCAAGAAAAAAACATCGCCAGCTAATGGCTTGGGTAAACAAGGCTATTTTTCATTGCAAAATGCAATAACAACACGCGTTTTTCTTTCGAGCAGTGCCAAAACAACATTTGTTTTTGCTGCACAGTGCAGTGAAAGATGAAGAAGAAAATCGAATTTTCTAAAATGCAGCAGAGCTTTTGTTTCGGATTTTTGCACGTGCGGAAGGTAAATTCTTTCCCATTGCACTGTGCGGCTGGAAAAATAAGTATTTATTGCACTTTGCAGTGTAAAGCAATAGTTAAAATAGTGCATTTAGACGACGATGAGCGTGGACTTTTTATTTCAACAAAAAATGTGAAAATTTTTTATTCTGCACAGTGCGAAATTCCCAATTTTTCTGATTGCACTGTGCAGTTTCTACAAACTCATTTTTCTGCACCGTGCAGAAGCTAAATTTACAAAAAGCGTTTTGAAATAATAAATCAAGTCCTTCTGACTCAATCCAGTTCAAAAGCAAGTTTCATTTCACCGCACAGTGCAATGATCCGTTCAACTTTTTTCCCCGCACAGTGCATTCGAATACAAAGTGTTTTATGGACCGCACCGTGCGAAACATGAGAGGAATTCGAAACAAATGACCGAAAATAATAATCAACTACCAAAAAAGGGCAGAGAAGCGACGAAACAGGTGAGCAAGAATTCCCATTCGAGCCAAACAAGCTCGATGACCTCAGAATTATGCGGAGGGAAAGGGCGGGTAAAAATAAAAAAAAAAATGACTGGCTAGGGATGCGCTGTGTTATATAACAATATAAAAAACCCAACTCGGCGTTTCGATCGGAAAACAAACGCATTTTTACCCAAAAATTGGATATTATCCATGAGAAACAGGTGAAAATGGAGAGGAAATTGGAGAAAATGACAAATCCCCTCAGGCAACGAGTAATTAAAAAGATCTCGGAGGAATAATTCGATTACTCCATGAATTTGACGGAGTTTTAATTGGATTTATCGAGTAAATAAAGGAATTTATTGAGAAGATGCCGATTGCACAGTGCAATAGAAAGAAAGAAAAATTTTTGCACTGTGCAGACGAAATAAATGACGATAAAATTTCACAGTGCAAAAAGAAAAAAAGGCAGGTCGCACAGTGCAAAAAAGGCGAAAAATCTGCACCGTGCAAAATCAAAAGGTCAATTGCACGGTGCAAAATGGTGTCGCTAAAACTGCACTGTGCAAAGGAATGAGCCGCACCGTGCGAAAAGCAAGAAAATCTGCGCCGTGCAAACTCAGAAAAATCTATGCACCGTGCAAAAAAAGATCGCCGCGAAAACTGCACTGTGCAGCAAAAATAAAAAACTTTTCGCACAGTGCAAATAATAAAAAATTGCACTGTGCAAACAAATAAACGTAATTTCGCACGGTGCGAATTTTCTGAAAACTGTAAAATACGTCTGAACAACAGGATTTGTAACACTACAAAGAAAAATTACTTCAAAAAATCTTGTTTTCAACTTCCCAACGACTAAAAACCCTCAGGGTTTACCATGAAAAACGTATGGAATGCGCGGTAATCGCCAAAACAAACAGCGGATCAAGGGGAACGAACACTAAAGCACGTTCCATTCTAATATTTGCACAACAACAAATTTTATAGGCAACAAAAAGAAGGGGAAATTTGCATAAAATGAAGGGAAATACCATCGAAAAGACGCGCAATTAAGGTTAAGGGCCGTTAATGGCATTCCTAATTGAAAAAACAAGGACAATCCATTAAGCGAGTGGATGGGGAGTAGCGAGAGATTCTGAGAACGATAATTTGGAAAGAAAATTGTAATTTATGACAAGATTTTTAGAGCAATGCACGGTGCAAGTCATGTTTGGGAAAGTGCACAGTGCAATGAAATTTGAGAGTAAAATACGTCAAGATTTGTGAAAGAATGACTAAAATTAAAATTTTATTGTCATGTCAAAATGCTATAGGCTAGTTTACGAAAGAAAACGGCAAAAAAAATCGACATTTTTTTTCAATTGCACGGTGCAGGACACTTCTTATCCCAAATTTGGACATTCAAACGTCGTTATTCTAATCATAGGTCGGTGTATTCAAAAAAGAAGAGTCTTTTATACAAATAAAATTGAAATTTTTCCAAAATTCCACTTGGGATACTCAAAATGAGACAATTTAATGATTTGCCCTGTGCAGTTGGAAAATATTGGAGAAAATATTAATTTTGGCCCGATGAATAACCGGATGCGTATTTTAAAACACTTCATAGCACTCAATGGACTTGTGTGAGGTAAGACATTTAAAAAAATTGCAAGTTTTTGCATTTCTCAAAAAAAATTTTCAAACTGCACAGTGCGATCGATCTTAATTGTAATAAAACGCGCCCTGAGGCAAACCTTTTTTGTTAAAAAATACTTTGATTCTTGTGACGTTACCATGAACTCCTTTTTTGTTTATTTCGCACTGTTCGCATGTTAAATTTGACTGCACGGTGCGGCAATTCCTAAAATCTGCACAGTGCATTTTTCCGACGTTTATTTTAGCCGCAGATCAAGATGAAAATTGCGGAAATCGTTTGTCAGTGAGATGTTTCATCGTATTTGAGGTTGATTTATCGATGATTTCACCAAAAATTTCCTTTCTCTTCGCAATTCCTCGAAAATCCCATCAAATTATATAACGTTTCTTATGTCATCGTTCTAATTTCACGACGATTCCTCGATTGGTTTCAGTTCTTTTTTACTTTCTCTCTCTCCAGATCCATCCCATTTTCCTTTCGATGGTCACACGTCGCGGAAAACTCATTGGAAGCGCACCTTTTTTCATTTCTTTTTTGATTGACCTTGTTTTTTGCGCGGATTTCAAACGCTTAGTCCGTTGAACACCGGCTGTAAAATCAGCTGAGGAGTTTCAACTTTCTTCATTTACTATTTTACTGTTTTATTTAGTTGTTTTACGACTGCACTGTGCGGAAATTCGGTTTTTGTGTTCTGCACCGTGCAGTCTTAAGAGAATCTAAATTTCGGTGTCTACTATAAGAACACCCCCTAAGGGCATTCTAAATATTATCAACTTTCTATTTTTGCAACCCTGACAAAAAGAAAACGCCTTGGTTTTGACTGCACGGTGCAAATTTTGAAGGTTTTTTTTCTTGCACGGTGCAACAAAAAATCGATTTGAATTCTGTCGCACATGTCAATTATACCTTCAGCGCCTCGTCCAATATTTTGCAGACGACTGAAATTTAAATTCTTTTCTTATAAAGTAGAAGTTTTTGGTTGCACTGTGCGGAATTTACTGATCTTTGATTTTTGCACTGTGCAGTCAAAAATAGGCGTGAAAGACTTGGAATTTTTTGAATGTGTCACACAAACGTTTGCAAGATCTTAAATGTAGCTTGTGATGGTAAGCAAATTTTTTGGTTGCTTACCATTGCACTGTGGAAATAATTTTTTTTACTGCACTGTGCGGATTTTTTTTGATTTTGTCTTTCTGCATGGTGCAGTCAACACTAACAAAAATTTTTGACGCAGTGTGTAAATAAATGCCCTAAGGACAATAAATTTATTCTTTTATTTTTCTCTTGATTATCTATCGCACAGTGCGAACGCATTTTTTATTTCTCGCACTGTGCAGTCAAAACAAGAACCTGCACAGTGCGCACTGTGTAAGTGCGGTGAGAAATTTGTGGACCAGCAAAGTTTCATTGGGATGCACAGAGCCCATTTCTACTCAATTTGTTATTTCTTGTCGCTGAAAAGCCTTATTACACCATAAAAATTTGATTTTCCCACAAAACTCCCGTGCTTGCCCTAAGGGTCCATCTCAAAGCAAACAATGTTTATACTGAACCGGACCTTTGGATCGCACTCTTCTCCCATTTTTTCGTCGACGAATCGCGTCGATGGACAAATAGCGGTTTAAATTTTTCATTTCCCTCGCCCCCCGTCCCAAACAAAACGGGTTTTCCGCGACTTTCTCAGCGTCGTTCGATCGCAAAACGTCCATTTTTTGGGATTTTTCGTCGAATTCTCTCGCCAATTTTACTAATGACCACCGAAACAACACCTTTATTGCCCGCGGCGCGATCCAAGCGTTGGGATTGTAGTGGGATTACTGGGAAACTGGTAATGAAACCGCCGATTTAGAGGGGTCTTATGAAATTATTTTCCAAAATTTTTTTTTTCATTTTTTACATTTCAATTTTTTTTATTGCACTGTGCAGAAATTTTTTTTTTAAGTTTTTTTATGCACTGTGCAGTCGTTTTCTATTTCCGAAAATATTGCACAGTGCAATGGATCCTTTTTTCCGCACAGTGCAATCTTGTTTTCCTTTCGGGATGTCGCTGTTGCACGGTGCAGATTTTGAAGAGAAAAAAAAACATCGCACAGTGCAATCGATTCCATTTTCAAAAATCACTGCACAGTGCCAATTTTTTTGTTTTTACTGTCGCTGTTGCACAGTTCAGATTCGAAATGGAAAAGATCACCGCACAGTGCAATCTTGTTTTCTTTTCGGGATGTCGCTTTCTCTTTTGCACAGTGCAGATTTCAAAAAGACAGGTCACCGCACAGTGCAGTCGATTCCCTTTTCAAAAATCACTGCACAGTGCAATTTTTTTTAACTGTCGCTGTCGCACAGTGCAAATTTAAAAAGCAAAAACAATGAGCGCACAGTGCAGTCAACTTCTTTCGTTTTCCGCACTGCACTGTGCAAAAAAAATTATTATTTTATTTTTTCGCACAGTGCAGTGCGGGAAAACGTGTTATAATCGTGTACAAAATGAAACCATCGTATTGTACATCTATAAAAAAATTTAAAAACATTTTTTGCAGGATGTTCACCCGGTTATTGGCCTTGGCATTGGTGGCGACGGCAGTGCTCGCCCAAAATAAGGTGACAGAGTTCGAAAATCCAACAGTAAGTCATGAAAAACTTCTTAAACTTTTTTTAAATTGTCTGTTTGTAATAATATGTTGAATTTAAAAGGTTGATCAAAAATTCCATCAAATTGTCTATTAAAAATGGTTCACAAACTGAGATTTTTCAGTTATTTTTATCATAAACCACAATATGCAAAAACTACCGTATTTCAAAATCAAAAATTATCTATTAAAAGTAGTTATGATTACTTTTATCCATACTTTACCCAAATATGCCAATTTTTTTAAATTGACTTTCATTAAAAAATCAAAAAAATCAAATTTTTCCCCAAAAAATCATAATTTCCTCTAAAGTCATCGTTTTTACTCAAAAAATTACATTTATCTCCGAAAAAAATCAAAAATTTTCCCAAAAAAATTACATTTTTTATCAAAAAATTATAATTTCCCCCAAAATTCAAAAAGTTCCTCAAAAAAATCAAATTTTTCCTTAAAAATTTCAATTTTTCTCCGAAAAAATCAAAAATTTCCCAAGAAGCTAATTTTTCCTCTAAAAAATCATAATTTCCTCTAAAGTCATCATTTTCCCCGCAAAAATCAAAAATTTCCCCTAAAGTCATCATTTTCCCTGCAAAAATCCAAAAAATTTCCCTTAAATCATAATTTTTTCCGCAAAAATGCAAATTTCCAGGACTGTGGCAACCAGGAATCGGACTGGAAGCCGTGCATTGAGCGCAAGATCGCGGATCAAGTGTTCGGTTCGTGTTGTGAGCGTTTCGTTCCGCCCGAATGTCGGGGTCTGTGCATCTACGAGAACCACCCAATCGAGGCGAGAGTTGTGTTGATGCACACCATCCAACCGAGTCGTTGTCGGCTCTACAAGTATTTGAGTTCCATCATCCATTGTGCTGCGCAAACCCACGACAACTCGGAGTGTTGTAGAGACATGGGATTGGAGGACATTGGACCACAATGCATGCAGTTGTGCCGACCTCAGGTGAGGAAATGTTGGAGTAGAAGGGAAAATAAATTTTTTGAAAACAAAATTAACACTTTTTAGGCAAAAGTGGCGGTTTTATGGAGAAAAAACGTAAAATTTTATTAATTTAGAAATTTTACAACGAAAACGGAAATTTTTAATTGCTATAGCGGCTGCACAATGCATGTAATGCCTCCAGAAATCGCACGGTGCAGTAAGGAATTTAGTTTTTTTATCGCACTGTGCGAGTCCTGAACTTGAAGTCGCACTGCACTGTGCAGTTCGAAATTTGATTTTTCATTGCACTGTGCAGTCAAAGGCTCAGTTTCCCACTGCACCGTGCAGTCGTATCATTTTTTTATCATCGCACTGTGCATATTTAACTTTAATTTCTGACTGTGCAATCAAAAAATAGTTTCCTCATTGCACTGTGCGCTTTCAAAATTTGCCTGCACCGTGCAGTTCTAAATTTGATTTTTTTTGCACTGTGCAATCCAAAAAAATATTTTCTTACCGCACTGTGCAGTAAACAAATAGATTCCTCATTGCACTGTGCGGTTTAAACTTCCATTTCTGGCTGTACCAATTCTAATGCCAAATTTTTCCAGGCGAATCCCCGTCAATTGTGGGGTGCAAAGTCGCTCCGTAAGGACTTGGTTCAATGTCTTTCCAAGTGGGATCAGGTAATGCATTGTCATCAATCGGGACTTCGAGCTCGCAAGATCAATGTCCAAAATGAGCCCCAATCGGAGTTGAAACACATTTAAAACGGCCTTCTAATCAAATGTTGTTAACGTATTTTACTTCTCGAATAGCTGCGGACTTGAATAAAGAAACAAATCTTATTTGTGGAATGGATTTTTGGAACTTTTTCGTCAAAACATTGATGATTTTAGAAATTTTATGACGTAAAATTTACTTTTACGCAATCTAAATGACATTTCTTGATATTACATACCTTATTTTAGCCTCAAACCCTACATTATTCGCTATAAAACATGTAAATTATCGTCTTAAATCATGGTGACCCAATAATTGCAGTGATGAAATAGTAAAACCCTTCTCTTGTGCTTTTAAATATCATCTAGAATAGAGAGAGTGGTCAAAGAAACCAAGAAAACAAGCTAAATTGAATGAAAATAGCGTGAAGTCCGAAGAAACGACGAGAGAAACGAAAAGATCAGAGAAAACAGAGGGACTGCAGAGAGGAACGAGAGAGAATTGAGTTCGGGGAGGCGAGCAGAGAAAGGTTTCAAAAGGAAAACGGAAAGAAATCAGAGAACGCGAAAAATAAGGAGAGCGGACTGAGAAACTTTTTCGAGCGGGAAAAAGTGAGAGAAAAGAAAAGAGCGGGCAAAAAAAAGAGGGCGATCTGAGAATCTGAGAAAGAGTTCCGAGCGGGAAAAAAGAAAAGAGAGCGGGTCAAAAAAGATAGGCATGAGAAAAAAAGAGATGATAAAAAAGCGCTTCTTTCGGAGAGACAAGAGACTGCGAGAGTACGATGAAAAGACCGCGTCTTCAAGAGAGACGCCCGACTTTCGCACAGAGCACGCGAAACAGAGAGAGTGAGCGACTGAAAAGGACGCGAATGAGTCGTCAAAAAGAAAAGAGCGCACGAAAAGAGAGAGTGCAGACCGAAAACTGGGAAATGGCGCCTTTTCGCGAGGGTTGGGCTCTGTTTCGAATTTTGCGCCGATCTTTCCTCGAGCCCTCTGATTCTCTGCACTCTCCGCGCACTTTCCCAATGTTTTTGGCCTAATTTCTCTGGCATAAACTATTTTTTCTTGCACTCTCTGTCTGCATCCGGGTTGTGGGCCTCTCTAGACGGGATGGCAAGCAATTTTTCGCCTTATTCTCCCCATTTTTTCAACCGAATTTTTGCAGAACAACTTATTCCGGATTCTGCAACGGAAATTCTTTGCCATACCGTGATCTGAAACCAGCTATCAAGAGAGTTTCGCGTGATCTTCCAACTTTTACATTATATTAGGTATAAATCTTTGGTTTTTTCTCGAATTTAGCTCTCATTTTTTTATAAAATAATATTCTTATCTTTAAAACATCAGGTTTATCTTATTTTACCCTTAAAATTTTTATTTCCCTGCATTTCAGGTATGGATTCAACTCCAGACACCACGCTTGGCCAAGTGCTAAAAGAATGTGCGAAAGCCATCGCCCGAACGCGAAAGTCCCCCAACGGTACAGATCAGCCCTGTTCCAGCCAATCCAATGGGAATTCCCGACCAGAATCGGCCGATCCAGCCGAAGGAACCGTCCAGACAGTTCCACTAGTAAAAGAGGAGATAGAGGAAGTAATCGAGTCATATGTGACGTCTAGACCTCCAAATGGTATGTTTGTTATTACCTTGACGTCAAATACCACTTTCTCTTGGGGTTTCAAAGCATTCCATGCGCTTCAGAAATTTTCAACAGTCAAAAATCATCAAAATATTCTTCATGACCGTCAATTTTTAGGTATCCCTCCGATTCCCTCAATTTCCGAAGAAACTGTTGCTCCTCCGGACAAATATGTTGATAGCAGACCCGCAAATTGGACTGGACTCTACGCTGCAATTCAAAACGAACCGATTGATCCAATCCAATTGGGGAAAGACCTCCTAGAGGAGACCAAAGGCGATGTCAACAAGTATAAGGTAAGATTTGATTGTTCTGGAAAAATTATTTGGGATGTTTTTGGGTTATTTATTTTTTATGAGGATAGGAATATGTGTGAGAAGTTTCAGAACATTAAGTTACGATAGGGTGACAATATTTGGACAGGAAGTTTGTACTTTATTTTGACGTGCAAGGAAATGCTAATTTACTAGGCAAGGTCGAACGTTTTGATGGATTTAGCGTAGCAGAACACCGTAGTCTTTATTGAATTGCTAAAAAGGTTATATAATGTTTTGTAAAATACGAGTAATATTCTATAACCACTTTGTTCTCTTTGGTAGAAGTATAAGGTGGGAAACAAAGACTGTAAACGCAGTATTTCATCTGTATAGAGATAGGTATTTGGTCTTTACAGTTTGACGTCAATTTCACTTTTCTCCGATCAAAAGTCGCTCTGACATAGCCAAAATATTATACTTGATGACTTGTCTTTTCAGTGCATAATGAACGGTCTAACTGGCCGCCCGTTCCGTTTGGATCTCGCTCGAATGTATCAACGAAGGCAAGATTTAGTAGCCAAACTCTCAGAAGACGATCCCATTGTTCAAATGTTCGACTTTAATATGGGTACCATGGTCAAATTGGACATGGACCGGCGAATGTTCAACAATGTCGCAAATATAACGAATGCAGCCATCTTCAAAGACACTGTTCGGAATCGCAAAATCCCTGAGAGATACAGATTCAGTCCACGGAGGATGAGGGAGATGATCTTCTTCACGCCGATTGATGTAGAAGAATATCAGAATACGAACTCAATGGATGTGATCAACTGGGCTTGTGAGGCGTTCATTGCGGAGAAGACCAGTTCCGAGGAGATCATCAAACATTTGACGCAGAAAACGTTGTTTAGCGTGAGTTTTGAGGATTTTTTGATATTATTTATGGATAGTAAGTTGTATTTTGGAGTAAATCTTAGTCATGGATTGTTTAACCGCGAGTAGCAAAGGGTTTAATACAGTTTTTGTTTAATTTAGAAGATATTTGGACAAGAGACTGGGATTTTTTGTCAAGTTTTTATATTATCGCTGGGGATTTGATCACTTTGAGGTCTAAAATCATATACAATGGGCTCAGAAAATTATTTTCTTAGTTATTAACCTCAATCCATGACTGGTATTGGGCATGAATTCCATCAATTTCAGCAATTTTTTATATTATTTATGAGAAAAAAACGAATTTTTAACGTTTTAGCCCTGTAATTGATTCCAATATTAATCTTAAATCATATTTTAGTGTGTAAAAGCCCAGTATCTCACTTGTATGACCATCAATCCCAACCCCAAGAATGGCCGTCGCGTCCTGAAGCCCGAATTCTACATGTTCATGAAGCGAATTCTATTCCAATCCTTTGGCCTCCCCTTCCAAAAGTACCTCTCAATCAGCGTTCCTGACCTCATCGCCGGTCTCCCACCTCAAGAAGACCCTCTGGAACGGGCTGCCGCCGTCCTGATCGTCCGTTTTGCCAGCGAAACCCTGGGGGCATTTTGTGATGACCTCGAGGTAAAGAAGCGAAAACCAGCCACCGTTTTGGACGACGACAGCGAGGAAGAGTACACACCAGAAGAGCAGGTCAAGAAGAAGCACAACAACAAGAAAATCCCGGTCATTCGAAAGAAACGTCGGACCATCTCAATCTCCGATTAATTTTCAAATTTACACTTAAATTTTTTACTGTTATTGTTCTTATTTTACAATTTTTCAGATAAACACGCGCTTTTTAAGATACCAAGAGAAGATTTGACCAGAAAATCATGGAAAAAATGAACAAAAAACATCAAATTATATTGTACTAGGTTGTAAAATATAAAACGGCTTGAATTTTGTAATTTGACGTAAAATCGAGGAGAAAACGTGATGTCATAAGCAAGCAGAAGTCATAAAAAAGTTATTATGCGATCTTCCAGCTCAGTTATATCAAAATTAAACTTAAATTTGGCCAATCTTCATCTAGATGTCTTGTGTAATATATAATCAGTCAGAAATTGATTTTATTTGCCAAATAAGGTTATAAATAAACAAAGCTGGATAGTTCATGAAAATCCAGTTACATTTTACTCGATCACAAATATTCTACCATTCTTTGCACTGTGAACTCTAAAAAGTTTATGACGTCATAATTCTCCACATAGCAAATATGACCAATAATGAACCAAAAAACACTTGATTTATAATACAAAATACGTTTCATAATACAAAATAACGAGATCTTCTCCATAATAGCCATTCACGCCCTTAGGTTCTAAATACTAACCGAATCTTGGGTCGATATTCTCATCGTTTTCCGGCTCGGGACCCCAAAACATCACGGTGGCCTGATGTCTCAACCAAGCCGGCACATCGCTGCTATCGCCCTCCTCGCCAACGGCGACATGTTCGGCAGCCGGTCCAAAGGGTGCCGGATCTTGCCGCAGGGCATCTTCGGGGTTGAAATGACCAATCGGATATCCACTACCGTCCACCGAGGGGTCGTGGAGCTGTTGATGAGAGTGGTTGGGAACGGGGACCGACAATTCCACTACAGGAATTGGACGAGGCTCCTGCAAGGGCTAAAATAAGGTAAAGTTAGACAATAACAGTAGGTAAAGTAAATTCTATCACAATTATTTTGTTTGCTTATTGCCAGATAAAATCAGTCAACAATCCCGAAAATAAATACATTTCCTCAAACTTAAAAAAAACTTCCGCACCGTGCGAATTTTTTTAAAATTTATTGTACGGTGCAATTACAAAACCTAACAAAAATATTTCAAGGTGAACTTACTTGGCTAGTCATCAAAAATATGCTTGACGCTGATCCAAAAGAAAATTCGCCGTTTAACGCTGATCCAAAGAAAATTTGCCCTAGGACCGCACAGTGCAGTGACTTGTTTTAATTGCACTGTGCAAAATATAAAAAAAGGATGTTGCACAGTGCGCGAATTATCAAAAATAAAATTAAAGGGCCTAGAAAATTTCACCTAAGTCTAAAACTTTTATTTTTCATTGTCTGATTTTTGAAAATACCCGTAGGGCCGCACATTGCAATCCTCTTAATTCTCTGCACTGTGCATGCAATCAGTTTTTTTCAAAAACGACGAAAGTACAATAGTTCTAAACCAATTGAAAAAAATGTAATTCGTAGCCAACCATACTTGAACAAGCTCATTTTGATCGTCCAGACGGGCTGGGAATTCATTTTCATCATGAATAATATTATTCATCTCCATTTGAGGCGGAATCTGCTCACCAAGCCAATTCAGACTTGCAAGTGGGCCAGCCAGATCGTTATTTACAAATGGCAAGACCACTTGTTGTTGATGGTTCATCGGCGGAGCATCCAAATTCACCATTTCAGGGGGTTGGTATTCAAAATGGAATTGGCGAGGAGGTGCGGGAATCGTTTTTCGACGCTTTCTGACGGCTAAAATACGATTTTTCATTTTTAAAATTTTTATTGTTCATACAAAAAAAATGTTTTAAAAATTTTTTTTTATTATGCACTGTGCGGTTGGAATTTTGACTGCACTGTGCAACCAGTGAGACCACTGTTTGCACTGTGCGTTTTTGATTTCTTCCCGCCAAAAAATGCACCGTGCAAATTTTATCTCTTTGCATTGCACAGTGCAAAACCCGCGACACCCTTTTGCACAGTGCAGCCAACTGTTCTTTCACTTGCACTGTGCAGCAGAAAAATAGGCTTATTTTTGGTTTGCACAGTGCAGTTTAATCAAAGAAAATTATGCACTGCGCGGTTGGAATTTTGACTTCACTGTGCAACCAGTGAGACCACTGTTTGCACTGTGCGTTTTTGATTTTTTCCCGCCAAAAAATGCACCGTGCAAATTTTATCTCTTCGCATTGCACAGCGCAAAACCCGCGACACCCTTTTGCACAGTGCAGCCAACTGTTCTTTCACTTGCACTGTGCGGTTTCCCAAAACTTTTGGTTTGCACTGTGCGATCCAAACTTTTCTTTACCTTTTCCCTTGCGTTTGCCCTTATTCTTTGAAGGGCTTGGCTGCCCATGCTTGAGGCGATGCAGGCCGCACATGTTGCGACGAATGATCTGGCCGCACTCTCGACACTTGATTCCTCGGATGTTCTGGAAAAAATTACAATCGGTATTAAAATTTTTACTGAACGTTTGAGCTGATCGGTGATTAAATTAAACTCACACTTCCACGCCGATCCACAAAAAAGACGCCTTCGGCTTCATCGTAGCCTTCAATGGGATGACGCTGAAAAAATAAACAAATTGACGCAAAAGGGGTCTGAGAAATTGATGTTACAGTGATCTGAAAGATCCAAGATTTTTTTTAAATGATAGCCAAGCACATTAATCCGTATTTTACAACATAAAATGAAAGAAATGTTTCACAAAAAATTTATTTTTTTTCAAAATCGGTGTTACAGTAGCCTCCAAGAATCCGAAATTTTATAAAAATTTAAAGCCAAGATACGCAACACGTATTTTACATAATAACATACAATTTTTTCAGTTAGCACTTGGAGTAAAAACAATGAAAACTTGAAAAAAATGAAAATTACAGTAACCCAGATGACTAAAGTTGCTTTAATAGCTCCTCCTCACTTGAGTTTTACAATTCAAATACCGTGAGGAAACAAAGATACTCACGTCTAACAAGAAGCAACCTCGTATTTTACAACCAAACTTACAAAACGAGCTCTTGCATTCTTCGTGGTAGGTCGGTCCACATTCATCATTCTGGATACTCAGAGGTAAGTGACCGCAAGCCGAGGGCCCAAGAAGGAAGAATGGACAACAAGTTTTTGTTTCGAAGCAAAAAATTTGAATAAAATTTGGTCTTTCAAAATTTTTTAAAATTTTTGAATTTTTTTGAGATTTTCGAACCAAAAATTGCTGGGATTTGAAAAATTTTGTTGAAAATATAACCAAGGTACGATCTACAGTTGTATTTTACCAACGTATCTGAATTTTTACAATTTCATTTTTTGCACAGTGCAATAAATAAAAATTTGCGCACTGCGCAATTCAACGAAAAAAAAAATTTTTGAATTTGATATTGCGAGGTTCAGCATGCTTCTTACTTTACATTTTTCACTTTCTCTCTTCTTATTTTTTTTATTTTATCCATCTTTTTGGCCTCTGAAATTCCACTGCACAGTGCGGTCAAAAAACTTCTTTGCACTGTGCGGTCCGAAAGCAAACATGCACCGTGCGAAAATTCAAACGTCTTTTTTATTGCCAAGCATATATATATATATTATATTATAAAAGTATATATTATAATTTGCTGCACTGTGCAGTTTTCTCTTCTCCCTGCACCGTGCAATCAAATTCAAAAATCCTTGCACGGTGCAGATAAATTTTATTTCAGAAATTGCATAAAATTTTAATTTCAAGTAATTCTCGCGCCGAATTTCGATTCCTGTCGTTGTAGTTCGTCTTTAAAAATGATTTTAACCGTTGACAAAGCTTCTGGATTTATCTTTTTATCTTCTTTTGTCTCTGAAAGCCAGTTTTGTTGATCCATGTAAACCAAAACCAATGTGTAGAGATGGAATGGAACAAAAGTGAGAAGCACAATAAATATCATGGTCAATTCAAAGCAATCAGGCTTTAAAATGGCCTCCTGAATAGCAAATCCGGACAAAATTCCGAGCAAAATTAGGGTAAGGATCTGAAAAACAGACTACAGTAATCCCAATGGTGGTTGAATATCAAAAAATGTTCTAGAAATGCCATTCTTACCCCTAAAACAAACGTTGCATACCAATATACGGGCTTTTTCTTTTCCAATTTTCTAATAGTACTGTAGGTCACTAATACGGCGAAAGGAAGTATAATCCATTCAAATTTGTAAAACCAAGCAATTAAAAAGAAGCCAAACAGTCCAATCAGTAATCCAGTATTTGATACACACACTTGCCATCGCTAAAATACAAAATTTAAAATTATTTTTCCGCACTGTTCGGAAATTTTTTTATTTTATTTTACGGTGCAGTGGAAATGGAAAATTGCACAGTTCAATGTTCTAGAGGCTAATTAGTCAATAAAAAACTTATGTTTATATTTTGTATTACGCAGTTTGGCTTGTAGACTGCACAGTGCAGAGAAATCTTTTCACTGCACCGTGCGGGGATTTTCAAAATTGGTCGCACAGTGCGCGGAAGAGAAAAATTTGCACAGTGCATTTGAAAAAGGACTAATTAGTTGATAAAAAATTTTTATTTTGTATTTCGATGCGCAATTTTGCTGGTGAACCGCACAGTGCAACAAAATCTTTTGACTGCACTGTGCATTTATTGTTTTTATTCCCCTGCAGAAATTTGACTTACAACTGACCCAAAACAACTGCAGAAGGCGAAATAACAACACATCCAGAATTCAAACCACTGTTTTCGAGTCCACCTACTAATAATAGATAATTTCAAAGCCAATTACAAATTTTTTGCTATTATCGGGGTTAGAGAAGCCGGAAAAAGGTCGCTGATAACTGCTTTACGATTTTCTTGTATTAGAGTTTGCACTGTTTCGAGTTTTACAATGAATCCAAGGTTAAATCGCCGTATTTTACAAGAAGACTCTTTTGCACCGTGCGGATTTCTACTGTTTGCACAGTGCAGAAAGGTTTTTGGGGGTTTTGTGCAAAAAACGCACAGTGCACTTTCTATGTGCACTGTGCGCAGGGAAAATCTTGTCGCATATTTCGCACAGTGCAAAACACATTTTTCGATTTCGCACAGTGCGTAATTCCCTGGTTGCCATTTTCTTCGCACAGTGCAAAATATCGCGCGTTTTTTTGCATTTGCACAGTGCAATAATAATTTCGTCGCACGTTTCGCACAGTGCATTCAATCGCTTGCCATTCTTTTTGCACAGTGCGGCAAACTTTGATCGCCTTCTCCAATGCAAACAACTTTTTCGTCGACTGCACTGTGCGATAAGATAAGCCGTAAGGTCAGACACGTTTCGCACAGTGCACAATTTTTTTCTCGAACCGATTTTTTGTTGCACTGTGCAAGAAAAAAGAAATTGCCCATTTTGGCGCCGAAAAATGTGATCTTTGGTCCGAAATTTCTAGATTTTTCTTGTTTTCGTATTCAAATACGACGACCTCTCTTCGTAAAACCTTTTCGCCCTTTTTCGAGAGCTTTCCCTTGGAGATATCAAGACTTTTTTCGCAAACAAAAATGATTTGCACTGTGCAGAAACCAAAAAGAAAGGAAAAAATGAAAAATTTAGTCATTGCCTGTGGCAAAAATTTTTCCATTGAAATGTTGTATCTTTTCACGTTGTTTTCGCGCTGTATTTCATCTTATTTCGGATTATTTTCTCAAAAAATCTTGCTTTTTCTCAATTTTTCCCAATTTTTCAAAAAAAAATTTGGTTTAAAATCAAAATTAAGGGCTTCCCTGAGGTCATTGTCCTTTTCATTCAATTCAAGTCCATTGTCCTTCCGAAAAACAAACTATTTTCTCAAATTTTCGAAATTTTTGCCCTCTTCCCAACCTTCCTCATGTGTTTTGAGGCCAATTCAATGTGCTTATCCCCGAATCCGGCCAATGTGTACTCCGTACGTGACTTGCATCATGTTCGAACCGAGAAAATGGCAAACAACCGCTCTCGAGGAGTGCAAATCCCCCTGAAAATACGATTGGATCGCTGTGTGTTGCGTCTTTTTTCAAATTTGTTCGTACCTTTGCCCTGTTTTTGTTTATGCCTCCGCTCACATGGCAAGAAAGGGGGGAAATGGAGGGAGGAACGCCATGTTTTCCCAAACGTTCCGCGGGCATTTTATTTTTTCGCTTTTTGCGAATATTTTTAGCTCAAAACACGAGATTTGAGGAGGGGATTTTGCACGGTGCAAAGGGAGATTAGGAATTTATAATATTATACAGATACAGTGAGGTTTTATCAAAATTTCGATCGCACAGTGCAATTTGAGAAAGTCGGAAATCTTTGCACAGTGCGGAAAATTGTTTTTGTGCCGCACTGTGCAGTCGGAAAAGTTAATTTTGCACGAGCGCAACGAGTTTTTCAACGCATTAAAAGAGCTGACAATCCTTGCACGGTGCGAAAAATATTGTTTTACTGCACTGTGCACATCGTTGCAAAATTTGGATAGCAATGCTATTTTTTTTCTATTCCGCACTGTGCGACTTTACTTTTATTTTTTTTTCCGAAATTGTGCACTGTGCTGGCAGAAATTGTAATTTGCACCGTGCGATTTTCAAAAGCTCTTTCGGTCCTTTTTCGATGGCATAAACTTTTTTATGTGATCCTAAGGTCAAAGTGCACTCCCAGCAAGACTGATTGCTAAACACAAGGCTTTCACTTGAAATTTGTCCACTACAATATTTGTTACTTTTCCTCTTTGTTTTAAATGTGCGTGACATATTTAAAATCGCTGTTTTTTGATGTAAAGTACAATGCTCTCTTCGAGTTGCATTTTTGTAACACAAACTACGTCATTTCTTATTGCACGATGCATTAATGTTTCAAATAAAAATTGCACGGTGTGAATGGAAAAATTAATTAATTTTGCTCCGTGAAATGATAAAGTCGCAGTAAAAAAGTTTCAAATTGAAGTTTAGATCGTGTTATGCTTGGTTACTGACTTTCTGGCTTTAGTAGTTTGTATTGCCGCACTGTGCGGCAAAATATCTTTATTGCACAGTGCAAAATTAGAAACAAGCTGGTTGAACTGTGCGAAAGTAAATTTTTAGTCCAAAAATAATTTTTTGGTTTGTCTGAAGCCTTATTCTACTATTTACATTGATTTTTAATTACTTCTTATCGCACTACTTTACTGTGCAGTAATTCTTTTTCGATTGCACAGTGCAAAATCAAAGACGTTCCCATTGCACTGTGCGAACGCAAACTCTTTGTCCAGAAATGCACTCGTATTTTACTATTTACATTACTTTTTGACCAATACTTATAAGCAAAGCGCACTGTGCGGCAACAAATTTCCTACCGCACTGTGCAAAAAAACAAAATTTAAAAAACAGCTGATTGCACCGTGCGAACTTGATTAAACTTTCTTCCAACGCATCTTCACAAAGTGAATTACTCTCTGTTCCTGGCATTTCCATTTTTATCTTACACTTCCCTTTCTCCATTCTTTCTCAAAAAAATATCCCAAAAAGTCGTTCAGTGGTAAACAAAAGTTCCTCCGCTCTGTGGAGAGAGTGGTCCGACGTGGAGAGAATAAACTGAAAAAAATTTGTTGGGGGGAAAATATCAAGCGACGGGCCGGCGATAAGAACGGAGGTCTTTTTTTGGGCTGGCTTCAATCGAGACAAACATTGTTCGAACTTACATTTCCCTCGTTTGAATGACTGTCAAAAGCATTGTTGTCACGTTGCCGGTAAAAATATTGAACTCGATATATGTCGGACGTATTTTACCTTATTTTAGGTGGAAAAATATCGAAAAATCTAGGAAATTTAAGAATTTTTTGGTTTTTTTGGTGTCCGTTGAGTCAAAAAAAGTCTTAAAATTTTGGAAAGACTCCTCTTTTTTGCGATATAACTATAAAAAGATACTTTTAAACTTCATTTGACCACTTCAAGTCAACTTGAATCATCCTCCGTTGCGCAATTATAATTTCTTTCTCGAGAAGAACAGTTGACCCAATTACTAACTGCCTGGGTCAAAACTTTCTTTCATGTTTTGCTCTTGATGTTATCCATGAAAAGATCATTGTTTTGAAGATCTTAGGGTGCTCATACTGAATATTTATGGGCAAAACATGTTGTTTATGGCACTTTATGGCTTTTAGGGCTGGGAAGACTTATTTTTTCCAAAAATTCTAAAGAATTCCGAGTTTTTGAAGATTTGGTATAAATTGAACTGAAGTGCAATATAACTCTTAATTTTTGGAGGTGTTAAAGGGTTAACTGGTTGTTTTAGGTGGCTTAGTGCGTGGGCTTTGTTTCTATATTATTTTCGTGTGAGCGTTTGATTAACTTTCCATCAAATTTGTCATGAATAGTATCGGATGTCAAGTGTATTATAAAATTATATTTTTAGGTTGATTATGTAGAAAGTTTTATTAATCTGGCTACCCTTGAGCTCATACTTGGTAATTCTATTCCTTTACGCCCTTATTTATTTAATTTTACATCAAATGGCGGCATGGGTAACACGAGTTAGTCAAGCAAAATTTAACTTCCTATGTTTGTAAATTCCGAACTCCAAAAGTTCACTGAGGCTTCATTGATCCCTACGCTTGCTTCCAAACCAAAACTTCGCTATATTTTATGTGTCTTCGAGCTACATTACCCACTTTGAACATCAAATATCAAGAACAATATAAAATTTCTGATTTTCAGTTGCCAATCGAATCGATCATTGTTCACGGGATTGCACACAGTACGTAGAGGTCTGATATCACCAAAACATGGCGTGCAGGCGAGCGATAGCCCTCATTTCCATGGGTCAACGGAGCTTGTCGCGCGGCGCTCTGATCCGCCACAACTTTCGTAGTGTAAGTCTGTTTGAAGTTTGGTTAAGTGTTTGATGTTCTTTAGAGTCTATTTAATGAACTTTTAATGGGCATAACTTTTATGAATTCTTTTTCTCTTTATTTTTTGACTTTTTTGCGTTTTTGAGTTAATGAATTGAAGGAAAAGCGGGTAAATCAAGGTGGGAAAACTGTAAATTTGGGAGTTTCAAGGGGAATGTGGAGTGATTCCAATGTGGTGGTCGCTAATTTTCTCGGTCTGCTTGGACTAACTGAGTTTTCGATGAAATTGTTTCAATTTGGGGTTTTGTGAGTTTTTAAGGAAAGCGACCTTAGGCAATTTGAGTTGAACTGAATAGTCCGGTTTGAAAATTGTCTGATACTTCGTTGAGTTACTTTATATCCCCGGTTACAGGCGATTTTGGGAGATTTCTGGTTTTCGTGGCGGGACCCACCGAGGGTTAAAAATAAAGTGAAAAAACGGCTGTAAATGGCTTGAAATTTTATAATAACGCTTAAGGAATCACACCGAGGTGTTTGTTAGCGTTTATGTGTCATACAAATTTTGAATTTTGTGATGTGTTTTGAGTCCCGACACGAAAACTTGGAAAAATCTTATTTTCTGTGCAAAAAATGAATATTTGAAGATACTTTTGACTCCATGAAGGCATGTCTATTTTTTACTGCGATTTTCACGAACTTGGAAATAAATTTTGAGTCCTACCACGAAAACCTGAAAATCTCCAAACCACTTGAAAGTGTCTGAAATCTAATGGTAGATGTAGAAGTAGCATCCGTACCTTTTTTGCTTGTGTTTTGTTGCGTTATCACCCCAAGATAAGTGTTGATTGCTCTTTAATGAAATATTACCCAGAAAAACAGCGAATCTCATCGAAGAAAGTCACATTTTCTCGAGCGACCACTGCTCTTCCAACTCAAAATACAATATTTATGTTGCCGTAAATGGGCGAACCGCCTAAAGAGTTGTTGATTTTTTCAGGCAGTCGCCGCTTATCAACCCTCCCGACTGCTCTCGACCTCAACTGCGCTCCAAAAACTCGCAGACAATACGATCTTGGACCAGAACGACAGGGCCAAAAGCATCAGAATGGTTCAGAAGAGGAATTATGGTAGGTTTGAGGGGTGAACTTTGAAATTTTTGATATTAATTTAGGTAAAACTGAAGTGAAAGGGGATTTTTTCGAGTTTGAAGGGTTTATTGGAGAGGAATTTTGGGTTTTTGAGTAGTTACAGGATTGATATGTCGTATTTTACTATTTTATGTCGTTATTTTGGAGTTCCCCTGATTTGCAGGGATGTCGCGCTGAGACTCAAAATTTATTGAGTAAAATACGCCATTCAAGAGTATTTGTAGAAAGAGTGAATTTTGCAGTTTTATAGAATTTTTAGAATTTTACGTTTTCGTTGCGAGACCAATTTTGTCATAAAAAATCAGAAATTTGCGATTTTCCTCTTATTTTCCACTTTCAGGCTACCAAACGAACCTCCCAAAACTACCCGTACCCGGCCTCGAAGAGACAGTGCAGAAGCTCGTCGATTTTGCCAAAGTCATCCAATCCCCGGAAGATTTCAAAGTCACTCAAAAAGAAGCAGCCGACTTTTTGAAGGACGAGAATGCCAGAAAACTTCAGGATTTGTTGCAACAACGCGCGATGCGTCTTGATAACTGGCTGACTCCATGGTGGTTGGACGCCGCATACTTGGCTGGCCGCGATCCCCTTCCAATTGTGACCAGTCCCGGCATGACCATGGCTTTTGGGGACTTTGAAGGAGAAGAAGGGCAATTAGAATACGCTGCCAAGTTGATTCAAGCTGCATTGGACTTTAAAAAAATGGTCGATGAGTAAGTCAGAAGGCAGGCTTTGAGGGGGTTTGAGGTTGGAGGAGTTTTGAAAAGTTCTCCTGATTTTCAGGGAAGTCGTGGTGGGACCAAAAAATTGAGTTTTCTTTTGGGATTTTTTGAGTTTCTAGGCTCCAAACTAAACTGAAATTTGTCATTTTGGTCCTGCACTACCTATTTTATAGATTCTAGTAAAATTTGAAAACTTTCCCTGATTTCCAGGGTCTTCGTGGTGAGATCCACAAAATCGAAATTTTACCAAAAAAATAGTCGAAATGGTTTATATGGCTACTCTGTGTCATTGTGAACTTGCTTTTACTGATTTTTTCAGGAAGTCTCTGACTCAAGACGGAGGAAATACACCTTTTGATATGAGCCAATTTGATAATATTTACGGGACCACTCGAATCCCCAGACCAGGAAAAGACATCATCAGGTACGGACGGGACTCCCCCAACAGAGTGAACCACATTTTACTCACCAGGAATGGACATGTAAGAAAACTTTACAGTTTTCTTCAAATTTAGATCAAGTGTAATATAATAATTTGATTATTTTGACGTTCAGACCTTCCGATTCCCCGTATACTCAAAGTCTGGACAACCCTTGGGTCTTCAACAACTCGTCCACAACTTTAAAAAGTACATTTTGCCGGCCAGCCAAGAGAGAAATCCAGAACCAATAAATCTGCTGTCGGCCTCGGATCGAGAAACCTGGGCACCGGTCTACATGAAGCTGGCTAGTAAGTCGATTTTTGAGGTATTGAGGGCATCTGTTTATTTGTAGAAGTCCGATTTGTTCGACTTTTGGGTCCCACCACGAAAACCTGAAATTCGAAAAATTAGCCATTTTTGTGTTGCAATTGTCATATTTTTTCCAGGAATTGAAATGTTTGAAGGCATTTGCATCTTGAAAACTTTAATTGGCATAATCTTGGGTCCCAACACGAAAGTTTTATTTTTCAAAATTTTAGATTTTCTGATTCGAGATGGTAAAATACGAGGGGAAAAAGGTTTCCTTTTAAAATACGCTTTATTGTCGACTTCCAGGTTAATTTTTTGATTGTTTTCAGAGAACAACGCCGCCGAAATCGAAGCCTTCGAAGACGCCCTATTTGTGATGTGCCTGGACAACGCCTATCCCATCCCCACCGGTCATAATCGCCGCGAGGCGAACATGATGAACGCCCTGCACGGCGGCGGTCACAAACAGAACACCGTGAACCGATGGTTCGACAAATGTCTCCAATTTTATGTGAGCCCAAGCGGCGCCCTGGGCCTTTGCTACGAACACACCCCGGCCGAGGGACCACCGGTCGCCAGACTCCTCGATTATTGTCAGGACCGCCTCAAGGCCGGCCAATTCAATTATATCACGGACAATTGCGAACACAAACCGATCCGATTGAATTGGAGGTTGACCGAACTGGACAGGTCAACTCTACATGCAAATGTGGAGAAGAATGATGAGTAAGTGAGGTGATTTGAATGTATTTGAGGTCGAAGAAGGTCAGGGGAAAATTTGAAATAGGTTTTGAGAAAGAATGGGGGATTTGCAGAAATTTCCCTGATTCTCAGGGTTTTCGCGGTGGGTCCCAAAAATTATATAGTTACACTGGTGAAATACGATCTATCTTTCGTTGGTTGTATTAGAGAGTAATGAAAATAGGAAATTTCGAAAAATTTAGTATTTTTATTTGATTTTGACGTAAATTTTTCGTATTTTAGACGAAATGCCGACCTGGAGGTACGATCCCTCGAATTTGATGATTTTGGCAAAAAATTGGCCAAAGATGCTCATGTTTCCCCGGATTCTCTCATCCAAATGGCCCTACAGTGCGCCTACTATCGTCTTCACGGCGCTGTAGTTCCCACGTATGAGACTGGAACTCTGCGAAAGTTCAAGGACGGTCGAACCGACACGGTCCGCCTTCCAAATGAGTCCTCAAAACAAATGGTGGAGGCTCTGGCGGGCCCGATTCAACGCGACGCGGTCGCAGAACAATGCTCGCTGCTGGTGAAGGCCTGCGACGCCCATAAACAGTATGTGAACACGGCTATGAACGGAAAGGCCATGGATCGGCACATTTTGGGATGGAAAATGATCGCTGCCGAAGAGGGAATCGAATTGCCGCCTCTGTTGCAAGGAAACGCATTGAAGCGACTTGTCAGATTCCAGGTAGGGGATTTAGATTTAAGTTTTGAAGATTTGGGGGCGTTTGGGGAGAATGAAAGTTTTCGTGGTGGGACCAACAACGTAAAAAAACTCCCCAACTTTAAATTAAATATGATTAATTATGAGAAACTGACGCGGTAGATTGACAGCTCAGTAAAAAATTGAAAATTTTATAAAAAAATCAAGTTTTCGTGGTGAGACCAAAAAAATGAAAATGATTTGAAAATCGTTGAAATACAGTTTCCATTGGAGTTTAAAGGATGCTAAAGAAGTTTCCGCATCTTGATAGGTCATATGAAATCGTTTTAGCCAAATTTTGAGCCGATATCTTATTTATACACTTACTAATTTCAGATCTCGACCAGCCAAGTTCCAACCAAAAACGAACTCCATCTCGGATTCGGACCCTCGGAACCTGATTGCTATGGAATTTGCTACAATCCGAGAGAAGATCGCATTTACTTTACAATTACTGCCTACCACAGCCATCCCAAAACTTCGGCGAAACTCTTCCAGGAATCGTTGATCAGCAGCCTCCGCGACTTCCGTCAAATCTTCATCGACTCTGGCCGAATCCAGCTTAAAAACAAACTCTAAATTGTTTTGAAATTTTCAACTTTTAGGACTCATTTTTGAATTTTTTTGAAAACTGCACTGTGCACACAACTTTTTTGATTTTTCGCACTGTGCAATGAGATGATTGTAAAGCACTGTGCAAAATTTGTTTTGGGATTTTGCACTGTGCGAAAAATTGATTTTGTTTTATTGCACGGTGCAGTTTTTATTCGTCTGCACAGTGCCGAGAAAAAATTTTTTTTTTCGATTGCACTGTGCAGATTTTCTTGTTTGGTACGGGAAAAAACCACACTTACCATTGTAAAAACTTGTAAATTGTAATATATATTGCTCAATAATAAATATTTTTTGAATCTTTTACCGATTTTTTTGTGGAAAAATGCAAATTTTGATTTATAGAAATTTTTTGAAGTAAAGTTAAAAATTTGAGCGAAAATGTGAAACAAAATGTAAAATATCAATGGAAAGGTCTTTGTTTTACTTTGTGACGACTCTACGTGTTGTTTACAACCTAAAATACGGAGATTTTATCACCGTTTCCCTTCTTTTTTGACTTTTTTCGCCGCTTTTCAAGTACAATCTTATAAAAACAAAACAGCAACTGAAGATGCGAGGTAATAATACAGACGGCGTCGTCTTGTGGGCTTGTGTTTTCAAGCGCGACGACTCCATTTTTTGTTTTTTTTTTATAAACCCGATCCATTTGTTTAAAATCGATTGCGCAACCCGCCAAGAGCCATATAAGGTGATGTTCCCGGGGCGTGGGAGTTGATAACTCTCGTCTTTTCTCATCTTACTCTTCCGTTAACAGTAGTGTCAGTAGTTTTTTACAAGTTTCAGTTTGTAATTTGTCGAGTTAATCGATTCCGTTGGTCTTTCGCACTGTGCAGCGGGTTTTTTAGTTGAAAAAACGGGTCGCACAGTGCAGTGAGAAGTCGAAGGTCATTGCACTGTGCGGGGAGGGGAAAGTAAAATAATATTTGTTGGATTGGCAACAAGAGGAGTGTGCACAGTGCGGGCAGACATTTTTTTTATTTTCCGCACTGTGCTGTCGGATTTTTCCATTGAAAAATTGGCTCTGCACGGTGCAATAGAATGTTTTTGTCGCATAAAGTCAACTGCACAGTGCAGATTTCTGTTTTTTATTTTCTTGCACTGTGCAGTCGAGATTTTGCCCTGAAAACGCCGACTGCACCGTGCGAAGAAGTTATGTGTCGTAAATCTGATTGGAAGGAGAAATTTGTGTGGAACAAAGTCCATGTTGACTGGTTAAAGAAACTTTTCTCACTTTTTTTTGATTTTGTGATCAGAACAGAAAATTGCACAGTGCAAAAACGAAAATTTGTTCACTGCACTGTGCAGTAAAATTATTTTAGGCTGATATAGTCTGCGGCGAAGATTTGTTTGAATTTTGAAGACATCATAGAATTTTGCATTTAAATAAAGTTATGTATTATCATAAATTGCTCGATTATATCTTTCCTGCATAAAGCAATATACAAAACTATTTCTTTTGCACAGTGCAGTCGGTCGATTTTTTCATTCGTTTCACGTTTCAAAAGCAAAAAATCTTATTTTATTTTTCAAAACAATAATTTCAGGTCCCACCATGCTAATTAACAAGCACTATTTGAGCAGTAATCATGGAATGTGCAAAATTTTGCATATTATTACTGGCTTCATCGTCTCTTCGCTTCTCTGTGCCAATTGGTATGGTGGAAGGAGTTGTTTCAGCGAGAAATATGTTGCAATCCCCGCAGGCATTAACATGACGTTGGTATTTGTCAATATTATCGTGTTCATTTTGAATTTTTTAAACCTTGGAAATCGAGCATTGGTAAGTTGGGTGATTTTTTTGGTAAATCTAGGTTTTACTGTGGGTTTTTTGCACTGTGCGGTCTTTAGAGAATGGTAAATTAGCGCACTGTGCAGATTTTTGGATTTTTTTCGAATCTGCACTGTGCAGTCAAAACTTTCTTTGATTTTATTGCACTGTGCAGCCAATTAAAATTTTCACTTTTTTGTTTTTGCACAGTGCAATGAAGGCATAATTTGGCGACGCACTATGTACTTAAATTTTGTTGTCGCTGTTTTATGCACTGTGCAAATTTTATGTTTTTGTTGCACTGTGCGGTTAAAAAATTGTTTTGACAATTGCACTGTGCGGACCAAAAATAAGCCTAATTTTGTCATTGCACAGTGCAAAAACAATAAAAATCCTGTAAAATGTGCGTAGTGCGATAGATCTTTGCAAAAATTATTAGTTTTTTGATTTCTTTGATTTTCAAACTGAGTTTCCACAAAATTTTTTCAGGAAAAATACTACTCAATGGTTTGCATCTTCCTTTACTTCACTGGGATGGGGATTCTGATCTGGTATATGATCCAATTCAACAATCAACGGGGATGGTTAGCAGCTTCAGTGGTTCTCTTCATTCTGAACACGTTTTTAGCATTTTTCGACGTTAAAATTCTTCAAGGTGACATTGATGATGATTAGAGAGGATGATAATAAATTGTAATTAACCCGAGGCGCAATGCTAAGAATTAAATAAAATTTGGCGTATATAATCTACATCGGTCTCACATCAGTCTCTGAAAATTTTCGCTCAATGTTGCGATGAGAGGCGAGATATTGAATGATTTTTGAAACAACAGACATCAAAGAGGGGGAGAAAAGTTTTTCGGCCATAGCTTGGCTAATTGGGCGAGGGAAAGATTGATTTTTTGTAGAAAGTGTTTACTCTCCCATTCAAATCCACTGTGATTTTTCCGAACCAAAAATCGCAAAACAATTGCAAAATTTATAAATTTTTTTATTTAAGAATAAAAATGTCGATGGTTTTTGCATGTTTCGAAATAGAAATTTTAGAAATTTCTTTGAAAAAATTGTTTTAACTTTCGATTTTTGATACCCCCAGTCCCCCTTTGAAAATTTTCAACCATTGTCGCAGCTTCTATAATCATTAGCAGGGGTGGCCACCAGGTCCGGCAGTTCAGCCCGGCCCAATCGGGCCGGGCCTGACTCAAAAATGGAACATTGAAACCGGTCCGGGCCGCGGGCCTGGAGTTTTTCAGGCCCGGCCCGGTTTTATCATAATACCAAACCGTTGGCATTCATTGTTTTCTTACCGGGAAATTTTTTGATAGTGTTGTTGTTGAAATCCAATTAATTAAGTAAGAACGAGGACGAAGATGATCCGAAATGGGTCTATTAAAGTCCTTTTGATGTCATAAACTGTTGTTTTAATGTGTATATGGTCTTAAACATGTTTGAAGGCATTATACTATCTTAAATAATGTTTAGTTTATCGTTAGACAGCTTCCGACCGAAACAACGGCGGCAATTTGATGAAAATGACGGCAATTTGACGTCAAGTTGACGTCACTGTCAAAATCACAGCCCTAGTTATAACAAAACGGCAACGATTTTTTGGCAGGTCGCGCCCTAGCCGTGCTTCTGACGGGCCGGGCCGAGCTTGAAAAAACCTCTACCCGGGCCGGGTGGGTTTTATCACCAATCATTTCGCATCATTACAAATTTAAAAAGTTTAAAAAACGTTTGCACTGTGCGGTTCAATTTCCACTCATTGCACTGTGCGAAGTATACAAACTTTGCTTCGTTACAATGAAAACGTTTTTTTGCATCACTCTTATCATGAATGTAATGAACGACCAAAGATTCATCATTTCAGCGCACTTTAAACCGCAAACCGCCAATACAAAAGAGTGCTACGTACATATAAGGGAGGAGAACTTTTTTCGGTTAAAATTTTCGCATCAAAACGAAAGGCTGATATCATGATGAAGGTTGTCGAAATCCCATCCACCGAATTTCAACGACTCGTCGATCAAATTCAAGGGGATTTGAAATTTTTGGCGACTTTTAACACTTTGAAATTGTACTTGGCAAATGGATTATTGGAAGTGGAATTTAAATTGTTTTTAGTTCGAAATGGAGAATTTAGACATTTTTTGGCACAGCAAATCATGTTTGGCTCAAAGTAAGTCTTTTCTTTGCACAGTGCAAAAATTTTCAAAAAAAATTTCTTCTTGCACAGTGCAGATTTATCACTTTTTGTACCGTTTAAAACAGTAACCTTTTTACTTTTTCTATTCATAAAATTTCTTGAAATTCACAAAATTCAACGTTTTTATCCATAATTTGCGACATTCTGCTGCACCGTGCAAGAAATAACAGACAATGTTGATCGCACGGTGCAATGCATTTTTTGGCGCCAATTTGACACTTCTGCACGGTGCAAACAGCTTCATCAGTTTTTCCGCACAGTGCATCCCCTTTCAAAATTTTGCACTGTGCAAAAAAAATTTCATTTTTTTGCACTGTGCAAAATCGAAAAAAATAGAAATCTCAGAATTTTTTTGGTATTTTAGACTGAATATTCGGCATGAATGCAATACTGAGGACCCGGATTTTGTCCGACAGTCAACTTTGGCTTTGTTGAGCCACCTCCAGCCAAGTTTTGATCAATTTGATGGCTTTATGTCGGTTTCAATGAGAGCCGACATCCGACAAGTTGTAAGTAAAATACGACGATTTAACCATTGAAAAAATATCATGGTTAACAAATTTATCTTATAATCAGGCTCTTTCACCATCTGTTTGGTGAAAAAAATGCAAAATTTTAGAAAATTTACATTACACTAGATATCAGATGTACAAAAACAAAAAAAGAACGGAAAATTTTGCTTTCTTTAGTAAAAATATTGCTCAAAGTGCAGATAAACAGCTTATTTTACAATTTCAGGCCAATGAATACTTTGAAAGTATCAATTCTCATCCATTTATCAGCATGGATGAACCCAATTGGGTCTATTACCTTGATGACAAACAAGTCGAAAAATTATTAAATTCCACTCTAAAGGCTCCTGAAGGCTATGAATTTTTAAGTTTGAGACCAGAGGAAGCTGTCGAAGTTTCAAATGACACATTATACATGACAAAAGGTGATGAGAAATATATTGCGTAAGTTGTTGTATCTAATCATTTTACAAATCTAATCACTTTATCAAAAAGAGGTTCACTTGAATATCACGTTAAGGCTTAAAAATTTCAATTTACGTTTTTTGTCCATAACTTTCAAAAATTTATAAATTTTAACGTTTTTCTCCATAATTGGAAGAAAAATCTTGGAAAAGCTATAAAACGTATTTTAGCCCAAAGATCGCCGGTCTCCCATCAGTCGCAATGAGAAAAACGGACACAAAAGAGCTTGCTGCTTATATTATCCATGACAATTTTAGTATGATCTCCTCGCTGTTCACTCGGAAACCCCATCGAAACAGAGGAATTGGCTCTTTGATGGAGCGAAGATTCAATCAAATCAATGTTGAACAGTATGTTTGAGCCTGCATCGATTTAGCAAAATTCTGTTGAGCGCACAGTGCAAATTTTTGTCGTGTCTTTGAATTGCACTGTGCGACACTTTCAAACCGAAATCTTTGGTTTATTTGCTGTACAGGTCCGGTTAAATCGTTATGTTCATTTTCAGCATCACCGTTATCTGCACAGTGCGGATTTCTAAACGGATTTTCACTGCACAGTGCAGAATTTTAGAACATCAATTTCTCCCATCGCCTTAGGGATTTTTGAAAGAAAACTGAAAATCTACTATATAAACACTCATTCAGATTTTTGTGTTTTTGATTCACATCAGTATCTGCACTGTGCACACTTCCGCTAAATTTGGAAGTGCACAGTGCGGTAAAAAAAGATTAAAATTTAATGCCCAAACCTTTCCCAACACCAAAAAATCTGTCTTCCAGACTTGGACTGGTCCCGTACAAAGCAGTTTCCACCAATCGACCGCGAGTTATGGAGATGAGTGCCAAAGCTTACAACGTTGTGAGAGATTCGAAGGGAAATCCCGAAATCACCTACTGGACGTATCGCTCAAAAACACCAAAAAAAATGGTTGTCATTTTCGAAAATTAATTAGCTGATGGCAGTTGTATGAAATGTGAAATTTACGTTTTTCCCCATAAACGTGAAAAAATTCATAAATTTTAACGTTTTTGTCCATAAAATAACAATTTTTTATAAAATACGACTAAAAAATGCTTATAAGAAAAAAGTTGGAGGCTTCTGTGAACATCTGGGCTCATTTTTATGGTTGGTCGACAGTTTCGGGAGCTTGTTGCAGAATGCCAAAAATCGCGGTGAGTCCAAAATCATTGTAATCTGTTGGTTGTGAAATCTTGTGTGTAAGTTCTAGACACACCTTTGAGTCTGCCTAACCGTCTTTCTTCACATTTACCGCAGTTTCCGGAACTTGCAACACAATGCCAAAGACGTGTTGAAACCTAAAATAATATAATCAAAGGTTCAAATCCGAAGGTAAAAACTACAAAACAATCCTTTTATTTCCACGAAATCTCTTCACAACAATTTGTACAGCATCTTATCGTTCTTCCTTCAAACGACGACCCTTTAAACTTTTGGTCTCTAATATCATGTATAAGGTCGGAGAAAAGTCTTCCATTCAAAATGGAAGTGATCGAAATTCCATCAACCAATTGTCAGCAAACTTTTGATGAGATTGGTAATGATTTACGGTTTATTGCTACCAGTAACACTCTTAAATTGTACTTGGCCGATGGATTACTTGGAGTGGAATTTAAATTGTTTCAAGTCAAAAACGGAGAATTTAGACATTACTTGGTGTACGAATTGGCGTTGGAGACAAAGTAAGTTGGGATGAAAATAAAAAAGTAGAAAAAGTTTATTGCACAATGCATTTTTTTTAAATCTTGCACCGTGCGGACAACTAAAAATAATATGGGCTCAAACAACAAGACTAAAGAATTTAAACTATTCTTGAATCATTTCCATTTACTTTTACAAGACCTCCTTTATCTTCTCCACCACTTGCCACGCAATGCCAAAGCCTTTAATATTTTTGTTGCGGGACCCAAATCATTCTCAAATTTTTACCATAATTGCACTGTGCGACATAAAAATTATCTGTTATGAGTTTTCAGACTAAGTATTCGGCACGAATGCAATACTAAGGATCCAAATTTTGTGAAAACTTCAACTTTCGCCTTGCTATCGCATCTTCAGCCAACATTCGAAAAATTTGATGTATTTGTGTCCGTTTGTACGAGGTATGATATTCGAGAGGCTGTAAGTTTGATCTTTCTTTTATTTTACGAATTCTACAGCAATAATTTTTAAGATTTTTTGTGAAAAAACGCGAAAATGATTATAAATTATATTACACTAAATAAAAATTCCAAATTTTTGCTAATAAAGATAATTGAAGGTTAAGCAAAGTAAAAAAATCTCCATCTGAAGAAATTTACATTTTCAGGCCAATGAATACTTCGAATCCATCAATTCGCATCCATTTTTCGGCATGGATCCGCCCAATTGGGTCTTCTATTTTGATGATAATCAAGTTGAAAAATTGATGAAAATCACTTTAGAATTGCCTAAAGGCTATGAGTTTTCGAAATTACGTCCCGAGGATGCCGTTGAAGTGCAAAATGACACGTTATATACGACTAAAAGCGATGAGAAATTTATTCAGTAAGTTATTTATTACTTAACACAAAAAAATGAAAAATTGAGGTAAGAAAGGTTGGCAAGGCCTTCAATACTGCCTCAGGCAATGTTTCGTATTTACGTCTGTATCCATAATTTTCAAAAATTCATAAAATTTAACGTTTTTTTGAAAAATCCAAAGTTCGACGAAAAAATCGGTGGACTTTGAAAAAAGAATAATGTGAATTCTTTTTCAGACTAAAACTCACTGGTCTACCATCAGTTTCTGTCGTTGAAAAAGACACAAAGGCTTTGGTGTCATATGTTATCCATGACAATTTTGGTATGCTCTCCTCATTGTACACCCGGAAAAAGTATAGAAACCAGGGAATTGGCTCGGCGGTCGAGATGAGGTTCAATCAGATAAATTTTGAACTGCAAGTTTATTTTGAAATTCAGTTTTGGACAAAAATTCGATCTGCACTGTGCGGGAATTTCATCGTCAGTTTTTGCACAGTGTGGTTCGTAAAATTTGAAGTAATAAGGCGAAAAACATTTGTTCTTTTATATACTTAGATCTTCGAACAAAAAGTTTCGAATTTTATCACGCACTGTGCATAATTTCAAAAATCTATCGATTGCACAGTGCATAAACTGAAAAGTTCAATTTTTGCACCGTGCATCAAAAAAAAAGAGTTTTTGGTGTCAAAAGCAGTTTTAAGATTCATTTCATTTCATTTTGTAAAGTTTTGCACTCAAAACGTATCTGCACTGTGCGGATTGTTATCAATGTCTCTGTCGCACAGTGCAACAAAAATTTTTGATAAAAATTCATGCAAATATAAAAAATTCGAATTTCAGGCTTGGCATCCGACCTTCCAAAGCTGTTTCCACCAATCGACCACGAGTTATTGGGTTGAGTGCCAAGGCTTACAGTACTTTCAAAGACTCGGAAGGAAAGGAGAAGATGTATTATTGGGTTTATCGATCGAAGTACCCTAAAGACCCGATTGAAATTTATGAAAACTAAAACACAGTGGATTTGAAGGCGTTCCGACCATAAAAGTTTATTTATTTTACGTTTTTATCCATAATTTGATAGATTCATAAAATTTGACGTTTTTTGTCCATAAATAGCCAAAACGGCGTTAGAAAACCGGGGTTTTCATAATCGGGCTTAACTCTGTAATTAGTAGCCTGACTGCAATACAGGAACTTGATATATCTCACGTTTTAAATCCATAATTCAGTTAATTCAGAAAATTTAACGTTTTTTCTCCATAATCGAAGAGTTAAAACTACAAAAGAGCCTTTTTCAGTTCATGTACAAAGAATCTTATGTTTTATCATCAAAAATTAGATTTGGATTCAATTTTTGTTTTCGAAATTACAATTTTTTATCATTGTCTTGTAAAAAATCGATAAAAGTGACGTTTTTGGTCCATAAATGACCAATTTCTGTCAATTCTCGGTTGGCTCTCCGTTGAACCTTTGATAACATGGCTAAACAAACTGTCCGCAACGTTTAAAACGCAACCAAAGATTGGTTAGACCACAAACTTTGCATTAAAAAGCATAGAAAAGTCTTATCAGTTGTAAAGAAAGGAGTATAAAAGTTGAGACGATTCACATTTTGTAGTCGCTTTTGTAACATGAAGGTGGTTGAGGTCAATTCAAGCGAATTTCCAAAAATTTTGGAGGAAATTGATGGCGATACCAAGATGATTTCGCTGTTCAACACCTTGAAGATGGTCGACAGGCTGCTTGGAGTGGAATTCAAATTATTTGTGGTTCAAAAAGAGGCTTTTAGACACTATTTGGTCCAACAAATTACTTTGAAAACAAAGTAAGTTCATCTTGAATCGCACTGTGCAAAAAATACAATTTGTTTTCGCACTGTGCGGAGCCAAAAAAATTTTCGCACCGTGCAGTCTCAAAATTTTTTTTGCATTGTGCAATGATTTTTTATTTTTGATCGCACAGTGCAATGTTTACAGCACCGTGCGAAAAAGTGTATATTGCACTGTGCGCTCGGTTTGTTTCCCTCTCTTTTGCACAGTGCAAGCGCCGCGGCAGAAAAGAAGAAATTGCACTGTGCAAAACTTTGGTAAAGTCCGCACAGTGCAAACAACAAAAGAGAATTGGAGATTTGTGCACTGTGCGAAAGGAAAACGAATAAAATAAATTATGGATGGAAAGCGTTAAATTTCGTGATTTTTGGGACTATTATGGATGAAAAATGTAAATTAATTTTTGATTCGAAAAATGAAAAAAATCAAAAAATCGCACTGTGCGAAGGAATTGTAACTAAGTTTTGCACAGTGCAATTTCCAACTTGAAACCTCGCACAGTGCAAAAAAATCAAATCTCGAAAATTTTACTATCATTTTAAAATTTTTAGACTAACAATTTGTCATGTTTGTAACACCGAAGACGCTGAATTTGTCCGCGCCTCCACCAACGTTATCCTTGCCCATTTCCAGCATTTGTTTGACAAATTTGAAGGATTTATGTCGATTGCAACCAGAGAAGACATCCGAAAAGTTGTAAGTTGATTCGAAACTGATTTGAGTATCTTCTGTTCTTTAGCAATTATCGTATTTCACTCATAGTAAGCATTTTTAAGACAAAAAAATCAAAAAACCAAAAATTTTATATTGCTCTAGACATAAAATGTAAAAAATGAAAATGTTTGCTTATAATTTTGCATGATCTAACAAATTTCATCGAATTTTACATATTCCAGGTCATTTTTTATACCAGAAATTTGAAAAATCGTCAAAATTAATATTACACTAGACAAAAAAGTGGATACAAATTTTCCATTTTTGGTATTTTAATCCCTTTATTTAGCAAGTAATCGGTTAATGTGTCGATATTTTACAATCCTCAAGCTGTTTTTACCCTAAAAGCCCCAAAAAATTTTAAAAATTTATATTACACTAGGCAAAAAATATAAAAAAATGTATCATCAGACAGTGAAATTTAAAAATTTAAAGAAATAAAAGTTTTTTGCGTCGTATTTTACCAAGATCTTACATGTTCAGGCCAATGAATACTTCGAAACGATCAATTCCCATCCATTTATTACTATGGATGAGCCAAACTGGCTCTTTTATCTCGATGATAATCAAATTGAAAGGCTGATGAATACGGCTTTAAAATTGCCTGAGGGCTATGAATTTTCGAGTCTGAGTGCCAGCGACGCTCTGGACGTCTCAAATGATCAGTTGTGGACGAGTAAAGGCGATGAGAAATTTATTGAGTAAGTTGCAACCATTTTTGGGTGAAAACTTAAAACTTTAGCTTCAACGAACTTGGTCGAGGTCTAAATAATGCCTAAGGACAAATTTTTGATTTACGTTTTTCTCCATAATTTTCAAAAATTCATAAAATTTAACGTTTTTTCTCCATAAACTTATTGACGAAATTACAGTAAGAAAGAAGCTAAAAAATGCGAAGAAAAGCTAGAAAGTAGGCAAAATTTGCTAATTTTTGCCTGAGGCAGCTAAATTTTGTTTTACGTTTTTTATCCATAATTTAAAAAATTCATAAAATTTGACGTTTTTTCTCCATAAAATCAAAATTTGACTCCAAAAAACTTTTGAAAAGACTATACTACTCGGCGCAAAAAGTCCTCGGAATTTGCACTGTGCGGTTTTTGAGAATTTGCACTGTGCGTTTCGAAAATGGCGAAAAAACGGCTTCGCACAGTGCATTTTGGCCCAAAAACGTCATTTTGCACGGTGCACTTTGCATTTTTTGCCTTACGTCGCGCGCGATTCCCAACTTTCTCAGCGACAAATCATTTTTTTCGGCGCGCGACAAAATTTCGATGCGCGATAGGACTTTTTGCGCCAAGTGATATTTCAGATTAAAAATCACAGGACTCCCATCAGTTTGTATTATTCACAAAGCAACCGGAGGTTTGGCCTCTTATCTTCTCCATGATGGCTTTGGGATGACGTCATTATTGTATACCAAAAAAGAGCATCGACACAAAGGACTCGCTGCATTGGTGGAAAAACGTCTCGACCAACGAGATTATGAAGAGTGGGTCGATTTTTGTTGGGTTATTTGATTTTATGTATATATGTACTGTGCCGTCCAAAATTGAAATAATTTTGCACGGTGCGAAAAACAAGAAAACCTTCGCACGGTGCGTTCGCGACAAAAGAAAAACAAAATTCTGCACTGTGCGTGGAGGAAAAAATAAAAATTGCACTGTGCAAAAAATATTCTCAGTGCACCAATTTTTCTCCAAATTTTGCACGGTGCAAGAAAAATTAAAATCGCGCGCTGTGCAAAAAATGGGCTGCAGCGTGCAATAAAAATCTTTCCAAAAAACGCACAGTGCAACCAATTTTCTCCAGAATTTGCACAGTGCAAACAAAAAAATTAAAATCGCGCACCGTGCAAAACAATAAGGGCTGCACCGTGCAATAAAAAGTCTTTCAAAAAAATGCACAGTGCAACCGATTTTCTCCAAATTTTGCACAGTGCAAACAAAAAATTAAAATCGCGCACCGTGCAAAAAATATGGGCTGCACCGTGCAATAAAAAACCTTTCAAAAAATGCACAGTGCAACCAATTTTCCCCAAATTTTGCACGGTGCAAAAAAAATTAAAGTCGCGCACTGTGCAAAAATAAAGAAATACAGAGCGAAATTAAATAATTTTACCCATTTTAGGCTTGGCCATCGTCCATTCAAAGGGGTTTCCATCAATCGGCCGAGGGTAATCGAAATGAGCAAAAAGAATTATCAAGTGGTCAAGAATTCCAAAGGAATTGAGGAAAAATACAACTGGTTGTATCGCAGCAAGCTCTCCAAACCGAGAATTGTGATCTACGAAAACTGAAAATCGTATTTTAAGAACATTTCGACGATTTATTGTTGTTCTTTGACCGTTTTTACGTTAATTTTTCGAATTTTTCTTAAATTTTTGGCACTTAAAATGAAAGCATCTTCTTCTGTGGCAATGTATTTTACTGTAAATTCTTTTTATTAGCCAAAAAATTGTATTTTACATCAAAAAATGCCAAAAAATTTGGGAAAATGAGGGAAAATTATGCGAAAAAGCGTCTTTACAAAAATTTGAAGGTATTTTTTGTGATCCAAAAGTAGTAATGGTAGCCATTGAACAGTCATCTACCAGTTGGAGGCCTCTCCTTGTAAGATTTTGGAGTCCCAGAGGAAGAGAAGGAACTGGATTATGACCAAGGCAGCAATGGTAATATAACCTCCGCGATGGTCGTTGACGACAATCAACCAGACAATAAGAATGGCAGCGATCAGGAAGAGGACAGTCCCCACAAAGGTGTAGATGCGCTCCTGCAAAGCAAATTTTTAGATTAGAATATTCAAATTGAATTTTTGCGTAAAATTAGGGAAAAATCTCGATTTTTTGATAAATCCCTATTTCAAAAATCACAAACAATGTGTCAAATATCCTTCGAATTCTCTGAAGTTTTATATGAGAGCATATGAAATAATTTTGAATTTCAAGTTTTCGCTGTGAGACCAAAAAATCAAGAAAATCTCAATTTATAGCTAAATTAATATAGTAATCCCGCTTAACAATTAGTAAACAGAATTTCAAATTTACTATGTTTCCTTTTGGGACCCAATTCAACTATTTTCATAGCCAAATTGTCGTGGTGGGACCAAAAACACCAAAAAAACTAGGAAACTCGTAAAGTCGCGGAATTTTTCGAGAAAAAAATCGCAAAAAAAGACTGAAAAGATCAATTCTTCCTGCTGGACCATTATAATCATATTCGAAATCAAAAATCCCAAAAAAATCTTAATTTTAACGATTCTTAGAAATTTTTGGGTCTCACCACGAAAACCTGAGAAGTGAATTTTTACTTTAAAACTAGACAAAATCCTTCACTAGGCTCACTTCAAGTGTCTTTATCACCCTGAAGCCGTAATTTCTCTTACCAAGCTCAACTGGCTCAACTCGAGCAAGTTCAAGATCAAGAAGACAATGTTGATGATCAAAGTGACACTGTTCAATCCAGAGGTATATGAGATACGTCCCTCCTTGAAGCAGGAGCCATGTCCGAAGACATTTCCACAGGTCAACGACACAATCACGATGCCAATGATGACCTGTGCAATCTTGATGATTCCGCGGTGCGAGCTAAGGTAGTTGGAGTCGAAACCCATGGTTAGGAGTTAAATTGGAGGGTAGAGATTGGTCTGCAAATTATCGTACATTACTTCAAGCCACTTAAAGTAAGCTTTACCCATGAAAAAACGCAAAAAAATAATCGCACAGTGCGAAAAATAAAAATGCGCACTGTGCAATGAATTCAAGAAAAATTGCACGGTGAAATAGCTAAAATGTTCTAAAAACGTCACGAATTTGACTATTTAACCAGTACAGTACTCCGTTCAAGCCGCACAGTTCGTAGAAACCCTCAAAGTGTCCCGCACAGTGCAACAAACAGAACATTTATTTTTCATTGCACTGTGCGGTAGTAAACCAAACTGAATAAGAGAGAGATAGCGACGTCTACACTATGAGCATGCCTATCATTAATTTGACCCTATTTCGTTTCAAAGCACTGTGCAATCGCTTTTTAACTTTTTCGCACAGTGCAATCAAAAAAATCATGATATGTGATTCCAATGTGCGGGCATAACTAGATCAAAACGATGCATCTATCAGTCACAGAGTATACTTAGCCTGCTGCAACATAATTTAGGTCCCGCCCGACTCTCCGCACTGTGCAATATCTAATAACTATTTTTCGCACAGTGCGACGAACAGAATCATGATATTTTATTGCACCGTGCAGAGACAGCTATATCAAAAGAGGGCGCGGGAAGGGCCTATGCCACACTCGATCAATATCGGCTCCATTTAGGCCACGCCCACTTCTCTGCACTGTGCAATGTCTTCCTAATTTTTACTGCACAGTGCAGTTCCTTCTAAATATCGAATCGTCAATGTCCACATAAAAAACAATGTTCGCAAGTCACTAACGGACCGTGGGTTGTAAAACAAAGGAAATGAAAGAAAAGGTCGAACCAAAACAGCGCCCTTGAACGCTGTTTTAACGCAATTAAGGTACCCCCGGAAGGCCGCCAAAAAACGGGACCCTTTCTGCGCGTAAACAACCCGCAAATAAACGAATCCCCGAAATGATGAACAATTTTTATTTCGCCACCCGCGACCCGCCCCCCTCCGGGTTTAAAACTTGGCGTTTCGCGTGACCGAAAAAACGCAAAATACCAATAAAAATCGACGAAAACTCAATTCGATTGCGCACGTTGGTGTTGTAATTGCCCGCGAAAGTAAAAAGACCAATTCTGCAGATTGCGGATCAAAAATCGCAAGAAAATCAGAGCATTTGGGCAAAATTCGAGAAAATTCGCTGAGAAAACGTATAAATCGGGGGAATTATGGTAATCGAAGAGAACTTTCCAGCCCATAAAGCCAATTCCCGACCACCTAACGACTCTCGAACACGAAGAGAACGATTTTTTCAAAGAATTCTAACGATTCGTAAGGTTTTAGGGAGAAGAAACGTAATTTATGAAGAAAAACGGCGAAATTTGAGGGGTTATGGAGAACAAAGAGAAAGAAAAATTTATGAAAATGTCGTCAAAGACGTAGATTACCATAACTCATAACCATCAAGTGTATTCTCCCAAAATTATGGAGAAAAAACGAAAATTATAGAGAAAAGACGTTAAATTTGTGAGAAACGTCAAATTTGGAGGGTTATGGGCAAAATTAAAAAACGCAAACTGTATATCCATAAAGGACTTGATCTCAATTTGCATATTCGACCTTATTATATCGTATTTTACCACAGTTGTCGGCAGAAATATCAGATTTTCGAAAAAAACCGGGAAATTTGATGACTATGACCGAAAACCGTAAAAAGTAAGTACAAAATGGTATAAAATTCAGACTCTTACAATTCTTAGTCATCGCCGATGTCGTATTTTACCAATTCCACATGCAATCGAATCCAAAAAACGTAAATTATGGAGAGAAAACGTAAATGGATAATACACTGAAGTTTTATGGAATGCCAATATCGTGTTTTAAGATAACTAACCACTAACGGTGAAAAGATTCTTACAATGTCAACCATAGCACCCAAAGAAAATCAATTAAAATAAACGATTCACTTTATTTCCCCAAATTACGCAACAAAACTTAAATTTTAGAGGAAAAAACGTCAAATTTTACAGCAATCGCTACTTTTTTAATTACAACTTTCTTTACGACCCTCGGCATTGCATAGAACAACAATTTTCGGAATTTTTCAGTAATGACAGAGAGTATGTTACGTCATCCCCACAACCTTCTACGTATTTTGTCCCTACAGAAACAATTATATACTTGGTACCCTGCTTCTTTTTACAATACTCAGCGATCCTTTGGCGATGTCACTCGTCGGTATCTCGGCATAGAACAAGTAATCCTCAGATTATGCCAAGAAACCGTGGGCTGACATCGCCAAGGGATCGCTGAGTATTGCAAAAAGAAGCAGAGTACCGAGTAACTAATTGTTTCTGTGGGGACAAAACCGGGACCAATCCATGAGAGATATTACTATTAGTAATGGAGAATCCGATTGCAATTGGGACCTTTCCAACATTACAAAAACAATGATGAAAGTCGCAAACTTTGTTTACAACTCTCTGGATTTCATCAAGCAGCTTGTTTTCGCTCATTGAGCAACATAACGCATCATGCTTCTTGATTCCTTCCCTCTATAACGTCCAAATTCATAAAATTTGACGTTTTTACTCCATAAATCTTAAATTGCTGAGTTAAATCTCAAAAATTATTTGCTAACAATAACCGCAGTGGCAGTAGCCTCATATTTTTTGTTATTTGGTACATCAATCTTTACGTTTTTCCCCATAAATCTCACTATTCATAAATTTTCACGTTTTTGTTCATAAATAACAAATTTGACCCCTAAGGACATGGGAATTAGTCTTTCACGACAATTAGAGTCCCCATAGCCTCCTGGCTAGCCAAAATTATTGGTTCTTACTCTACGTTTTTATCCATAATTTTGAAAAATTCATAAATTTTCACGTTTTTCCTAAATAATTCGCAAAATTTCCCTTAAAACTTCAAAAATAGTTTCCCACTATTATATATACTATAATTAGCCTGCGCGTAGCTACCCATACCCACCAATTTTCCATAAATTTTCGAGAATTCCATCGATTTTCGATCATTTTTTGTTGACAAAAACATTTCGCAAAAAATGATCTCTCGGGTTGTCAAACAAAGTGTGATTATAATTCGTCTCAATCAAGAAGGACGAGAAACAGTGACGATGTAACACCGAGGAATGTCCCCCCTTCACCTGACTTTTTCCCCAATTGGCTTTTGCTTTACACATTTTGATCGAAAATTGCGTTAATTTGAAACTGGAAAAGACAAATTTGTGACTTGAATGACTACAGATGAGTCATCCGTTACTAGAATCTAGAATTTAGAGGCTTTAAAGGTTAAATGTTCAAGTTCTAAACAAAAAAGAGAATTTTATTAGGTATCAAATGGGATTTTTTGGATTTCTCAAAAATTTTTCCAGATTTTACGAAAAAATTAAGCGAAAATATGAACTCTAGACACTAACAAACCAATATAAAATACTTTCCCCACACAAATAGACCATTTTCTTATCAAAAATAGCCTTTTACCTTATTTTACCCTACAAAATCATCAAAAACTCAAATTTTCTCCAAAAACCCCAAAAATCATCCTTCAAATTCCACCAAAATCTGATGTAAGCCCTTGTTTATGTTTATATAACCTTCAGTCCGGCTGCTCGTTTTCGAAACCACGCGCGAAAAACAATAAAAATGGGAATTTTTTTGACTCCCCAAGTAAACAACTATTTTGAAAGTCGCAGGAGCCCGGGTAGCGAGCAATGTGATAAATACAAATCACTAAAACTGTAAACAGCAAATTTTAGTGGAAACTTTTGCAAAATATTAACAAATTTTTCATTTAGGCAATTTTTTGCCTAACATAAGGTAATTTTGATAATTTTTCTCGAAATTTTTAATCAATTTTGGATTCAAACTATAGATAGTAGTACCTAGTGAAACGAAAAATTATTTCCAGTCATCTTCAACATGAATTTATGCCTAAAAACGTTACTTTTCCTCCAAAAACAAGAACTTTTGGCAAAACCTTGCACAAAATCTATCTCACAAACAAATATATCCATTTGAAAACCTCCACCAAATCTCTAAAACAGATATAAACAGCTTTGAACAACATTGTATACGTTTCCAACGCCAACCCGGCCCTCCATCCGATCACATTCCCAGTTGTTTTAGAAATCAAAAAGACCGAAATAGAAGGGAAAAGGGAGCCTAACAAATGACGGTCAATTAACAAGCTGCACGAGGGCTTTTCCAAGGTAAAACAACGACATGTGGTCGGAAAAAGGCATTTTTGAAGGCCAAATCCTCGATTATATTATACTAGATAGTTGGATCCCAAAAAATCGAAATTTAAACTAATCAAACTATGAAAATCCCCTTAGGCAATTATATAAAAACGCGTAGTCCGATCGGCAGATTATCCTTGGTTATACTCGCATCTCATTTTCAAACTTTTTACGGTTGAAAACGTGAATTTCATAAGATTTCACGCTTTTCGCCCATAAATCACGTTTTTGTGCCTAAAAAGGAAATTTTAGCAAAATTGTTGATCTTGTGTAATGTTAGTGCGACGGCAGTACGTTCTCATTAAAATTTGAGATAATTCCGTCACATTCAGCATCTTTATGGGAAAAAAACGTAAATTATGGATGAAAAACGTAAAATCTCAAAAAATCCCATATTTTCCCAAAATTTCGTAAAATAAAAATAGCAAAAAAATTAATAGACCTCAAAAAGCATTTTAATAAGTTTACTAACTATATTCCGCTATTTCTGGACCAATATTTGGGCGTTTTTCTCATCTTCCACTTGATCGCCCGACGCTTCTTCTTCCTCTTCGCTATCATCGCCTTCAAGCTCCGCAATCTTTGCGTCCAACTTTCTGGTAAAGAAGATCTTGCCATAATAAACCGTCATGATCGTAAGGAGGATTATAGTCATCGCTGCAGGATAAGTCCATCGGGAATGAGCCTAAAATTACAAAAAAATTATCGAAATCTCACTTTTAATCAAATTTTCTGGCTGTAAAAGTCTTCATAATTAATTCAGGAGCTCAGAAATTACTCGACAATCCCTTACATGAAACAGATCGACGATATTTGTCCCATAAGTTCGATCGCAATTCTTTCCCATAAATTCATCATGACAATCACATCGGTAACCGCGATGTTGAGCCTCGTCTTCCACGCAACTCCCCTCAACACACTTGTTATCCACTCGATTACAAATTGAAACAAAGGTTTCGCAGTTCATACCAGAAAAAGATGTTGGACATGAGCAGGTATAACCAGATGGAGAATTGCCACTCAATTCGCATATCCCTCCATTTTTGCAAACGTCGACGTCGCATGGGGTCACAGGTCGATCGCAAAAAGGCTTGGCTAAACCTGGAGGGCAAACACATCTAAATCCGCGAGCATCTTCGTCTGGAGTGCAGATCTGAAATCACATGGATAACATCGTTCATAACTCGAAAAAGGACGAGTCTTGTTGGTCAAAACTTATCTCGGCATACTTCCCATGCCCTAGGTTATCTTTTTATCGATCCATAACATTTATTGGAAACAAAAACTTCCACAATTCGTGCATCAAATGATCATGAATAATATAACCCAAAAATAGTCAAACCCTAGCTCTGCCTAAATTGAAACTAAGTTCATTCGTCAGGTCGTGGGCCCTCTCATCCCCTAAAACCAAAAAAAATCTGCCATAAAACCACTTACATCAAAGAGCGCATCAATTTCGTTATCAAATGAGCATGGATAACATGCGGCATTATTGGCACATTTATGAGTCCCATTCTTGTGCCGGCATTGTTGGAAATGTGGTTGGGAGCATTTCAGACCTAAACACCAACAGAACAATCAACAAAATTGAGCTACCCACTTTTCCCATCAACTTCTTGGTTGTCGTTACAAACACAAATCGGGATTTTCTCTTCGCTCAACTCTTCCAGCGTAACCTCGGTGCATAATGCGTCGCCACAAGGGCTAGGGTGGCATTTGTTGCGTCTCTCACATCTCTGTCCCTCATACCCTTCATCACAACTAAAAAATCGCATTTTGTATTATCCTTGGTACCTAAAATCGCAAAAATTAAATTTCAAACACTTACATGCACTGAATACCATAAGCTTTAGTGAAAACACAAACTCCATTGGCACATTGTTCCTCTTCTGACAATTTCTCGCATTCTCCTTTCCTTCTTCGCTCACAGAATTTGCCTTCAAATTCCGGTGGGCAATCACATTTTGGCATCGCGAAAAGTGCGTTAGCTATCTGATCTGTAGCACTACCAGGCAGGAATGGTACTGAAATAGCTACTTTATCAAAAAGAAAACCAGAAACACAAAGGCTACGGAAAAATTTCCAACATTTTACATTGTACTTGACAGTCAAGTCTAAAATAAGCAAAAATCTGGGTATTTGAGCGCAAACTCAATCCGGAGGAAGTGAAACTCCCTCAGTATAAGGTCACCCAACTGAACAAATATTACCATGGAACCATCAAATTCGAAAAGTTATATTCTCCATGATGGGATTTAGCTATACCTCATTAATTACAGGCTACAGCTCGTTTCCAACCAGCGGAAACACTTCCATGCAACCCAGTTTTGCTATTTAACTCAAAAGTTGGCATACACTTCGAAGATTTTACATTATCCACGACCTAAAATAGACCAAAACCTCACATTTTCCGACAATAACGCTGCAAACGCCGCCGTTGAGGCAATTCTTGACCTTCAGCTGATCGGGATCACCACCATTTGTCAAATAATCGCTTGTCCACGGGCCCAAATCAGCCGGAGGAAAATTTCCGAGTTCCGCGATACAATCAATGTAATCTCTCAGCCCTTGTTCACATGGTTGGCACGGAGGAGGAGAATTGGTATCCAATACCTCACAATGCTCTCCTAAAATACGAAATCAACCAAAAAAATCGATAAACTTTGGGCGAAATTAAAAAGGCGACATTTTATACGATGAAACATGTTTTTGATCCCAATCCTTTCGTATAAAATGTCGCCAAAAGCTAGTTTCTTTCAAATAGAGTAGACTCTGCAGTTACCTGAGATTTTAAACTTCTCGTAACGGAACAATTCCTCCGGGCATTTGCATTTGGCTTCACCTTTTTCATTCAGTTCACAAGTTGCTCCATTGGTGCAATCGATGTCTTTGCAAGGGCTAACAAGTTCGCACTACAATACGGGTTGGTCTTATTGGGTCGTCTTACAATGTACAAAGGCCATATATGAAAATTAGGAGCCGTTTTACAGCGTTTTGCGGGGTTTCAGGTTTTCGTGGTGGGACCGGGAGTAAATTTTACAAATCTCGTATTGCAGCATAAAACAAGTTTACAAATTGTTTTATAAAGACTTCTTGTAGCTAAACCTGCCAAAAATCATCGTTAGCCGTCAAATTCCACTTCAAAATCGGCGCCTTCATGTTTTCGTGGTGAGATTTTATAAGATAAATCAATATTATGCAAAAAGTCTGAGTCAAAGACTTTTAATACTATCTATTAGTAGTCACCAGACCACTCAAAGACCACGTTTCCCTTTAAAAATTTTAATTTTCAAATTTTCGCTGCGGGACTCAAAAATTTAAAAAAAATCCCAGTTTCTCATCAAAAAACCCACATGCTCTCCCATATAATTCTGTTCGCAGATGCAGTCTCCACATTTTGTTTCTTCAAAATCCTCAAACGTCAAGATTCCATGGCCGCTGCAATGATTTTCAACGCATTCTCGCATTTCCTCCGTATATTCGCAAAGGTCGCCGTAGAAGCCTCGTTTGCACCAGCATCTGAAAGTCATGGTCTCAAATTGTCCTATGCGGAAGGTTGATTGTATCCAGTTAGTCTAATTGCTACTTTATTGAACGGAACTTGCTTGTAGTTTACTGATAGGGGCTTCAGTGTTTTCTCTCCCAAATGAGTCTCAACAACGGAGATCATTTGTTGTTCTGCGACGCTAAAATGCATATTTATTGACTGCAAATACCCTTGAACTCATGTTAGAGCCTTTGGAAAGTCAGAGTGTTTATTTTCATGTTTTCGTGGTGGAACAATTTGGGTTTCGACACGAAAACTTTTACACATCCAAAAAATAATCTCACGTACAACCATATGTTCTTATTGTAATTTATAAATCTAAAAATCGTCTCAATAAATCCAATTCAGACTTGCGTGGTGGGACCAACTTGGTCCCGACACGAAACCCTGCAATGATCTCTAAAATACCAAAAAAGGGCCTAAAGCAAAATCCTATAAATCACTAAGAAGTTCCAAGGCCACTATTACTCCCAAAGCCCCCCATTCAAGCTTCTGAGGTGGTACCAATGTGGTCCCGACACGAAAACCTGAATTGCTCTCAAATCTCCAAATCCTTGTCCACACTTACCTGTAGCAAATCCCTTGACCCTCCTTGCACAAATTTCCGGCGCATTCGGCACTGTCGGCGACAAATTCACAATTTTTTCCGAAAAATCCATTTTCACAATCGCAAAAGTAGCTGAAATTGAAAATTTCATTTAAAAATTTCATTTATTGTTTGTAGATCGCTAGAATGTTGGTGGTTCTTCTCTCTCTCATCACTTTCGATGGATTTTGTTTGGGATTTTCCGATTCGGACGACGAAATTCCACAATTGGTTCGGGAAAAGATCAAGACGCTGTTTCAGCGGTCGTAAGTCAAAAACTGAGTGGACTACACTACTAGTTGTGCATTGAACTTTTTCTAGAGCCTTTATATTACTTGTATACATTATTTACATATTAACTTTCAGACCAAATGATGAGCGTTGTGTGTTACCCTTCCAAGACCGCTTAATCGATGGAAAACTCTACTCGTCCGTGCCGAACAACCCATACCCTTATAAGCGCTATCAAGTCGCTTGGCCCATTTGTCACAACATTGTGTAAGAATACTGTGGTTTTCGTGTTGAGACCCAAAATGCCGCAGTTTGAAAAAAAACGATAAAAATTCGGGGGTTTTCCAAAAAACATGTCATAACTTTTGAGCTACTGACTCTACAGTCTTGTAGATAGCACTAAGATAAAGCCCATTGTATGCTCTTCACTATGATATATTACTCTTTTAGTTATGGTCACACACTTCCGACAGCTAACGAGATTTCCGGAAGTAATCCGGATATCAAAATAGGCTTGGTGGATATTCTAATGGGAGAAGTACTGAAAGCAGATTATAACCTCATGATCTGGGAACATCTAGAGACCGCAAAAAATTCACAGATAACAATTCACATTGACGATTGCCAAGTTTTTGATGGTCAACTAGCTTCAGGTGGGTAGTACAATATATTGATACATATCAGTCGCAAGATCTCACTCTAACTTGTTTGAAAAGGATTGAAATAGTTAAATCATTGGTTGTTTCTTCAGGGTATAACCATTTCGACATTGTGGTACCTGCTGCTTGCACTGTAAGTTCAAAAACTTTTACATTGCACTGTGCATTCAGAAAACGAATGTCCATAAAATTGAAATTCGCACTTCGCAATTCCAAAATCAGCTGTTTTATGTCTTACGGGTGAGTGTACTGTTCACTAATCTTATTTGGATTACTGTAGCTTGAGAGCGCCCAAGACAAATATCTCTCCTTTGAAAAGCGCACAGTGCAGTGGGATTTCCCGACTCCGTTGACTCGTCGCAACACCGGATCGATCAAGGCCTATCTTATGTAAGTGGAATACGATTTCCAAGTCGAATTTTTGATTTTTTACAATTTGAGACCTTAGAAAGTATACTTTCAGAAAGTATACAAATATACTTTCAGCTCAACTGCAATTTTGAGTATTCTACTGGTTCTAGCATTTGCGATGCTCCCGATTATTGGTGTGTTCTACTTTGCAAAGAATTACGATGGTCCACACAGCTGCAGCGATGAAATACCGAGCGTTTCAGGCGATAAATGAACTTTTTGATGTTACTTTAGATAAATATGTTAAATTATAATGTAAAAAATTTATATTTGATATTTTTAGATGGTAAATCTAATATTGGAGTGTTATTTGGCAGCTAACTTGCTACTTTCAAAAAGCAAACGTCGTAAAATGAGGCTTTCCCTGATCGTCAGGGGTTTCGTTGCGGCACCGAAAAATGTGTAGGCAAAAGGGCAAGAGAGACTGCATGAGTGAATAAGGACATGCTCTGTCAAGTACCAGCCATCTCAGTCGAAAACGGCTAAAAAATGACCTACTTTTGGGTCTCGCCACGAAAACCTTGAAAATCAGGGAAACTACTGGAAATGGCGGGAAATTGGAAAGAAACAAAAAATCCAACTGCTATTAGTGGTGCTACACTATTTAATACTAATGATTGGCATTTCAAGGGCGTATTTTACATTTTTTTCCAAAAAAAGCCATTTTAGCCCATAATTTGAATTAAACGTCGGATTACAGTAAGAAACTTGCACATTTCCTTGCGGAATGCATCTCGCATTGTTCAAACAGGGCTGTTTCAACAGGCAAACATTGATCTGCTCATCTTCACTGGCCGGAACAATCTTTTTTTCTGATAAATTGGCAGGGGGCGGGACTTTCGGAAGATCCAAAAGTTTGGCCACTTTCTTCAAAATCTGTTCTAAAATACGTATAATCAGATAAACTAAGGCATCTTTAGACATTTTTTTGCAATTTTACAACTTACTTTTTGGTTTTTTGGCGATAATTTCCGGATCCGTATCCAGCTCATCCTCATCGAATTTCTCGTGTTTGAGCCGGAAAACTCGCGAATATCTTCTGCCATTGATGCTGATAGAGAAAATTAGGAGTAGAAGGATATACCAAAACACTTTTTTCCACATTTTAAGGCGATTTTTTTGGAGAAATCGACCAATTTTTAACAAAAAAATGAAAAAAATGAGAAATTTTGAAAATCCAAAGATTTTTGGCTTGAGAAATCTTGAGATGAGTTGAGATTACAAGCCAAGATAGCTAGGGGCAATCAATTTTAAAAGTAAATACAGTTTAACTTCTCTTTGATTGCAAAAAAAATTTTTATGCCTAAAAATCACCATTTTTCTTAATTTATTGGCAAAAATTTTATGTTACAGTAGTCCATGAAACCTGGCACTGTACGTAACTGCGCTAGAATATCTAGTGGTCCTCAGAAATGTAATATCTAAAAATTATTCGACCCAAAAGCCTAGCTATTAGCAAAAAATGCAGAAAATTAAGAGATTTCCCGAATTTTTATTTTTTTTGATGTTACAGTACTCCAGATGACTGAAAATTCTCAGATATCGTAAAATACGTCTTGTGATGTCTTGGTGACCAATGCGTTTCTTTTTTTGTTTTCAATTTTTCAAATTTCAACTTTTTTAAAATTTTTTTTATTTTCCCATAAAAATTTGCATAATTTCAAGAGTCAAAGTCGACTTTGGCGGAAATTTTCATTCGTCGATCATTTCTCCGTCGACTGACTCTCCAGGATGGTGGCTGTTTCCGGTTGGCTCTTTGCTGTGGCTGTGGTTTCGGCCGCGGTTTCGGCCGCTGAAGTTCCGGTCAACTCGTCGCAAGCGGCGCCCTCACCTCAGCCAATGGCTCCGAACCTCACTCTCGTCTCCAAGAACCCGATCGCCGAGCACAAGGTCCACGGCCGCAAAGAGGCGGACCGTCTTGTGCTGAAGCAAGGCCCAGAGCCTCATGCTGATCCTCCGTTCGAGGCCGATAGGCCGGATCCGACCATCAACCCCAACGCCACGAACACGTCCAGTCCCAAGCCCAGTACCACTACGGCCCAGGTTGTTTCGGCCGCTTTTCTGGAGATGCCCAACCAAATGTAAGTGATGGGGAATAGGTGTAATTTTAAAGTGATAGCTCGGAGATTTAGTCAAAATTAGCCTCGGTATTCTCTATGGGGCTCAATTTTCTTTTTCAAATTTAGAAATCGGCCGATTTCTCAATTCCTTGATTTTGCGAGCTGCGCCCTAGCTTACAATTTATTTTCTTTTGTTATCAGTTGTTAGAACTTTAAGTTGGTAAAAAATTATAGTGTGGCCTACTGTTCTGTGGCTAATTAATTTATTTTCAGGGTCTTCTATGCTCTGGCGCTGATGATCTCCATGGTTGCGGCACTGAATGCCTGAGGGAAGGATGGCACGATAAGTGATTGCTTCATACACTTGACTGATTTGAATTGTTTCGAATAAATATTTTTTCGGACTTGTGCTGGTCGTTTGTGGTATTTTTATTGATGTAGACGAAGTGTCAAATGAATTTTTGACATTTTGTTATATTATTGATTTTTTTGGGAAAAGCATCCAGGATTCTCTAAAATAATATTTTGAATTGACAGTAGTCTACAAACGATTCTCAACTCCTGAAATCCAAACCTCCTCAAAAATATTATGAATAATATCCAAACATTTTTTCCAAATTAGCAAATTAAATTTATTCAAAACTATCTACAGGTATTTGCCTAAAGGCGATACTCTCTGTTGTTGTTGCTGAAAAAGTCGCGGAGTCGTTGCCTCAGGCGGAATTTCTTCTTTTGTTCGCAGAATTTGTCGGCTTCCACTTGGCTGAGGTGGAAATGGTCGTCGGGAGCGGTCTGATACATCTCTTGGTCCACGTCGTCCGGTTGTTTATTTGATGTGGAGGCTGGAAATAGCAATATTCGTAATTTTACACTCATTATTTATTACAAAACACCAAAAAATTCCAAAACATCGTCAAAAACTCCATTTTTTTGCAATTACTCGGCAAATACCCTTAGGGCACGCGGGTAAATTACTAAAATATTGCGATTTATAGGCTATTATCCAACAATCAGTCCACTACATTAAATTTCTTACACCTTAACCTTTTCGAAATTCAAAATTTCGTCCCAAAAAAACCCAAAATTAATTTTTTTCTTACCGTAACCCGCCAACTACAACCTCAAACAACTTCTAATATCAAAAACCATTAGGCATATCCCTCCTTCTCTCAATTGATCTCAAAACTTCCAATCCTTACCTTCTCCTTCATTCTTTTTCCTGCAGTGCCAAACGCGGTCCTTGAACCGTTCGAAGAGTCCTTTGTTCCTCTTCTCCAGTTCGGACATCTGAATCAGGAATCTCTTGTCCATTTCCAGTTCCTTTCCCGGCCATTTGGAGAGGCAAACCTTGTCCGAGTACTTCAAATGGGAGCTTATCATCACCATTCCCATCTCATCCAATGTATCAAAGTTCGGGTTGGCGGAGCTGTTGTGCAGCACAAAACATCGGTAGATGAACATGTTGTTCTCCTCGTCTTCGCGGAACTTGTCCACCAAATGCACTGCGACGGCCGTTAACTTCACGTATTCGGAGATTCTGCAAAAAAACAGAGGAAAATTACAGTAATCCGAATAAAAATTATTCAAAACTTCTTCAAATACTTTTTTAATACTGTCTAAAATCCATTCCTGACATTTTACATCATTCCCGGCTGATTTTGGAAACTTTCAAGTTTTCGTGGTGAGACCCAAATTTTTTTAAAATTTCTCCCAAAAGATTCAAAATTGTCATAAAATATTTTTGCTGGACTCTCTCGAGCCCCAAAAAACCCAATAACCCCTATATTTAGCCCCATTCCATTACTTTTGAGGCATTCGTTGTGGTACCCAACTCTTACCTCAACAAATTGCTCTCGGCGAAAGGCAAAAGTTTTGTACGCACAATCTGCTCCAATTTCCTCTTTGGGAACTTGACCCACTGTGTGCTGACCACAAATCGGACCATATATCTCTAAAAATGTATATTACACTAGGCAAAATCTCTTACCTCCTTCTTTACAATCGTCATGACAGTTATCAGACACTCATGTGGACCAATCTTGACTTGATCTGGCGTTTTAATAACCGACTCCGACATTCCAGCTACAATTTCGTCCATTTTCCCAAGGTATTCTGAAATTTTTGTCTAGTATAATATAAGACAAAATTATTTAATTATCCATACAAATCCCCTTTTACCTTCTCCCAGGAACTTCTCCTTAATCAGCCGGCGATTTTCCGGCAACATGAGTTCTTTCTCCATCTCCAAACCATCAAATCTCTCCAATTTCATCCAAGGATGTTTCAATAATTGCTCGCATGTCCACCGTTTCAACTTGTTGATGCGCATTGCATCCTTGATAAATCGTTTGAACTCGGGACTGACCATTCTTTGGAGTTTCGGACCTCTTTTTCCAAACACATCACTCCAACAAGCCCATTCGGACTCCTAAAGTAACATAAAAAATTTTGAATAAAAGTCTAAAACAATATCCAATAGATCAAACACGACACCTAAACAACATAAACATCAATTCACCTTGTCACAATAGCGAGTAACCCAATCTCTCAGCTGAACTTCCACATTTTCTGTATACGTCGGATCCTCGGGCGTTTTCATATCATTGCAGCGAGTGAAGGGGCGTTGACTGAACAATAAATAGAGCAGAGTGTATCCAAGACTCCTAAACAAAAATTTTAAATCAAAAAAGCCAAGATTTTACAAAGAAAACACCAATTTTATATTATCCATGACCATCTAAAAGCATGTTCGAAACATTGCAAATTTTGATTACATAAAATAGCGCAAGACGTTAAAAAAAATAAAAATAACTGAAACACGCTCTGTCGCAGGTAGTCATTAAGGGACTTGACCAAACTTTTCAAAATTTCAATATAAATTACCGATATTGCACTTGATAATCGACACTCAAAATTTGATAAAAATGGAGGCTAAATTAGTATCTTAACGCTTTCGTTAGCTCATGCCCGTAATATTACGTTAAATACTATCCTAAATCCTGCATTACATCATCAAAAACCCGCGCTATTACCAGCAATTTACTTTAGCTATCAAGTACAATATAAAATTGATGCTTACTCCTAAAATTTGAACAAAGAACAAACTCAAATGACAACTCACCAAGAGTCCACTCTGATATCGTATTCGTCAGACCTGTCGGCTTCGGGAAAAATCTCCGGATGATTCAAAATTCCTGGAACAAACATCTCCGGAGCACTTTCAAAGTATTGAGAACAAGTCGGGCGAAATGGCTTCGAATTCTTGCCCATAGGATCCATAGCCGGCTGAAATTGAAGGAGCCTTGAGAATCCGCTAATCTTCAGACATCCTTCATCACTCAGCATTAAACAATTCAGATTTAGAGACCTGTGAATGTATCCAACAGAGTGAAGAAAATTGAGCCCTTTCAGAGCTTGATGGATAAGTTGCCTGGCCAACACCTCGTTGATCACCATCTCCGGAGAATTTTCATGTCTAAAAATAGTTAGATTAGCCTTTCACCTACATTTTGATATAAAAATCGAACAGAAAATCGGATGATTTACCTATATACTAGCCTCATTTCCTTGGTTAAATCCAACAACAACTTCAGTCCCAAATAAGGTGGCATAACAAGCCCAAGAACGTCTCGACTAACCACCGCAGCACAATGAACACCAGCAATATTCTCATGATGATGTACTTGGAGGACTTTTACCTCATTCATCTAAAAATTCAAAATTTTGGAGATCAAATTATATTACACATGAAGGGTAGGTCTAAAATCGTGAAAATCAATGTAAAACGACATACAATTTCTTCGAAATTACTGTCTGAGTCAGAAATCGAACGCAGCTTCAATGCGCAGAACCCCAAACTTTTCTTTCGCCGGTTCTGACAGAATATTACATCCGCTTCTCTAAAACAATATTATTTTTGACGAAATCTGGTCTAAAATTGCAAAAACAGAAATAAAAAGGGTAACATACCTTCCAAAGTTGAAAAATCCGGAAACAGTCAGTAGATCCAGATTTGGTTCCCATTTCTCGGGGGTTTCGGGTGGTTCAACATCTCTGAACGTGGGTAAAGTCAATTTGCGAGGCATTCCAACGATATTCTACGTATCTTTCTTCACATACATGTACAAACTTGGCCAATGTGAGCCGTATATTTTGAGAAAAATTTACCGAGAATTTTCGATAAAATTCAATAAATAGACGAAATGTCAAAACTTTTATTGATTTTTGGGGAAATTTCGATTTCTCCGCGAAAACGGGCAAAGTACGGAAAAATAGTTATCAAAATTGTAAAATACGATATTGCCTGTCGTTTCAACGCCAAAACTGCCAGTTTTTCAATCTTTGTCGTACATAAAACATCAATTTACAATTACAGATTGACGTTTATTGACCAACTCAAAAAAACTTACTGAGCACCCGTGTTGTTGAGAGTATCATCGTAACGCTGATGAATTAACAGCCAAAGTTTTTCTATTTTCTCGATGGATGCGCGCTTTTTTCCGACGAACTTGCCATGGTAAGATACGATCATATATGATATGAAAATCCGACCGATTCTTTATTGCTACAGTCTAATAATGATCGTTCATCACCGTATTACATTTTTTTACCCAAAAGAATCGAAATAAATACAATTTTTTTCAAACACCTTTCATCGTATAAAATGGTTACAATTTAGTAAAACGCGAGAGATTCGGCTAAAATGCACAATAATCTGGTCCATCAGTTGGGGAGGCACGATAACCTCGCCAATTCATTCGACAGCGAAGCCGGTGAAGCCGGGGGATCGCTGGAATCGGATCTTGGCTCTTCTCATACGGACTCCACAGTTTTTCAGCAACTGTAGCTGCTCGGGGCCTGAAAAAAATATGTGGTTATGACTGTTTATGGAATACAGAAGCTGTGTTGCCTTTATTATGCCCTAGACTTCCTATGTAATTCGTTTTACGCAATAAAACACCTTACTTTAGATGATTTTTGGCCTAAAATGCCTTTAAAATTGTTTCGTATGGCATAAAGAGTACTGTAATTACTTTTTGAGTAATTTTCAATGCATAGGTAAGGGTTTGGGCCACTTATTTATCGATTATAATTAATTTTCGACCTTGTTTTATACGATTTTAGCCTAAAAGATCACAAATCTGTTGCAAAAGAAAGTATTCGCAATATCCAGTACTGTAATCACTTTCTAAGAACTCTAGAATGCATTCGTATCTCTTTGGGCTTTTTAGCCGCTAATTATCATCAATTTTCGCCCTTTTTTACATTATTTTGTATAATTTTCCCTTAATAATCCCTTTAAAACTCGTCCCACTCAAACTACAGTAACCAAAAATAACCAAATTCTCCGACCTACCATAAATCGCTCTCCAAATTGTTTTTGTCCTCATATTCTCCCCACATGGCTGCGATCCCACCCAAATTCAGCTCCTCTTTCCCATGATAAACGTAGTCTTTGGGATGACAATGGTAGAAATCCCCATACTGCGGAGCAATCCCTTGTTGTCTCCAATCCGCCTTAGGCCTCATTAGGTAGTTGATGTAGTAACAAGCCGCATTTATCGAGGGATATCCGAGTTTTGTTGTTTTAGTCATCGAATTGTAGCGATACCATGGAATTGCGATGACATTTGGGTGTTTCTGAGAGTAAGACATTACATTTTCGCTCTAATTTACGTTAGAATATGGTATTATAGAGTTTTAGAGAGTTTCCGCAATTTTCAGGTTTTCGTGGTGGGACACAAAAATTCGGAAAATTGCTAGTTTTGATGGTAAAATGAGATAATTTTTAGTCATTGGGAGTATTCATAACCTTGTAGACTGGTTGTCTCCACAAGTTTTCGTGGTGGGACTCAGTTTTTGGCTGAAACTAAAAATTTCGAATATATAATTACGAAATATAAGACTCTGTCAATTCCATATGACGTTACAATCTACTTTTCAAATTTTCATCTTGTTTCAGCGATCAGGTTTTCGTGATAGGAGAACCTTTTTGGCGGGAATTCAAATTTTCGAATTTTAAAACACGGATTACTATTATATTACATATACGTATTTAATTTACCCGGAAACTCTTTTACGGCAAATTTAAACTCTTTCCCCATGATTTTGACCAAATTTTTTTACTTTTAAAGTTTTCCCGACGAGACCCAAAAATTGATCAAGTGTAATATAAATTAATATCAAATCTGCCAACCAACCTTTTTCATATTGAAGACGGCTTCTTCCCAGAGGAGAATAGTCCTGTTAACGTTGAGTTCACCAGTGATTTGGTTGATAATGTTGATCAAACGTTCAATATAATACTCTTCAATCTCTTGGGTCGTGTTCAGGCCGAGTTTTTGCGCCCAATTGATGATTTTTGCATTTTTTTTCCTGAAAAACACTTGTAATGGGTAGATAAAGTAATTTACAGTATGAAATTGTGTAAAAATTTATAAAATTTTTCAAAAAATTTTTTAATCGGATATCAGGATGAGATCAAAAATTTTCTAAATTAGATAAATTGCAGAAATTAACTAATCCACCAACAAACTATTCGTATTTTACCTTCCAGTGAGGTAAAATACGATCATTCTTTTACTTACCAACACTCCGCATAAGCGGAAGCTTCATCTCCGCCAAGGTGAATGTAGTCGTCGGGGAAAAGCCGAATAACTTCGATGAAAAATTCTTTCAGAAATCCGTAATTCCCTTCTCGACTCGGATCAATGATGTTGGACTTGGTTTCGCCACATTCAGCGAGCAGTCCGGGCTGTCCGAGCCAGGATCCCATATGGCCTGAAATTGAGATTTTTTGATAAAAATAATCACATTTTAGTCTAAGAATTTATGCAAAACTAAGTGAGAATCAATTTCAGACAATTTTAAAGAGTGCTCCAAAATTTCAAACCGCGCTATGCAGAAACAATCGTGATATAAACTTTTTTACGGTGGAAACTCCTGTTTTTACCATTTTCAAGTTGAAGAAAGTGTCTAGACAAGGTTAAAAAGTGCATTAATGCTCCATACGCCTTTTACGGGGCTTGCAAAAATTTTCAGCTCGCGTTATGCAGAAATAATCGAGATATAATCGTTTTTACGGCGAAAAATCAGTTTTGCGTTATGCAGAAATAAAGAAAAATTTTTATCCAAAAAATCTCGGTTTCCCGCCAAAATAAATTCGAAAATCACCTGCCTGGACTGTCGAATTCCGGTACCACTCGAATTCCCCTCAAATTTGCATATTTTATCACTTTTTTAACATCAGTTTTGCTATAAACGGCATTTGGGCCAAACGCCCCCAAGGCAGAGAGATTAGGAAACTTGTCGGATTGATATGGAAACGACTCCACGTCCACGATATGCCAATGGAACAAATTGAACTTGCTTTGAGCCATTAGGTCCTAAAATACGGACTTTATTTTTGGGAATTGGCTTTTTTGGGGAAAAATTGGGAAAAAAATGAGATTTTAGAGGAAAATACGTGTTGACATGACATTTCTTTTAAAGCATAAAGAAAGATATAGAATTCGGTTCGTATTTTACATATCAATTTCTGATTTTTTCAGAGAAAAAAGGCAAAATTTTGAAATTTCTTCCATTTTTTTGATAAAAATGGTGAAAAATCAAAATTACAGTAAGAAAAGCCTAGTAAAGTTTTAAATAGCCTATGGCATTTTACTTTTCAAGGCCTAAAATACGTTTTAAAAAAATAAATCATCCTTTTTTGACTAAAAATTACCTAAAACAAGGTGAAATTGGCAAAAAATCGATGAAAAAGATATTTTATAAGCTTAAAAAGCGATGGAAATAAACAATCAGTGTCTCTATTTTGTTCTAGTGTAACATACGACCGCTCTATCAACGTTCGGATATTTAAAACACTTTTTTTGACAAAAAATCATTAAAAATCCCAAAAAATCGCTCACAATTTGTCGTAGAATCACATCCACTGGCAGGAAATGTCGGCCAGTGTCCAACATTAATCCTCGAACATTATAAACCGGTTCATCGACGATCCCAGCCGCTTTGAGAGTGAATTTCGGCGGTTCGGATATTGATTTAGGTGGTGTATGGGAAATAAGTTGAGAAAAGGTCTCTAAACCACGAAGAAACCCCCAAATAGTGGGGCTTTGAAGTGTAGCGGAGACGAAATTGATTGTTAGATGATCTATGATAGTCAAATCAAAAAAATTTTTGGCAAAATCTGGAGAAAATACAAGTTTTCGCAGACTCACAGCTCTCATCTTTGATGGTTTTTGGATACGAATAGCCTTGGGGACATTGGAAGTCGACCGGTTTTATTAATTTGATCTCGGTTATTGTTCCAGGAACAGTCGAATTTGGAAGAATTTGAGGGAAAAACCAGGAATTTTCTGAAAAAGTTTTGTTACAGTAACCCAAAACCAAAAAAAAGAAAGAAATGTTTTAGGAAAAGTTTTATTTTTTGTTACAGTAACTCCAAAATTGAAATTGAACACCTTCACTGCAGTAATCCACATTTTTTCTATTTTGCTGTTACAGTAGCCCAAAACCTTCAAAGATTCCGAAAACCCTTACCATAGGTCTCTTTCGCCACATTCAGAGCTTCACACTCAAAATCATCGATATTCACCTTCAAATGCCCTTTTGTTACAGTAACCTCTCCTTCTCCGTAATAACTTTCTTTTGGTTGGGGCCAAATCAACTCGAAACAGCTTACTACTGGCAAGATGAGTAAAAAATAGAGCCAACGTTGCATTACTGGCAAAATGAGATCCAAAAAAACTGAGAATCTGAAAAAAAAATTTTGCACTGTGCAGATTTTAATAAGAAAAAATCTTTTGGAAATCTGCACTGTGCAATCTCCAAAACAATGATTTCGCAAAAAAATCGCACTGTGCTTCAAATTTTTTTGAGTTTGCACGGTGCATTTGAAAAAATATTTTTTTCGCACAGTGCAATGAAAATTTTATTCTATCAAAATATGCACCGTGCGACAAAGTTTTTTTACTCATTGAATTCCAGTGCAAAGAGCACTTAATTATTGATTGCACTGTGCATTCTAATTTCAAAATTTTTGCAGTCCGCACAGAGTATTTTCACAGATTAGATTTTTACTGCACTGTGCAAAAGAGATAACTTTTCATTGCACTGTGCAAAGTTTTCAAATTTTTTGAAAAATAAAGTGACGAGAGTCTGTGCAGTCGTGTCCGAGTGGTTAAGGAGATTGACTAGAAATCAATTGGGCTCTGCCCGCACAGGTTCGAATCCTGTCGACTGCGGATGAATGTTTTGATGCTTTCGAAGTTAAATTTAGATAAAAAAATTTGAATATGCGTTTTTTGAAGTCTACATTGTAAAATACTTGGAATATATTGTCTAGTTTCCTTTTCGTCACTACGAAAAAAATCAAAATTTCCATTTGTTTTTTATTACAATTCCTACTCAAAAATCCGAAAAACAACCTCTAAAATTATGTGAAATCTTCAGTAAATTAATTTTCCCACAAAAATAAGACCAGTTTCCCATCTTCTTCCAAGAAGATTTAGAGATATTCTAATCTTTGCCCGAAAAATCTCTTACTTTCCCACGGAAATAAATAATTACTCCACAAAAGTTATTCATTTTCATCTGGCCAAAGGTCGGAATGTTGTTGACCAAGCCCATTTCAGTAATAAAACTTCCAAAATTTTTTGTTTCAACAAAAAATTTATATTATTTTAGGTAAAATTTTGATAAAAATGATAATATTCAATCAATATCTGTATACAATTTGGAGAAAACATGAGGATTGACAAAGAACCAGTGTATTTTACCATAATCATCTCTATTTTTGTCAGAAATTTAACTTGAAAGAGAAAAATGGAGCTTTACATATTAGACCATAATCATCCATTCAAAAACAAATAATAAATTAATCCTAAACTTAGCAGCAAATCGTCTTTAGATAACAACCATTGCTTTTCTGTCATTTCCGCTAATCACCGATGACTTACGTAAGTACCGCCACGAAAACCCTGATTATCAGGGGAGTCCGTCCGGAGCCTTCCCAAAATGCAAAAAAATCTACGACCTTATTCAACGTATTTTACAACCGAAACCTTGCTCTACCATTCCTTTTTTTCTGCCAGAAAACATCAATTTACCTTATTTTAGGTCAATTTTCGCCCCTTTTCTCCAAAAAATCCCACTTTTTTCCTTTTTAGTTTTCAAAATGACAATATTGTTCTGTCCAATGACAAAATTCCCCCTTCAGTATACCAAACGACTTGATTTTTTTCGAATTTATCAAAAAAAACTTGGTTTGAAAACAAAAAATAACATAATAATAATAATTGTGGGTAATAATAAAATTAAATTTGTTGTACAACGAAAAAGAACGTATCATTCGGACCCCTACTGCAAATTCTACTCGGCAGTGGTCTCGATTGTCGGTTCCTTTTCGATTTCGGCCGCGTTTTCCTTTTCCGGCAATTTCGGATTTTCGGCCGTTTTTGTTGGTTCGGCCGCTTCTTCAGCCTGCTGATCCTTGTGTTCCGGGTCGTTCGGCTCCTCGGACTTGGAATCTTCCTCTGTTTCTGGTTTTTCCGTGGGTTCTTTTTCGGTTTCGGGCTCTTCGGCCGTTTCGGCCGGTGTGGAAGTGGTGGGTTTAGCCGATTCCTGATCCGATTGTCTGGTTCGACTCGACGGCGTGCGGCGGACGTCCTGAAACCGCAAATTATTCGTCAAAGTCACAATTTCGGATCCAAATTTGGGAAAAATTTCAAATTTTAATTTAAAAATTGTTGTCCCACCACGAAAATTTTGAAGCTCTGAAAACGCAAAAAACTATTCTTGAAGCTCCTCAAGGTTCTTTTTTCAAATACTGTCAGAATCTTCAACATTCAACATAAATTTCGAGTCCCACCACGAAAACCCTGAAAATCAGGAAAAGTCTCCCAAATCGCTCCAAACTTTCATCCAACCTTCTAAATAATGTCCCCAACGTTTCTCACCATCAAATCCACAAAAATCTTACTCTATTTCCACTGCCTCGAGGCTTGGACGGGCCTCCACGCCATTGAGTTTGAGCTCCGGGGACCGCACCGACCATGTGAAGAGAGAATCCGGTGGGTTGGTTGGCATTTACTAGGCGCATCGTTGTCGACAACAAGGAATTTACATGGCCATGAGTGTTTGGGGGATTTTTCTGGAAAGATTTAGGTATTTTTTGAAAAAATAGTCCCATATTTATCTAAAACAAGGTCAAAATAGTAAGAATTCTTGGATTTTTCGATAAAAAATAATTCCCTGCGTATTTTAACAAATCCAAAAATCGGTATACACTTCATACTGTCGTTTTATTACCTAAACTCCTCAAAAGTGTCGCAAACATTCTCACTTCTTAAAAAATTCCAAATATAATATCTAAAACAACTCACACTACATTTAAGCACCTATAACTTTAATTTTACACTAAATCCGCTGCATTTCACTCACTTTTTCATCCAAATCAACAAAAAAATTATATTATACTAGACAAAATTTTCGAAGAATCGCTAAACTCTCTCCAAACACCCCTCAAATCATCCCTGAATTCTTCCAAATTCCTTACCCAGCTCTTATTCATCATGACAGTGTTGTTATGAGCATGCGCCGCGTGTAACAAGGTCAATTCGGCAATCAGTTGATCATGTGGAAGATGGTCCTGATCCAGCCAAGTGCCGCGGAAGTAGTCGTTCTGCGGGCTGAGGGGTCTCGTGTTTGGCGGGAAGAACTGATTGCCGGGCAGTGGGACTTGATAGGGCATGGCGGGTGGGAATGGGGGCCGGAAAAGACCCATTTGGGTATTGATGAACGGCATTTGGTGGGGGATGGCGCCTGGGGGACCTAAAAATAAACAAAATACAGTCAAAAATAATTCATTTTTTTCTTTTTTACTCCAACCTGCAACTTCAAACACTAAAAATCCCCAAAAATCTCAAAAATTAAAATTTCACCTGGGCGCAGCCTGCCAAACGATTGCACTTCCAACAATCAAAAAATCACGCCTATAATTCCACATGCAGCTTCCTTAGTCATCAAGTGCGACAAAAATAAGGTAAAACCCTCAAATTTTTACCTATCCTAAGGCGCAGCTCGACAAGTCCAAAGTTCGATTCTATATCAAACATTTAGGGCTTACCTGCCGGCATGGCGCATCCTGGTGGAGGTTGGTTCAGAATAAGGCGTTGCTGATTGGGCGGAGGGACACTGAAGGTCTGAGGGAATGGGATCTGATGAGAAGGAGCGGGTCGGTTGAAATGTTGTTGTTGGGGGCAGTTTTGGGCTTGGGTGAGGTCAAAGTGGAGCGTTTCGGTGCTGTTCGGAGGTACGCTTCGAGACTGAAATTGACGATCATCAAATCATAACATAAATCCGAAAATTTTTCCAAAAATTATATTATACTTGACAAAAATGGAAAAAAATCTTACACTTGTTGGCTGTGTGGAGGTCCGGGACGCGGTCCTTGGCCAATTATACTGTGCTGGCTGCGCCGAGGGAGCGGGATAACTTCTGTTGGGGTTGAACGGTTTTTGGCCGTTGGGCGAATGATAATTTCCGTCGAAAGTTTGGGGATTTGCGGGGGCCGTTGAGGGCTGAGGTCCGTTTCTTTGAGTCCGTACGGAATTCTGAGCGGATACCGATGGTCTTGGTGGGTTCTGTTGAGATTCAGAGGAGCCGGGGACCCTGCGGCGCTACAAAACGGAAAAAATTAAAAAATTGGACTTTTGAAAAATCTCAAAAACAACGGATAAGTCTCGTTCAAAATACCGCTTCAAAACTTCAATAATGGCACTTACCTCACTATCTCCATTCGCCGAGCCTCTTCCAGGGATCGAACGGTCGCCATTTTGGCTAAAATAATATCAAATTATAAAAAACTCATTTTAATTTGACCAACCACTGACTAATTACCAGAATTTTACTACATTACACTTTCTTTTACGTTACTATTCTGTCGAAAGTCCGACATTTCTTCTATTTTGATCAAAATATCTTTTATCGTATAAAATGTCACCTTCGAGCTGCGCCCGAGGCTAAGCAAAATTTGACTCTCTAAATGTAAAACGTCCCCCCTAAACTTTTTCTCATTGAAACATCAATCAAAAACCTCAAATTTTCATCAAGATATCCACTAGTTTTATGTTACACTAGCCCCATCAAGTATAATATCAAAAACCCAAAAACCGCCTACCTTCTTTGCGGAATTTTGCCTTTGCTGCGATCATTGTGGAGAGCGGTCGCTGCTTTGGCCTAAAACTCGAATCACATTCAACTCGGTGGCAGGACTCTACCTGATCTTTGGGCTCTTTTCTGGTGATATGGACTTGAACGTGTTGTGACGGTGGGGCGCCCCGCTTCACCATGTCCGAATAGGTGGGTCGGGCATGGGGAACGGGGTTGGCGACCATCGAAGCGGCAGCCATGTTCGCGCGGACCAGCTCGGGGTCTTTTTGAGGGGCGGAGAAGGCCTGAGGAGGCTGTTGTTGGTAGGCCAAGTAGGTTTGCTGGGTGTAGACGTTCTGAAAATATAAAATATAGTTTCTAAAAAGTGATGAAGCTCACTTCGCGTATTTTACCACGCAATTATAAAATTTTTCGACCGAAAATCGCAGTTTTTTAACAAAGGATATATTACACTTGACAACTTTTTGCTATTTTCTATAAAAAATCAACAAATTCAAACGTTAAATTTCCTTCCGACCTTATTATTGTCCATTCCCCAACCAAATTCATTGTTTCCACACCACAAAACAATCCTTTTCGCCAAAAAATTATATTATCCATGAACAATTTCCGTTATTTCCCCCCAAAACACGTGAAACCAAATTCCGAACCCAACTTCAAACTTCATATTTTAAGATTATTCTCTCTTCAACAACACTTTTCAATGATCCTTTCGAAAGTTTTTCCCAAAAAATATATTATCCATGACATTATTCATAATTATCGTTCAAGTGTAAGCGTCAGAAGAAAACAAGTGGAAAGAGGGTAACCTCAACGCACCCGACATGCCCAACAATGGATTTGCTAGTAGGAGGTATGAACAGCAAGACCATTATTACCTTTCCATAGCCATAAATTACTGTTTTCTGGGGAAAATCTGGTGTTAACAACCGCTATAAAGTGCTAAAATCCGGTCTATAATCAAATTTACTTCATTCCACGGCATCACAGAGCCATTTTCAACAAAAATTTATCAAACCCCTCAAACTAATTATATTACACTAGACAAGATTGATGCTTTTGGAAAATTCTCGAGTACCCAACACTCCTTTTTAATATTCAATACAATCTCAGAGCTGTAAACAAGACCTCAAGCTAAAAATTAATACATTTCCCGCGGAAACCGACGTCTGACGTTGTAAATCATGTTAAAAACGGGGATTTCAGCCGAAAATTCTTCGAAGAAAGGAGAGAAAACATCTTTACATTGTGCACTGGTTGAGCTTCTTAATGTAGAAATTCTTTTAGACGCGGACTTTACCCTACACATAGTTTTTCTCCGAATTTTCTCAATTTATACCTAAAACAATATGCAAAATCGGTTACTATGGTAAAATAAAGCACAATTTGAGCAGAGACTTTTGAAATACAATGTGTTTTAGGGCAGAGACAGAAACAACCATTCAATTATCAGTCTGTTTTCAAGGAAACTAAAAAACGTTCAAATAACATTAATTTAGGTGAAAACCCCATAAAATAAATGAAAATTTTCCAAAATCCCTCGGACAAACGCCGAAAAAGACTTTTACCACAAATTTCACAACCGACAGGCATCAAGCAACCTCGTATTTAACAAAAAATCTCTACAAAAACAAAAACCCCGCAATTTCCCTCAAATTTCGCAAAAAATCAGCTGAAATTTAAAAAAACTAGAGGTAAAACAAATTCACGTATGTTCATTGGACCGTGAGTCAACAAATCATGCTGTTTTTTACCTATTAACATCCAAAAAACAAGAAAAAAAGGTAATTTTCAATTTCCGTCAACAAAATTTGAAAAAACTAAAATTTTCCAAGAAACACTCCGAGATTAGCGTTACCAATTATCTACAAATAATCTAATATTCGATTAGACAAAAGAAATATTAGATTTGAGGGAGTAATTACCTTATTTCAGGGAAAAATAGCGGATTATTACCTTAAAAAAAGTAAAATCCCGTTTCAGATAGAAAAAATTGCGGTAAATGGCAGAAAATATTACTCAGATAGGCGTGAAAGCACTTAGTATGCAAATTTATTCCAAAAAATCAACGAAAAAAATAAAAAAATTTTTTGAAAGAATTCAAACACCAAAATTTTTCATTGACAAAACTCTATATTACTACTTCCCTTAGGCCATAAGCAGTATAAATTTAATATTTACTGCCTGCTTTCCCACACTTCAATTCATTTTCGGGCATTTTTTCTCAAAATTCCCACTAAAACTGCACAAAAATCCCGAAACCTCCTTAAAATCCCTAAAATACGGTTCCTCCTTAATTCCGCTCGAGGAAATTTTCTCCTGGCGCCGTCCTCAATGCAAAACATCCCTAAAAATTCCAAAATTCCCAACAAAATTCAAAATTTTCTCCATTTATACAAAAATTCTCCAAAAAAATTTGTCCAAAACATATCCCAATTCCATGTTCCTCCCAAATATTTCCCATAAATGCCTTCTTTGCGTCCTCAACAACATAAAATTTCCATTCATGAGGCTTGAAGCCAAAATTTTCTTTCATTTCGTTGAAAAAATGGGAGCAATTGGGACTTGGCCATGCAAATAAATAAGCGAATTTTTTGCGGAGAAAAATTCGGGAGGAGGCTTTGTGAGGGCTAAGTGAGTGAGGAGAAGGGGGGACCTGGCCAGCGATGAAAAGACGCGCTCTTTTCGCCTTCTGTTCCCTTTTCCCCTTCCTTCGTCGCCTTTTTTGCGGGGCTTTTGGCCGCGGATTTGCTTTCCCTCAACGAATCATTCCAATTATTCCGTCGAGAGGCCGCAGGCGCAAGTGGATGGGCTTTTCTGGTGCGTGGAGGGAGGCATGGGGAAACCATTGCTTTTGCATGTTCTTTGAATAACTTCGAGAGAAGCGCCAACAAAGTCGAAAAATAGACAAACATTGAGGGAAAATTAAAAATTTTAAAAGAAATCCTTGCTTTTCAAGCTCTACAAGCTAAATTAGCGGCTCCATTCCGATAATTTGCTGTTAAGGTCTCAGGTATGAGCTAAACAGCTTTATTCACCTTAGCATTCCATTTACGACCAAAAAATTTGAAATTTTGGGAATATCAAAAATTTAAAAGCAAATCTTCTATTCTCCACTCTATAATCCAATAAATGACCAAAAAATATAAAAATTTTTGGAAACGTCACGGATTTTCGGACATGTTACTTTGAAAAATCCAAAATTCTAGCTGAAACAACCCATTTTACCCAAAAAAATTTTAATAAAAAATTTTCCAAAGTATTAGAAATCATTTTCAACCCTTACCACCTCCTTACTCTTACATCAAAACCATCCTTTTCTCTGAAATTTCAAATTCACCGCCTTCTCCATGGATAACATAAAGAGAAACGGCAGAAAAACAAGTTCTAAGTCCACAACCCTCCTTATTATTCGCTATTCAACCCTCGTATTCCGTGAACACACAAAAAATAGTGGTTTATGCAACAACTTTTGGGTAAAAATAACAAAAACCTCCAAAACATACTTTGTTTGATCTTGTTTCTCTAGGTAAAAAATGGGAGACAGATAACGGAAATTAATAAGCGTTATTTTCAGGTCGTATTTTACCATTTACAATGATTTTAAAGCTTTTTCCGATAAATTAAAGTTTTCTTTGTGGTATCCAAATTCTTTTTTTCAAAAATCTCCAAAAATCCAAAAATTTGAAAAAAACACAGACGGTACTTTACATCCTCCACAAAAATACGTTAGACAAATTGTTTCTGGGCAATATACCGCCCCATTTTCAAGTGTTTTAAACTTTTTAACACAAGAATTAAAAGAAAAATTAAAAAGTAGTGGCAAGTTACATGGGCTTTTTTACAAGCTCCCAAATCACTGTCCAAACTTTATACTGGGCATTCCTGTTCTTTCCATCCCCAAAGTTGTGTAATAATCTCAAAAATTCGTATCTAATCTTGATCTGAAAACAATTTTTGCGGCGAGTCAAAACAATAGAGACGGTGGGGAATTCTGCAAAAGGGAATTGATGAATAAAACTTTTTTCCGGCTTTCCGGACAGCTTTTTACAGGTCAGAGCGTATTTGGTCTCTTTTTCTATATTGAACTTGATATTACTTTAGATGAAAGTGATCGAAATCGATGTATAAAACAATACACAAAGCCTGAAATTGGCTGCAAATAGTAAAGGTTCTCTCGTTCTTATAATGTTATATCTAATTAAGTTAGTTTCACATTGAAATTATAGTTAAAAATCAAATTTTCCATATTAATGTCAAGTGCAATATAAATCATGAATAACCAAGTGTAAGATGTCAGCATTTAATTTTTAATACCAGAAAACATCATATTCTTCAAATTGACGCCATTTAAAATGAGTTTAAAACTAAAATTAAACAAAAAATCGCTTTGTCATCAAGTGTAATAGAAAAGATTGCACAAATTTGTCAAAAAACTACCAAGAATACCTGAGACCTTGCTCAAATATGCGTCATAGATACTACCACATCCTTATACTACTATCCGAACCACCAATAACATCAAAAATCCTACCGTTCTTGGCTGTTCATTCAGGCTGATCTGACCAACTTGAACCTCCAATTTCTGGACTCTATGGTTCTGAATTGGCGGCGAAGATGCGACAAAGCCTCCAGAGGTGGCCGAAGTGCCCGCCATCATTCCATCCGTCTGTTCATATTGTCTTGGGATCGGTTGGCGATGAGATCTTGTTGGAGGCTATAATGGGCAAAATTATGTGAAAAGATCAACTTTTCCCAAAATTTCTGGTAATATAGAATCCTTTCCTTATATTCCTTACAACCCGAAAATAATATTTAGAGCTAAAATTGCAAAGCTTCATAAAAAATTTTTACATTTTAAATATTTTCGCAAAAAATCATCAAAACATTCGAAAAATGGATAAAAGCTAAAAAAAATTGCCCCAGGCATTAGATCAAATCCCGCTCAAATCTACCAAATACCATATACAGCCATGTGAATTGTCAAAAATATCAATTTCCTACCCAAGTACCCCCAAAATCGTTGGGTTCAATATCCTCTGTTCCTTCCGGCGGAACCTTTTGTTCTGGTGGAATTGAGGAAGTCGAGGAGACCCAATTGGCAGTGTAATTTTCCGAAGAGTTGTCAAACAATGCTGAGACTGATCTTGGTTCTGAAATTCGTCAAATTCAAATTCAAAATTCGAAAACAGCACAGTTCAAAACAAAAAATCTCGCTTGGCCAAAAGAAAGTAAGTTCTTGTGGCTAAAATTTGTCAACGATAATATAAAAACGTAAAATACGTCATTCTCAATCATTGAAATGTACTTATGCACTGAAAAAATTTTTAAACTCTATCGTAACTGCAAAAAAATGGTCGTATCGCACAGTGCGAATAACCAAAATTTTTCGTATACAACTATTAAAATCAGTTCGGTAAAGCATTATGACGTCACGACACGATCTCAGCAACTATTTCAAAAGCAACTTCAAAAGAAAATCCATCAGATTTGGCCAAAATAAAACCTCGTACGGTGCAAAACTTCTATAAACGTCAAATTTAATCGAAATTTCCACCAATTTAATGTGAATTACAGTAACATCTTTCACTTACATTCTCTACAAACCTCTAAAACAAAAAAAAACAAATAAAAAATCCTTACCACTTCCGCTATTTTCCACAACTTGACTATACACCGGTTGGGCGTAATTAACCTGTCCCTGCATCTGTTGTGGCTGATAAAATTGCCGCTGACGGAACTGATTTTGCATTCCATACATGTTCATCAGCTGTTGTTCTTGTCCTTGTTGGACTTGGGGTGAAATCTGATTCACAAAATGAGGTTGTTGGACAAATTGGGTGCCGTCGGAGCCGAAGCCGGACTATAAAATGGGGCTGGATCTGCTGGAAGTTGCCGGCGTTCTAAAACTTTCAATTTCATTTTTAAACATCCATCTTGGGGCCTTTCATATTTCAAATTTCTAAAATTTCAATCTGCACAGTGCGGACAATCTGAATTTTGATTTTTACACCGTTAGTATCCAAAAAATACCACGAAACTTTTTGCACTGCTAAAGCACGGCTCTGTTGCAAATTCTTGTTCCATCAATTTTCCAAAACTCCCCATCTGCAAGGTGCATAATTAAAATTTTCTGAATTCCGCACTGTGCAAACCCAAAAATCTTTTTAAAGCGCCTTATGCTGTGCAAAAAAGTCTAATTACAATACCTTCACCACAACTCAGCCCATTAGTCGTCTAGAAACCTAAAATTCAATAACCAAATTAAAATTACCTGATAAATTTCTCCGGGAGCAAACATTTGTTCATTTCCGAGTTGAACTCCATAGAAAACTTGTTGTCCCATATGGTCAGTGCCCAGTTGGTAGACCGGATACACTGGTTGAAGATTGGGATGAGGATTGGGTTCTTCTCGATCTTCCATCGCTTCCGTCGAGAATGGATTTAATTTGGGATGTTGTAGTAGAGGGTCTGAAGACTTTTTGCTGGCGCTCTAGAGAACCAAATCGCTGAAAACCAAATTTTTAGCTTCATCATAGCCATAAGCTATTTTACAGCAAATCATAGGAATTAACTCAAATTGGATCATGTACAATATCGAAAAATCGCTTTAAAGTGCCTAAATAACAAAAAAAAATCAATTTCAACCGCTAACTAGTTGAGAGGTACAAAACTCATTCGGCTTTATTTTAGCCATTAGACTTCATTTTCTCCGAATTTATTAATAGAAACCAAAACATTTTATCGCTTTTCCCAGACATTTGGCTCAAAACACCCCGTCCATTGCTTTTCCGATGGACGATTAGACGTGAAAACATATAGAAAAGCGAAATTCCAATGCCAACTAACACGAAATGTCGATTTGCTCGCCGTAAACATTGTTTTGGTAATAAAACACCAAAAATCGTGTGTAAACCTAATTAATGCACCAATTTCCAGATGAACATTTCATTTTTACCCTCCATACGAGCTAAGGATTCTGTGAATCAACAATTCTCCAATCAAAAGGTCAAAAATTATATTGTCGTAGGCAGAGAATTCACCTGTTTTACTACAAAAATGGCTGTAAAAAATTGGAATGCGACTAAAAAATGCAAACGCCCTTAGGCTATGAGGCGCGAGAAGTACTAAAAATAAAAGGGAGATTGGACAAGTGGAAACATGGTTTAGCGGACGTAAAGTTAATTACAGATTATAACCCAAGCGTGTTGTGAGGAAAAAATGGAAAAGCGAGTGTCTAAAGAGCTTATTCGACCAATGGTCACGATACAAATACGCCTACTCGCTGTCTTCCCAATATTGTATTTTGATATGAAATTCGCCATGGATAACATAAAAATTTCTCAAAACCCAACCAAAACATTTTCAATGCCACTACTTCGCAGTAAACACTATACTCAACATGTTTCCAGCAAAAACCGAAACTGGGGTCAACTTTTCCCATGGATAATATAATTTTTGCGCCAAAATCAAAATACTTTGATGTCGACCAAAGATTTAACGAAAAAATTTGTCAATAATAATCCAACGTGCCTTTTACATCCAATACAGTAGTTTTTCCACCTGTTTAAACCCACATTGATACAATTTAACACGTATAATACTCCGAAAATAGAAGCCGTAAAAATTCATGCAAACACGAAAAGCACACCTAGATAACTTCGTTAGAGACCACTTCAAACAATCTTCGTCCAATTATAAATAGAATTGATACGAATTTTGAAGATGGATTTATATTACTAGAAAATCCGAAAAATTGAATTCCGTGGAAAGCGGAACACAAACTCCTCTCGAACAGAGAAAAGGAAGTCAGGTTGACAAACAAAGGTCAAAAAATATGAAAGACCCGTTGGTTTTATCAAACTTTTCCTACAACTACAAGGATAATATCAGCTCACAAATAGATAAATTGGTGGCTAACTGGGCTAATGGGTGAGTAAGTGGGACAGAAAATTCCGAAATAACATCATACCGCTCTCTGGGATTGGTTTCTCTTCTCTATTTTTCGCCATTTTTCAACTGATACCTAGTACAATATCGGAAATTGTCGGAAAAAAGTAATTTTACATGTTATAGCTGTGGATTCCGGTGGATATGGCCTAAGGATGATAATAAGCCTTCAGACCGCAGAAATTAAGAAAACAAATATAAAAACATCCATCTGAATACACAAAAATAATACCAGCCCAAAGCTAGATAATTTGCTTGCAAACTGAGCCAATTAATGTTTAAATAGAACAACAAAGTCCTAACTGACATTACATTTTCCTCCGGGATTTGGCTTCTCCCCTTTCTCCGATTTCCAGCCGGGTTTCTCCTTTGATACCTAGTACAATATCGGGAATCGGCGAAAAACTGTAAACCCACAACTAAAATCGGTCCATTCCGATGGTTCCGGTTCGAGGACCTGCCAAACCACCGGGAATTGTAACAAAAAACGTGAAAAAGTTGGGGGAACCCACCGCCGGCAGAGATAGACAAGTGCAAGAAGATGAGTGCGGCGTGGTGGGGCAAATGTTTGGGGTTATTTTGGATGAAGGGGGGACAGAGAGAGCAGGAAAGCGACCGAAAAAACATTGGACAGCGTTCGGTTTTATTCTTTTTTCGCTGCCCTTTCCTCTCTTTTTTTTGGCTTCAACACCCTCTTGTCGCAGGTGGATAAAGTGAATATTTACGGAGAAGGAAGCGGCTGAGCAAGCTGACGAGCGGCGCGCTTTCGGATTGCATAAGATACAGCTGGAGAAAGTACAGTAGTCGGAAATTTTTATATTGTTTTAGGTCGAAAATGAAATAAACTGGGAGAAAACAAAAAATTTTTGACATTCGGGACGAGCTGCGGCCTAGATAATAAAAAAGTACAGTATCTTCCAAAATCTAGCAGAAAACACAGTAGTCAACCGAGTTTATGTTGTTTTAGATAATAAATTAGCTAGAAATTCGAGTAAAACACCGATGTTGCCAAACTTTGGGGCAAACTGCCGCCCTAGCGTTTGACAGTGTAGTTACTTCAATATTGTTGCAGAAATCACCGTAATCCAACATACTTTCTTCCGTTTTACTCTAAAAATCGAGAAAAGACGGAAAACGAAAGAATCCTACAAAAATTTTGCGCAAGCCGCGCCCTGACTTTTACAATTTGCTTGTGAACTTGAAAAGTTGTTTTTATACGCTAAATTGTAAAATACGGTAGATTGAAATTCAGTGAAAAATCAGAAAAACGCAAAATATTACAAATTTGTGCAGCCCGCGCCCTGACTTGGATAATTTTTTGAATATTGCAGTAATTACAGTAGTCCATGACAGTTTAAAATAATTGTAAGGTTGTAAAGAGTGGTATAAAAACGAGCATTATTATCCAATACTCTGAAAAAACGTTCTTTGCACTGTGCAGCGCAAAAAATGAAAGTAATGTTTGTGGAAGCCAAGACGCACTATTACAAGATTAACCGCCTCTCTGAGATTTTAGATGAATTGCCTACCATTCCTGACTAATCGCATCCCTAAACCGCTTATGGAATGATACGAATTTTGGACTCGTATGTTCGTCCTTGCACGGTGCAAAAAATTTAAGAAGTAAAAGGGTTGCACCGTGCAAAGGAACAAATTGATCAGTTGAACTTGCACAGAGTCATTTTTGAGATCGCACCGTGCAGGATAAAAAATTTTCATTGCACAGTGCAAAAAACTTAAGCGATCCTTTTTCGCTACAAATTTGAGGAATGCACAGTGCAAAACTTTTTTCCCAGAATTCCCTAAATTTTGCACTGTGCAATCAAATTTCATTTCTCTTTCCATTGCACTGTGCAAATCAACTTTTCCAAATGCGCACAGTGCAGTCAAACGTAAACTTTCAAAAAAACTTTAATTTCTCGCACTGTCCGACAACCCCGGACAAAGACTACTTCCTATTAAATTTTACATCCAATTAAGACCTCTTCCTTCCTAACCTATTTTAACAATACTTTCTTGACAAAAAATTGCACTTTTATACCGACTTTTCACAATTAGCGGCGAAAAGCAGTAAACCTTTATGAGTAATCGTTAAGGCTCATAGCTAGCGATGATAAATCTGGGTAGTCAAAAGTCAAGAAATCATTTTGATTTCCGAGAAATCGAATATTGAAATTTTTTTAATGCACAAGCTCAAGTTTCTCCGCTGTGCAGTCATTTTTTTTATCAAAACCAAAAATTATTGGTTAAAAAATTTGAAAAAGTAGTAACAACATTACGCAGTTCACTAAATCCCCCAAAAATTTATTCGAATAAAAAATGGCCGCTCGACACGGCTTGGTACAATGAGAAGTTCTGACTTGTAATCTACAATTACTTTCAACATTTGAGGGTTACAATTTTCTGTTGACCATTACAGTTACATGGTGAATTTTGAAATCGGTGTTATGAATTATACATAATGGAAAGTTTTTTGAATTTTGCACTGTGCAAAAGCAAAAATTTTATTTCCAGTGTGCATTGCAATGTCGATTTTTCACTGTGCACCCTTATATCTTTTTGCAACTGTGCAATTTGGTTTTCCTTGCGGTTTATTGCACAGTGCAGCGATTTTTTTGGTATAACTTGCACAGTGCAAAAATTTAAAATCGCGCACTGTGCAAAAAATGGGCTGCACCGTGCAGTTTTCTTATTAACACTCCAACTTTTTCGAATTTGACCCTTTGCACAGTGCACATTTGCAATAAATTCTCATTTTTCGACTGCACAGTGCTAAAAAACTTTTTCTTCTTGTAGCTTTTAGATTGGCTCCCATAATGTTGCTGTCTCATAAAGGGGCACAAATGCTTTAGATTGGTTCTCGGCCCCACCGGATTCCACGCTCTCGCACATCCCGTCAGAGCTCTTTATGACTGTAATAATGCAGAAGAAAGCGTCAGAGGCGCTTCCTTCAGGAAATCAGCAACCATTTCCAGGACATCCGGATCTCTGTCCACGTTCGGTTCTTTCTCTCTTGGAATCGGTCTCTCTGTCCTTGACAATTACTATTTATCTTCCTGTCGCCGAATTCCCAGCTTTTGTCATTGGCACCATGGCCTTTGTCCTAGCTAGCCAAGATGTGTAAAGGTCAAGCGCATTTTTGAAGCTATATAAACTATAAACCAGTTAATTAAAGGGTCAGAACAGATACTTTTGAATCGCGCTTTTTAACGGCGAAGAAACAAAATGTCCAAAACGTTTCTTCGGTGTACCAATAACAACAAAACACATAATGGTGACATTCTACGTGTTTACTAGTAATAATTTAACTGTTTGTAACTCTGCCGCTTCTTTTCGCTGCACGACATAAAAAAACTTTTTTGCATTTCGTTTCAC
>CM046358.1:2415527-2480551 GCA_025436335.1 Bursaphelenchus mucronatus | reverse complement strand
AGAGTGTGAAGCCTTTACAATTTTAATTTCCGACCGAAGAATTTTAAAAAGTATCAAAAGGTATCAAAAAGTATCAAAAGGTATCAAAAAGTATGCAATGGCCAATTAGCTGAAAAATGAAAATCCATATCCTTTAAGAAGCTACTTACTCCATTTTTGGCAGTATTTGAGTGTTTATCGTCGGAGGTTCAGCTGACGCAAATCTTCTTTTCTGCACTCTGCAGTCGGCCAAGTCATTCTTTTCTGTCCTGGGAGTACTGGCTAGCCGGGCAAATCGCTCTCGGAGTTTTTGGACAATTCCTGGACCATAGTCGAGGTCTGAATAAAGTTTACATTAATTTTGGATATCAAATATTCAAAATGATGACTAATTTTTGTTATAATTTCATCGTATCACTCAGATACGATTGTAAATAACGGATTTTTTTATTTTAAATGGTAGAATAAGTCAGTTTATGCTATGTCACACAATTTGTATACATTATGTACCTAAAATACGGCTAAAATACGAAAATTAAAAAATTTTTCAAACCTTGTGTCATGGAATAATGTATTATTTTATCCCAAAAAATACCTGTAATAACCCCTTGCGCAGGTAGATTATTGACCCACGAGCCATACACATCAATTTCCTGTTCATTGCCTGAGGGCAATTCTCCTCCTCCACAAACCCAAATTTCCCATATGCACGGTGCGTTTGGTTTGATAATGCACAATCAACGGACCGGTTGATCGGTCCAAAAAGTACTCGATCCTTGTTCCTCCCACATAGCATACTCCACTATCCGCGATCAGCGGATTAGCCGACGATTGAGCTGTTAGAATTGAGTTGGAATTGGTGGACCGGAACGATGATGTAACTGTCGAATTTGGGTCACTGTTGCCGCTGAAGTGAGTTGAGTTTCGAGTAGATTGGTCTGTAAGCAGTTCTGTGGTGGTATTTTCATTTTCATCAAGATGCACTGATATCACCGGTTGTTTTGGCTCGATTTCATTATATTGTACTAGCCCCTGAGTTGATGGATTGTATCGCCAAATTGATCCGGCTCTTGGAATCTTCGCCAAATCTTCTTGATAGCCCTCGTCAATTACTGGCTTCAATTTTATCACAGTTTGACCATCTGTTTTCGGCGGGTTACTGTAATCTTCCATTTTCGAAGAATTGGCTTCAATTCGGGTAATGTTCGAGCAATCGGCTTCGAATTTGGCGCGAAGACTTGAAATGTCGTGTATAACAATCGGTGATTTGGCCAAGCTACTCTTTCGGCCGGTTTCTTGGGAATTTTCCATTTTTCGGCCGCTTTCTATATCACTTTCAAACTTTAAGTAATCGCTATTTTCAGTGGGTAAATTGCTCGGTTTGGCATTATTATTACTACTTAGGCTGTTAAAGGTACGACTACTTTCATTTTTATTATTATTTTGGCCATTTCCCATCAGCTCCGAGAGTTTTTGATTTTCGGCCGAATTATGCAAATTTGTCGAATTTTCGGTTGCCAAATTTTGACTGACACTTTCAGCAGTACTATTGGGCTCGTAATGATTCATATATGCGTTCTCTGCCATTTTCAAAGCTACTTCTGCATCCAATACATCAGTTCGAAGATCCAATTTGGCCGGTTTCAACGGTTCGCTGTAACTTGCCTCAGGCATCATTGGCGGATCCGGTGCTCTTCGCTTTTTGGAGCCTTGAGAACATAGATTGACGCTGGTTTATGTATGGTGTCTGCTAATTTTGGCTGGTCAGTTTGGGTATTTTTGAGGGTCTCTTTCACAGCGGCCGTAAATCGCTCAATCGACCGTTTTTTAGCCGTTTCATTGACTGGTTCGGCAGTGAAAGGCTTATTCTTGCTTGAGGGCACTGTAGAGGTCTTTGTAATGACATTGTTACCAGTGCTTGGCGGAGTTTTCGGCCGTTTTTTCTCATTCTTCGCCAACTCCTTTTCGTCAATTTTGACGCCGCGGATTTGAATCAACGGCCGCAGCTTCTTGTAGATCTTGAGGTCAAACGTCCTGGCCCACAATCCTTTCGGCTGTGGGACGTTTTCAACCTTCTCCACGATTTTATCCTCCTTCTTTACACTATGGATGTCATCAGCGCTCGGGAATCGAAAACGGACCCTCGGAGGGGCACTGAATGGCGATGGAGATCGTCGCTGCGATTCTGGAGACTCGCTACGGTCGGAGTAATCGGGTGGAGGCTCGGGTGGGACAATCTGGCCGTTAGAACTTCTGTTTGGATATTGTTTTACATTCAGCGGATCAATAATTAAATTCCTCGAAATGTCAGCGCACTGTGCGGGTTTGGCGAAAACATTGCCTGAGGCATATGTAGAATTATCTAGTGTTCCATTTCCTTGGATTTGAATCGGCTTTCCATCTACCGTATATCGAGTAATCCGCTTTTTACTCAAGGTTCCGTTGTTGGAATTCGGTTGCACAGTGCAATTAGAATTGTTGTCATTCGTATTGTAATATCCGTATAACATTGGATTATGATTGTCGTAGAAACTGTTTTCAGGGCCTGGAAGAGTTCTAGAACGTTCTGCCGACAAATTGCGAGCTCTTGAGCGCTCCGGCGACAAGGTTTGGAAGTTTCGTCGATGTCTTTCCGGCGACAAATTCTGACTATTAAAGCGACGGTGATCAACTTTCGGAGTCCCCTGGCCAAGTTTGCGATCAGATCTCTCCGGCGACAAATTTTGAGAGCGTCGCGATCGCTCGGGCGACAGATTTAGCGATTTTCTTCCCCTTTCTGGTGGCAATTGGGTGGGTCGCATTTTCGGGTCGATTTGAGTGTAAAAAACGTTGTTGAAGCCATTTGCAACACCCGGCCTGGGATCAGGCTTCTTGATTCTTGGGACGGATTTTGTTTTGGGGCTGTTTGTCCTGAGGGCAAAGTTCCTAGGCAACGATCCCGAAGTGTACACCTTTTTTGGCGGTCGTTCTTCATTTTTTCCCATTTTCTCTTTGAACCAATGGAATATATTGTGTTTATTGTCATCTGTGGGCAACATCACACTCTTCCTTCGATTATTATTTGGGAGGGTCGCCGAAATTTCGGCCGGAAATTGATTTTTCGGCCGTTTATTCCGAGGCATCGTCCCTAACGGATGATTGAAGTAATTGGCCGAAAACTCGGACGTTGTAGGCAGAGTCCTTTGCAACGGTGGTTGAAAATATCGTTGAAGGTCCTGCAGAGCCGCCACAGAGCGTCGTTGAGGTTTTCGGCCGACGGAATTCGGCCGAATCCGCGGCTTCGTCATATGCCCCATTTCTGGATACATTTCCGGATTATAACCGCAGGGCTCGTTGTAGACCATTTCGGGATATAAATTTGGATGAGTTGCGTTTATTGGAGCTTGGTAATAACCATGCCCCGAGGGCATGGGTTGATTATAGTCGGGGTTGGGCGGCCATGGCACTGGATAACAGGGCATTTGAGGGGCGTAATAGGAAGTGGGCCGCGACAACGGCGATTCGTAGACATTATTGTACATTGAAGAGGCGATTTACAACAAAATTAGAGGGAAAGAGCACCGGAAGAAGAAAAATCTAAAATTTTTTTGGATTTTTTGGCAAATCAATAAGATGATTGATAAAAAAAATCGCGAATGGACTGATGAAATTGCGACAAACTTGTATTCACACATTTTAAATTACATTTGCTCAAATATATATGTTAAGATTCTAGAAAAATGCACGGTGCAGACAAAACAATATTTTTTTGCACTGTGCGGAAATGAGGTATCAATGATGGAAAAAAGTTGTTAAAAATTATATGCTGACTTGCATATAGATACACTATAAAAATTCCCGTATTTTAAAAACTATTTGCAAAAATAACTCTCCGATAAACAGACGAAAACGCACCGTGCAAAGCAAAAAATAATTTTCCGCACTGTGCGGCGCAAAATGTTGAAATCAAAAAACTGCTGATATAATATGAATTACTAAGTCATTTTAAACACATAATAAATTTTTCAGACATTTAAACTCATTACTTTACTATTTATACAAGTTTTTTAGGAATTTGACTGCACTGTGCCAAAAACTCAGAAATCAAAACAAAATTTCGCACTGTGCAAAAAATGTGGACTAATCAGAAAACATCGTATTTTCTCAAGACTCCAACAATTCAAAAATCCAAATTCTAGCCTGCAGAAATGAGGGATTCGAACCAGTAATTGGCGAAGGAAGTTATTTGAATAAATGGGGTCAACGCTGCGCGCAACCTACAATAATATGACCGATTCCCCACAGACCTGACCTTACAAACAATGTTCCCCTAGATATATTTTTGGTTTTGAGAGGAAATTTTGGGATTTTCGGGAAAAAATTATATTATTTTAGGAGAAAAGTTAGCAAAAATGTATAAAACAGTAAGATCCTAGTTAAAGCAGGTCATAGTTTACATTATAAATTGAATCTAAAGCCTCATTGAAGCGGAAAACCCCTCTAAAAATCATGAAGACGCGACGGAAACACAATAAAATGAGTAATCCCTATTACGAATGGCTAATAAAGACGATAACCGAAAACAATTTTCGTAAAAAACAAAGATGAAATAGGAATTCACAGTCCATTTAGCGTCTAATTGTAGGAAAAATTTTTTAAAAAAATTTCCTAATTTGCACAGTGCGAAAAGTTCAAAAATTCGTTGCACTGTGCAAACATTAAAAAATTTCTTCTGCACTGTGCAACCAAAAAAAATTTTTTGCACTGTGCGGAAAAGCGTTTGTAATCTGCACTGTGCAATGATTTGAGGAAAAAAAATGATTTGCACTGTGCCGGAAAATTCGGCGAGAATTCGGATAATTTGCACCGTGCAGAAAAAAGGAAAATACTTTTTGCACTGTGCGACAAAACTTTTTTTCAATTTTGCACAGTGCAAGAAAGTTATTTTGAAAGGTGCACTGTGCAGTGAATTTCCGCCAAACAAAAATCGGATTTGCACTGTGCGGCAATAGTAAAAACAATTTTCGCACTGTGCAAGAGATTTGTTTCAGAAATCGCACAGTGCAAAGCAAAATTAATTGTCCAAAAACAAAAAAAAATGGCGATTATTCATCAAAAAAAGCTTGAAGAAAACAATAAAAAGACGCAGAGAATTACAAAAGCGAGCCGAAACAAAAAAAATCGGGATATAAAGTAATGTACATTGGCTGACAAAAAAATTCGGCGTTTTACGACCATTCAAATGCATTTCCAATATTTTTGGGATGAAAAACGTTTCGGAGATGAGTTTAATGACGGGAAAATAGAAAATAATGAGGGAAATGGCTGTAAATTTTAGATTTTTTAGAGAAAATTTTGATTTTTTTGAGGAAAAAGTGGAAAAACATCATTTTTGAATACTAATTTTGCGATTTTTCGGTAGAAAAATTGAAAAAAATGCAAAAAATTTTTAATTCTTTGCTTTAGATTTTAATAAAATTTGGGATAAATGGAAATCCCCATTTTTATGAGAAATTTCAGACCGCGTTATGCAGAAACCACCAAGATATGAGCAGTCAAAGTCGAAAAATTTGAATTTTCAAGGAAAAGATTTTAAAAAAACGCTAAAAATTTATAAAAATACAAATTTTGAAGTGACAAAAAACTTTTTATATCCTAAAATACGATCATAAATCCATCTCAGGCCGAAAAATCTCGTTCTTTCCTAAAAAACCTCGTTTTTCCCCAAAAAAATCACTGAATTCTGTGCAAAATCGAGTAGTATATAGTTGGAGATCCCCTGTAATGACCGATAAACCGAAGAGAGAAACGTCGGGCGTAAAGTTACAAAATCTTTGGGGGAAAAATATCCGATTTCCCCGTCATCAATCAAACACAAAGTCCGAACATATTTATACAAAGAGATCTCTCGAGGAGAGAAGGGAAAAAACGCCTTAATGAGCGAGAAATTATGGAGATTATGAGCGGAATACGACGTCATTTACGACATAAACCATTTAAGTCTTTAAAAAAAAGTTTTGTATGGTGCAATGGAAAAATGAAGCTCCGCACAGTGCGGCCAATTTTTTGGATTTTTTGCACCGTGCAAAGGAAAAAGTGACAATTTCTCGCACAGTGCAAACACTGTCCAATAAAAAGTCTTCCGACAATGCACCGTGCAGGGGGCGCGACGTGAATAAATTTTTTTGCACTGTGCAGCAAAGAAAAGGCTATTTACCCGCACTGTGCAAACGTCATTGCGGATGCACTGTGCAATTGGAAGTCTTGCGACGATGCACTGTGCAGGGGGCGCGACAAAAAAACTTGTTTTGCACTGTGCAGCAAGAAAAATTAATTTTTCCGCACAGTGCAAACGTCATTGCGGATGCACTGTGCAATTGGAAGTCTTGCGACAACGCACCGTGCAGGGGGCGCGACTAAAAAACTTGTTTTGCACTGTGCGATCGGGGAGATACAAAAGTTCCGCCGCACTGTGCAAAAACATTGTTATTGCACGGTGCAACCTTCAAAAACAAAATGGATTTCTTTGGCTCCGCACTGTGCGAAGTTGTTTATTGCACAGTGCGAGTACACAAAAAAATTGTGTTTTTCACCGCACAGTGCGGAAAAAATGATTTTTTTTTCAATAAATATTATTAATCAGTGTAAAATACGTGAGTGCAATAAAAAATTAAAAAAATTTTCCTCAAAAATGCAAATTTGTTCCATTTCACCCCCCAAAAAAGCCCTCGTAAATCCGTCGCTACCTAAAAATGGGGTGATTTCGCGATGTTCGAGAGGGTAATTAATCCCCCTTTGAGGTAAGAACATTCCCATTTTGTGTCAGGACACGGAAGAAGGCGAAGAGCAGTGAATGGGAAGCCAATAAAATCGTTTTACGTGAAGGGATGTATACGAATTGTCGGATCCCACCGCTCTTTATATCGTCCAAACATCGAATTTCCTATACGAAAATGAAAGGGAGACTGCACTGTGCGGAATGAATCGAAAGGAAATTTGCATTGCACTGTGCGAAGGAGAATGGGAAAGGAATGCACAGTGCGACCGGAAAAATTCATTTTGCACTGTGCAGTCCAGAAAACGAAAAAATGGAACTGCACCGTGCGAAAACAAAGGAAGTTTAAATCTGCACTGTGCAGAAAAAACTTGAAGAAATTGCACCGTGCAAAACGAGCGACAAAATTTCTCGCAGATTTAGCACTGTGCGGAGAAAACTCGAACAAATTGCACTGTGCAAAACAAGCGACAAAATTTCTCGCAGATTTTGCACTGTGCGGAGAAAACTCAAACAAATTGCACAGTGCAAAACGAGCGACACAATTTCACCCTGATTTTGCACTGTGCGGAAAGCACAAAACTGCGTCTGCACTGTGCAAACGGAAGGGAAATCCAACATTTCGATTGCACTGTGCAGACCGGCGACAAACTTCATCGCCGGTTCTGCACTGTGCGGAGAACAAGTTAAAAATTGACTTTGCACAGTGCAAATAAGAAATTGTTCGAGTTTTTTGAATGCACAGTGCAAACCAAAAAAAAGATTGTCCGCACGGTGCAAAACAGATCAAATTTGCTCTGCACGGTGCGAAAATAAAAAAAATGCCAAAGCAATATTTTTAAGAGAAAAATTGGGTAAAATACGGCATGGGTACAGAGAATTAATTCAATTTCGCATTTCAAGCTTCAAAAAACAACAAAACAATCCGAAAACAATAAAAGTCGCACGGAAACAACGCAAGATCCGATGACTAAAAACCAAAACCTCTGCGGAAAACAATATCATTTACAATATGTTGTCCACACACATCCGTTGGCCCATCGCAAAGCCCTTGAGATGGGCCCACTGACTGATTTCTCGAGTGGACCAAACTTTTCTCGCACTGTGCGGCCACTCGCTTTTTGACAAACAACTTTGGCTGCGGAATGGGGGGAGGGGAGGGAAAAAGGTTGCGCAACACGTTTTCACTTGGCCCTCAGCGGATTTGTAGGTCTCATCTTGGACGTTCAAACCTTTTTCAACGGGAAATCGATAGAATGGACGTTCAAACTTTTTTTTTCAACGGGAAATCGATAGAATATACGACCCATCAAGAGTAAATATTATCATTTTCAAAAAAATCGACCGGTCGATTCGGTAAAAAATGACTGGTGTAAAAATTTGCACTGTGCATTTAAAAAAATGTGTTGTATTTTTACGAAAACTTGGCAAAAAAATTGGTTTGACCTACCGAGACAATTTAGACTGATTCACAAAAAATATCGACCAGTCGACTTTTCAAGAAAGTCGAAATTCCCCGCACTGTGCAAAAAATTAGAATTCGCACTGTGCAATCAAAAAAAACGTCTGGAAAAACATGAAAAGGCTGCCCCCAAATCCTAAATAAACTTTGAAGGAAGCCATTGCGACACAAGAAGAAAGGCGTATTGCGCGATCCCATTATTGCCCATTATTGCGACACAAATTTATGAAACGAATTCCGAGAAAAAAGGCATCAAAATTTCGACGGCTAGGTGGGCTTTTCGCTGTCTTTTGCGACGAAATTTTAACGGGAAATGTTGTAACGAGCTGTAGTTTGCGTATACAGACTATCTACAATGTTTTGATTTTTCGATTTTGCGATTTTTTGGTCGAAATTTGAAAATTTTTTGAAAAATTGGGGAAGATGGGAGGAAATTGCAGATGAATGGTAAAATACGGTACTTTTATAAAAAGGATTATTGCAAATTGACTTGTTACGGTAATTAGGCTTTGAAAATGTCAGCATGATCAATTAAATTCACTGAAATCGCGGAAAAAATGCAAAAAATGTCGAATTTTTGCCGAAAAATGGGAAAATAATGTAAAATACGCCAAAGAAACTATTTGCATTGCACTATAAATAAAATACGAATAGTCTCAGATGTATTTTAGACACTTGAAAGAGCTAAAACTCCAAAAAAATTTTGAAAATAAAAAAATTGACGATTTTTTGCCGAAAACCGACAAAAACTGCTGTTTTCAAGTATTCAAAATATTGTCTTTTCCCCCTTCAGCTCTCGAACTTCTCGAATCGCCCCTCCTCCGACTTTCCACATTCAATTCTTCCGGCAGCGATTGCGGCAATAAAATTATTTTAGACATTTGGTGGACATGTGGATGGGGAGGAAGAGCCGGTTGTGAACAGAGAAACGACGAGAGAATTGTATTGGGGAGATTATGGGGGGGGGAGGATTGGGGAGTGACCCATCCAAAAACAAGATCCAATTTCGATGATTTTAATAATAAAAAGCCCCCGTCTTCTTCTTCAATATAAGATGGATCGGATGGCCGGAGGCGAGGGCCTGGGAACAGATATTTTCGAATGTTTCAGGGTGTTTAGCCCGCTTGTCTATGAGGCTTCATTGAGATTTTGAATTTTTAGATCTTTTTAATTTTAAAATTTCCAAAAAATCCGTCATGATGACATAATAAAATGCAAAAAACTCTTTTATAAAATGTATTATCTTTTTTAAGGCACCTGCTAATAGTTTTCACCCAAAACTCACAATAATTCAGTGGAAATGTCACATATCCAGAAAAATCGTCATGATGACACAATTAAATGAATTCATAAACACGTCGAAAAAATCGCACAATGTGTTGTCAGTACTATTAACAATATTTAAATAGAAAATTTCCAGATTTCTCAAATATACTGTCATTAGAGCAAACTTTCAGAAAATCCGTCATTATGACATAATGATGATTGGAATTTTTTGAAAAAATGATTACAAAAACCTGTTTAGTCATACTCGGTGGTATCTAAATAAAAAATTTCAAAATTCTCAATCAAATTTAAATATGTCATCGTGACGGATTTTTTGGAAATCGTTGAATTTTGGAAAAAGGTTAGAAATGAAACTCCCTGAGGCGAAAGAGCTGTCCGAATGATGAAAATCAGACACTCAGACCAGTTACAAGTAATGGGAAAAGTAAGAAAGTAACAAAAAAGGAAGGGTCTTCCAATAATCGCCTAAAAAGTCGGATCATAAAATTTGTGGGATGGGATGATAATTCCGCTACAATGCCCGTTGAATAGACTCCTTTCTTCTCCAATCCGACATGCAAGCGGGCTTGCTAATGAATATCGTATAGTTTCCGAGAAAACGACTTTTTTGCAAATTTTTTTCGGACTTTTTTGAGGAATATTAAGATTTTTTTTGAATATTAGGTAAAATACGGAAAGTTTTCTTTTTGGATACATTTTTGAAGGCAAAATTTTTAATATCATGGCAGAAAAAATTCTAAAAAGCAAAAAAATTTGAAAAAAATTAAGAAAATCAAAATATTTTACCGTATTTTACAAAAAAAAATCGGTAAATGTTGACAAAATGTGATGCAGACCCCATTATAATAACAATTTCTTCATTTTCATTCATAAAAATCCTAAATTTCAAAAAAAAAATAATCAAAAAATTCCAAATTTCCCCTCAAAATTGAAGACCAAACTACACAACGGTAGCTGTAGCTACTTGTAAACCCTCCTCCAGACCACAGACCGGAAGATTCGCTAGGAAAAAACTGTTAATAATTTCTCGCGCTAATCACTTCCGTCTACTGCACAGTGCAAATAGAACAGCCGATAATTTGGAGTGGGAAGACGCGCGAACTTGAACTCAAATTAACCTGAGGGAAGATGGGGAGTGACCAGAGATGAGAATTATTCATTTTTCGGACCCATTTTTACTGCACAGTGCGATTTTTTGGGGGTTCTGTTTTATGCACAGTGCAAGAAATTTTTTCTTTTCTTAGGGCAAATTGCCTTAGGGAATAAAATAAAAAACGGTTTGTAAAAGCGATACCTTGGAACGCAAGTTGTATTTTACAAATTTCAAGTTGTGTATTTGCTATTATTGTTTTAATTTTTTTTCCAATTCTTCAACGGCACGGTGCAAACATTTTTAGGCAAAATTGCCTTAGGAAACAAAACAAAAAACGATTAAAAAGTTATAGATTTGTCCAAGAGGCCGTACTTTACAAGTTTTAATTTCTGTTTTTGTCATTTTTTTTTTGATTCTACCAGGTTTTTTGACTGCACTGTGCAAAAATTTAAATTTGTTGAAAATCGAGAAAATAGCATTAGGGGATAGTCAAGTAATCTTAGGCACTGTTCATCTACGCATAACCCACCGTATTTTACAAAAATTATAAAAACAATTGTGTATTTTATATCGTACTTTACCCAATTCTTTTCACCGCACAGTGCAAATTTTTATTTTTTTCGCACAGTGCAAACCCTCTTCAGAAATCAAAAAAAATCGTATTTTACAGAGCAAATGCAATGAAAAGGTCGAAGAAAGATCGCGACATACTTACAAATAAAAATTACAGTATCTAAAACCAAAATTTCCCAAAAAATTTCGAAAAAGGATACATTACTATTTCTGGAAAGACAATATACAGACGAAGAGGGGATTGCTGTTCACATGCTTGACTCACCCTCAATTCCCATTCTTCACTATACGCTATTCAAACATATTACAATACCATGAAAGAAGAGGGGGGACATTTTATACGAAGACTTGGAAAATCACAAGAAACCAAAAAATCAAAAAGAAAAATTTTGTTTACAATGTAAATAGTAGCCTATAGAAGTAACAGACACTTTTTCATTTCACGTATATTGCTTTATTTAATCGTATCTTGCAACTTTTTTCAAAATTGGCATCAGGTTTGAAAGCTATTTTTTTCGGATTTTTAAAAACTGAGAAACACAAAAAACATTGTTTAGCATATAAATAGAACCCTAAATTAACAACTTTGTTCATTTCTAAAGACCTTATACTATTGTATCACCATTTTTCACAATTCTTCGCAAAATTGACATTAGATTTAAAATTCAAAATTTTCGTATTTTAGGATAACAAAAAATGGTTGCAAACGAACCTCTGAGCAGTGGAGAGCTTGCTTGTTGATTCACAATTCCATTTGACGAGATTGACTGTTTGAGGTGGGTGTTACGGTAGGTGAAAGGTTTATCAATATTTGATGACCGCGTGATTTCATTTGAGGACTTTGAGGATGACAGGGCTGTGGAACCGGCTAAAATATTCAATAAAACAAGGTACATGGTCTTGAGATTACTGTAATTAGCAAAAAACTAAAAAACATTTTCTGCACAGTGCAAAAAACAGTTTTCTTTTTATTTCACCGTTAAGATACACAAGAATAAATACAAGAACACTTTAATCTGGCGTATTTTACACTGAATTTTGATCAATCGTAAAAATTTCCAAATTCGTTGCACAGTGCAATAAAACTTTGTTTTGGAATGCGCTGTGCAAAATTAAAATTGAATTAAATAGAAAAATAGGATTCGTATTTTACATTTATATCACTGAATCCTAATCCGTCAAAAGAATTGTAAAAACCAAAGCAAACGTTCCGTTGCACGGTGCAACAACAAATTTTTTTGACTACACAGTGCAAAATTTTAAAACTCAAATAAAAATTATATAAACGCAACGCATTTCGTATTTTACAAACTATATGACATAAAATTGTCCATAATATTTTGCACAATGGGTGAAATCCATAAAAAATTCTGTTGCACTGTGCAACGGACAACTTTTTCCGAGCGCACTGTGCGAAAAATGGACTTACCGTAGGATCGCCGGTTTGGATTGGACGAAGATCGGATTTGATAGTCATTCTGAAAAATAGGTAAATTTAGACACTTTTCGCTGTAACTCAATTAAAACTTTTTTCAAAAATACGGTTTTTTGTCCAAACCTTCAAAAAAATCTTGTTTTATTACCCTTAAAAAGATGTTGTCTCGTATCCTGCCGACTCCCGGGATAGTCATTTGGGTTGTTGTCATTTCTGCAAAAAGCTGAAGTAATCAGTGGAGAAAGAAAAGGGCAAAAGAGTAATTAATTTCAATTTTACAAGTCCTCGAACGGTCTGAAACACTGATTTTAGGGGCCAATTATGTGAAAAAAGGCAAGAAATTGTAAATAAACAACCAAAAGGAGGTCTGAGTATCAGCGACAACGATTTAACGCGCATTTTACAATAAAAAGTGCGAATTTTAGAAAAAAATTGGGGAAAAATGGGGAAAATTAGAGTAAAAGTCACTTAAATTTGCATTTTCTGAAGTTTTCCGAAATTTAAAATTATTTTTCCCTTAAAAATCAAAAGATTTCTTACGAAAAGATCAGATAACAATTAATTTCTCTTTCCCTTTGAAACCCGGCGAAAAAGAAGAGAGAGGCGAGTGTGTTCCGTTGTGGTCTAGTGGTTAGGATTTGTGGCTCTCACCCACAAGGCCCGGGTTCGATTCCCGGCAACGGAAAAAATTTTTTTTGGAATTTTTTATGAAAATTGTACAATAACATGGTGCAAAATGGTATTAAACTGTTTAAATATGTTTATGGTTGTTCTTTAAAGGAATTTTTTGTTTAAAAATTGGCAAAGGAACAAATTTTTGCGAATTACAGCATTTTTTCGAGTTTTTTGTAAGATTTTATTAAGTTAGAACAATTTAGAGTCTAAAATAGCCAATTTAAAGTGTTCTTCGATCAAAAAATATGTAAAATAGTGAAAATAGCCAAGAAAAATAAAATAATAAAAATCAATTTATCTAAAAAAAAACAAAAAATAAGGTAAAATAAGAAGTTCTCAACAATTTCCTACATTGCTTCAACTATGAACTGTAGAGTAAATGTCTTTTTATACTCTTTTCAAACTGATTTTATCAAAAAAATCTAAATTTTTTCATAAAAATCCCAAAAAATTATAAAATCTTAATTTTTAGCCTCCAAATCCCCAAAAAAATCCAGTCAAATATAATGTGGAATAAATCACAATGCGTCGGCGGAATTACTGACTAGTTACGCAACGAAGAATATGTAGAAAAAAGAAGTGAGAAGAGAGCAATTCACATTAAACCGGAGATGAGTCAGTAAAAATAAAAAAAACAGTAGTTGAGTCGGGTTGTCTTGTTAAAAGTATAAAGAATTTTGACTGAGCAGAGCAGTAGAGTCATTCCATAAGCACGTATCATGAACAATCCGTATTTCACCCATAAATTCATTTTTTCGCACAGTGCAGTTTCATAGGCTTTTTTGCACTATGAAAGTGCACTGTGCGAAAAATTTGTCATATCTGTGAAAATCGTACTAACATGAGTGTAAAATACGCTGAACATTGTTTCGTGAAAATTTTTAGTATTAATATACAAGGTTGTAATCATATTTTTGAGTAAAAAATTGATGAAAAAAAATTTTCAAAAATTTCGAAAATATGAAAAATGGAAAAAGAACAAAAACCGATATTTTGATGACTAAAAATATCAGTAAAAGGCCTGAAATATTCAATCTGAGCCTAAATCACCCGCATCTTACCAACAAATCCATTTTTTCCGCACAGTGCAGTTTCGTAGGCTAATTTGCCCTACGAAATTGCACTGTGCGAAAAAATTATCGTTGATGCTGAAACCGTACTAACATGGGTGTAATATGCCTTAAGAGGTCCCATGTTTGATTTTGAAAAATTTTATATGCAATTCAACCATCAAAGCTTGAGTTTTTTCGCACAGTGCAGTTTCCTACGGTAATTGCACTGCGCAAAATAGTGTTTCTTATTGAAAAATTAAAAATGTAAAATATGACAAGAAGCTGTATCGAAGAATTTTATGCTCAAAACTAAAAATTTTTTTTTAAAATCCTCCAAAAGATCCATCGAAAAACTTGCTGCGAGCGATAAAAATGAGATAAAATGGGATGAAAAACACGCAAAAACAACATTCTTCCTCTTTCTTGGTCTCTTTTCACTTGATGAATATTCATTTTGGAACGTCTTAAACAATGATTTTGAGACTTTTTTGCCTAAGGGGAAAAAATTTAAAAAAAAAATTTAATTTTCAATTTTTCGTCGCACCGTGCAGTTTTATAAGATTTTGCACAGTGCAGATAAGAGCTGCCAAAGTTTTTTCCGCACAGTGCAGAAAAAATTGGTTTGCACTGTGCGGAAGCAGAAAAACTATTTTTTTTTGCACAGTGCAAATAGAAAGTTTGTCACGATGTGTTTGCACAGTGCAAAGAAAAAACAACAAACCCGAACTGCACTGTACAGTCAAAAAAGTTTTAGAAAGCTGCACTGTGCGGAAAAAGAAACACTATTTTTTTGCACGGTGCAAATGCAAACTGTCGCAACTTTTATGCACAGTGCAAACAAGAAAAAACAAAAATGCGAATTGCACTGTGCGGTCAAAACGTTTTTTAAATTGCACTGTGCGAAAAATAAAAAATTATTTTTTTCGCACAGTGCAAATTCAAACTTTTTTGCTGTTCCTTTGCACAGTGCAAGACAGAAAAAAACAAAATTTCAAACTGCACTGTGCGGTGGAAAAAATATTTGCCGACTGCACTGTGCAATGCAAGCAAAATGATTTCGCACAGTGCAATGGGTAAAAAATGAATAGTTATATAATTTAAGAGCAGAGTGAGAGCTTAAAAAAGATTTATTGACCCGATGGAAGTTAACAAAGGTATTATAGTAGCCAGCGGAGTAATTAGTTCGCCCGCTAATTAATCGGATTCAATGACAACATAACGACGCAAAAACGCACTTTTTGGAGAGAGGAAATAAAAAAAGGATAAAAAAGGGATCTTGTTGGATCATCAGTCGCAATTCTTGGAAAAGAATTTTTTGCATTTTTACAAAAAAAAATTTTTTTTTCAAAAAAATGATAAAATGGCCACAACAATCACATAATTCGTATTTTAGGAAAATTGACGTATTTTACAATGATCTCACAACGCCGAACCCAAGAAAACTCTTTTTAGCACAGCGCAATTTCGTAGAGCAAATAAGCCTATTGAATTGCACTGTGCAAAAATCATAAATTTTCAGAGTAAAATTGAAAAAAAAATAAATAAAGGTGCAGGTAAAATACGAAAAAACCATTTACGTTCTTTAATTCAGTGAAATTTAACTTTTTTTGCACAGTGCACTTCCGTCGTGCAAAATACCCTACGAAACTGCACTGTGCAATTTCATAGGGCAAAATACCCTATGAAACTGCACTGTGCAGAGAAAAAGTTTGAAAATCAAATTGAAACTAAATTTATGGGTAGAATACGAGCGAGACACAAGATCTGTTGCTATTTCACGCTATATTACTTGGTTTTAAGCGATTTTTTCTTCGAAAAATTGCATTTTTTACCAAAAATCTTCAAAAAATCCAAAAATGTTGTCATAAATCTACGTTCTCCGAGACAATTCAGCTATTTTCGACCTTAAATCCCCCTTACATTTCTCGAATGCCATGACAAACCCATAAAAGCCCTCAGGGCAAAGCGGGTTATTCCGTGACACGCAAATTCTTTTACGATCCCCGAGAAACCCCAATTTTGATTATTAAAAGTGGGAAAATAAGTTGTAAAAAGGACAAATTAGGACTGTTTTCTAAAATGAATATAGTCTCTAGACTTCTTTGGGAAATGATTCATTAGAAATTAGCCAAAAAGTATTTGCTAAAGGTCAAAAAGTTTTAAAACTTTGAAAAGGGCAAATTTTGGAATAAAAAATGAATATTCGACAATAAAAAAACTTTTTCAAATCCAAATTGAATATTAAACAGACTTTTTGCGACATTGTCATCGCACATTGAAAAAATTGACAAATATTTGGACTGCACAGCGCAAAGCAAAACCAAACTTTTTACCGCACTGTGCGTCCGAAAAAATCGTTGATTTTATGATTGCGCATGTGTTAAATGTTATATAAAAAAAAGGATTACAAATTTAATTCCATTTGGGTCATCCCCTACGCAAAAATCGTCTTTAACTTTCTTGCACTGTGCAAAAAAACAACTTAGATTTTTCTGCACCGTGCAGTGAGAAATTTGGGTAAATTTTTATTCTAAGTCGGATATAGGATGCGAAAAGAAAGATTATGTGTAAAAAATAATTTCCTTATTCACTACGTAAAGTCACTGGAGTGATTTCCGCGACATGCACTGTGCGAAAACAAAAGTTCCCTTTGCACTGTGCAATTTCTTGCTTTTTGCACCGTGCAATAGGTTTTTTTCGGCTATCGCTCGCACCCTGACCTTTATTGCGCAGTGCATGTCGCGAAAATCACTCCAGCGACTTTCCGGACGGCCTAGTCGTAGAAAGAATTCTAAATTTTTTTATTTCACACAGTGCAATGGATATTTTCAAAATTTTGGCCGAAAAATGGGTAAAACACTAATTTTTTACGTGTCAATAGGACTGATGGAGATGATAGTACTATTTCATGTTTGTAAAATACTTCATGCTCCCTATCTATCTCAACACAAGAAAATCCAAAAAATCCCAAAAGTTGCCTCTTTTTTCTCCCCAAATCCCTTCAAAATCCATGAATATCGAATAACTCCACGTCCCAAATGTCAGCCCACCAAAACCCCCTCCGGGGATATGAGGCTTTCCGTTTTTGACCCGCAAAAAATCCAAAAAATCCCGTCCTCCGTGTTCTTGATTTATAATGGGTCGCCCCAAAAAATGTCCACTCCATTTTTTTCGCTTCTCCCCGCAGGGTACAAAGGCGAAAAGTCTTTAAGGACCGACGGGGCGACTGAGCAAATAAAAAAATTGTCATTTTATGGAAAAACAAATAAAAAATTTTTTGGAAAAATAATTTTAATACCTAAAATACGTGGTTTATGCATATTTTAGTGCCCGACAAAATTTTATGCGTTAGATTTTTTTTAGTCTTAAATTTGTGGTGTTTACAGGTGTTCTTGGACCGCACCGTGCCATTTTATAAAAGATTGCACCGTGCAAAAGAAGAAGAGGGTTTTGCACAGTGCAGAGAAACAAAAAGCCAAATTGCACTGTGCGAATGCAAACAAAAGGAATTTGATTACTGCACGGTGCAAAAAGAAATTTTGCCGCGGCCTCTTTGCACAGTGCAAAAAGAAACCTTGTCGCGGCCTCTTTGCACAGTGCAGAGGACCAGAAAATGGTGGGGAGCCTTCGGATTGCACTGTGCGGTGAGAAAACATTGTTTTGGGGGAATGCACAGTGCGAAAAAAACATTTTTACATACCAAAAATCACCCGTATGTTACTCTGACGTATTTTACAAATAATTTTGTGCGAAAGACTCTAATTGCACACTGCAACAAAAAATTTTTTGATTTTTTCCACTGCACAGTGCAAATTTCGACAAAGACAAAAATTTTGCACTGTGCGAAAAAAATGACAAGATAAATCTCGTATTTTACAATAAAAATTGGTACTATTGGAACAAATTATGACCCAAATAAGTCCAAAAATTTTTGTATGAAAATTTTGCACAGTGCAAAAATTTTTTTTTATTCCAAAAGAATTTATTAAAAAAATAGCCAAAACAACGTTAACCGGAGGCCCACCTGACATTGTCATAACCCTCAAATGTCTTTTTTCTCCCTCCACAAACAATGAAAATTTGATTGACCCGACTCGAATTACACCCTCAAAAAGACGCACATGAATAATAAAGTGGTTGCGCAATGGGCTGCGTATTTTTTTTTTTTTCAACTTTGCTCCCAAAAAAGGAGGGGGGAGGGTTGGGGCTAAAAGGGTCACTTCGGATTTTCAGAAATTGATGTGAAATTTATGGCCGAAAAAAGGTTTGGGCCGCTTTTTGGAGCTAATTCCTCAAGAGTAAGTGAGTTTTGGGGAATGGCAAAGGAGGAAAAACGGTTAGCACACACTTATAAGGAAATTTTAGACAGCAATTTGCACTGTGCACGATGCATTAAGGTCTTTAAAGAACTGCACAGTGCAAAAAATTTAATTTCATTTTTTCTTACAATGTATAATAGCAAAAAATAATTAAAAATATTGTACTAGACCGTCGGGAAAGTCGCTGTAAAGATTTTTGGAGTTTGCACTGTGCAAAAAAAATGTGAGGGTCCGAGCGACAGCCAAAAAAAGCCTATTGCACGGTGCAAAAATCAACAAATTGCACAGTGCAAGGTAAACTTTTGTTTTCGCACAGTGCATGTCGCACAAATTATTTCAGCGACTTTGCGAACGGACTAGTACTGAAATACGACTAAATCTGAGGGTGTTAGAGTCGGATGCATTTTTTCGCTGGAAAATTTCGTATTTTATCGGATTTTTTTAGTTTTCGCACTGTGCAAAAAAAGTAAAAAAATGTTTTTTGGAGTGTAAGACAACTTTTTTTTCATAATTTTAAAATACGACTAGAGACGATCTCGAATGGATAAAAAATTGCTCGAAACGCTGCATTATACCCAAATCTTTTATTTCTGCACTGTGCAAAAAAAATAACTTTGATTTTTTGCACAGCGTCGGAGAAAAAGGTCTAAAACATTTTCATCTAATCTTATCGCACATTGTAATAAAAAGTTCTTGCACAAAATGACGTCATTTTAGCTTGATCCGTATTTTACCCAAATATTTTGTTTTTGCACTGTGCAAATGCAAAAAGCGTCTGTTTGCACAGTGCAGAATTTAAAAATAAGTTAATTTTGGATTGCCATTATTTCCAACACTCTATTCATTCATACAATTTTAAATTTCTCAAATTTTTGCGATCGCACTGTGCGAAAATCCAAGAAACTTCCACCGCACAGTGCAGTTTTTCGAAAAAATCCCATTGCACAGTGCAAACGTCCCAAAATTTCAAAAAAATAATTTTCAGTAAAAAATAAGCCCATTACTACCTTTCGGAGCCCCAAATCATCGCGAAAGCGACAGATTTCCCGCAGAATCCAATCGGCTTTTTTGCGTTGCACTGTGCGCTCGCCCAAACCTATTCCATTTTACGCACTAATAACTATAATGCAACGAACAGGTGTGCGATTACCCGCGGAACGAATGGCTATTGTAGTCAGAATGGGGCTCGAGGATTAATTTTTATGCAAATTTCCGGGAGATTTTTAGGAAAAATGGGGAAATTCTTCGATTTTAAAGGCAAAATGATATTTTTAGGTAAGAAAAAGAAAAAAAAAGCAAAAAAAACGCATTTTTCCTGAGGGAAAATCCAAAAAATCTACAGAAATTTTGTTTTTGCGTAAAAAATGAAATTTTAGGTCAAAAAAGGGTTAAAAAAAGAAAATATTTGAATTTTCCCTAAGGCAAATTGCGTAAATTTATTGAAAATTTAATTTTAATCGCTTTTATAGTTAATACTGCTCATTAAATTCATAAAATTGTAAAAAATGACAAAATTTTGCCTGAGGCAAAACAAAAAAATTGTCTAGAAGATCGATCCGTGATTCCAAACATAGAATGGTCAGATAAATGGACGTATTTTACCATCGAAAAGCTTTAAAATGGGCAAAAAATTTTAAAAAGTTAAAATTCAAAATTTTTTTTTAATTTTCGAAATATTTTGAGAAAAAGAAAGAACCCAAAGGTCCGAAGACGCATAACGGCCCTCCGATTAGTCATAGTGACACCTTTCCGCGGATGGCTTTTCTCTTTTCATAAATGGCGAGGCTATTCACAGATTTTTGGAGGCCACGCGACAAAAAATGACTAAAATTTTCATAAAAGAAAAGGAAAATCGTTTCAACGCGATACAATAATGTTATTGCTAAGACTTTTTAAGAATAGAAAAGCGATTTTCAAAAAGAAATGGCAAAATTTAGGCAAAAATTGAAAAAAATTACCTTATTTTAAGTGAAAACAAGGGAAATGCAGGTGAAAAAAGAGTCAACCATGCCGAATAAGATATTATTCTACCATTTGTAAGAGGTTTAGAAACTGAAAAAGTTATTTTTATGAAGAAAATTGAAGAATTTTGTCGTTTTTAGCCAAAAATTATCTTATTTTAGGTGAAAATTGCTTAAATTTGAGTAAAACATTGCAAAACTGGTCGAAATGACTTTCTATTTTACTGCCACCATCGCTTTCCTCAGTTTATTTTAATTTTTTTTCCAATTTTGTATTGCACAGTGCGAAAAAATCACAGTTTTCAATTGCACTGTGCGGTTTTCCATTTTCTTTCGCACTGTGCGGTCAAAAAACATTTTATTGCACTGTGCACACACCGCTTCCCAACAAAAACCTTTCGCTTTTTTCGGTCGAAAAATTAATTTTAATATGCAAATTGGGCATGAACGAATAAGAATTTGAATAAAATGCGGCGCGAAGACGCGCAAAGTCTCAATAAAATGGCAAAGGGAGAGACGCCGCGGATTCGTTGATCCGATCAGCGATTTGCGCCGCTTTTCCGAAAACGGAGCGACAAAAATCTGATCGTTTCGGGGTTTGGGGGATAAAAAATCTCGTGGATTTGGAATATTCTTGGATGGAAATTTTCGGATTTTCAATTTGATTGCACTGTGCAGTCAAAAAAAGAATCTGCACAGTGCAAAAAAACAAAAATTCATCGCACTGTGCACTCAAAATTTATTTTGAAAAAATTTGATTTCATCAACTAGATACGGACATAAATTTGATATTTATTTCTGTTTACGGCCATCAGTGACTCTTTTGAAGGGCTTTCCATTCACCGAAAGCATTCCAGGCTCAAAATTTGGAAGTCCTCCAATGACATGATGATGACGCAACTTGTTGTTCGGATCAAAGACATCCAGGGAAACTTCGAAGACGGCTCCATCCGAGGCTCTGGTCACCTGAAAACACAAAATCAGCAAATATTTGGGAAATTTTATCTAGTGTAATATATAATGTCTAAAATGGCTACATCTCCAATATTTCTCTACAACACGGCCTTAAACTTTTACACAACACACGTAGAGACTGTATCTTCAATTGTATCAAGCTTCGGCATAATTTGACAACATTAAAAATTTAAAAATTTACTTTCCCGCCACTTTTGGCATTCTGTTCAGGTAATTAAAACTTGGAAATTATAGGTACAGAAAACTCCTAGATGTCAAATTAGTACCCTCGAGGGTTTTATTTCCGGCTATTTCACAGTTATAAATTCAAAAATTAAAATTTCCCGCCATTTTTGGCATTCCGTTTTAGCTGGCGTAAAATACAATTTTAAGCGTAAATCCGCAATTAAACGCTAAAATACTACTTCTAGACGACTTAGTAAAACTGTACATAGCTCTTTACCCATAGTTTTTCCTTCTCTAATCTACTACAATATAATGTCATCTTACTTTGGCTGATGGAATAATCGTGTAGTCCACATTGTTCTTCACTTCCTTAATACTCGATTCATCCGTCGGAGTGCGGCTTCTAATCGACGGAACAGGCCGTTTCGCATTCGTGGCTTTCAAAGCATTCGAATTCTTGCGGTCTTTGAGGCTTCCAAACAGCTCATATTTCGGTTTGATGTGGGGCATTTTGTGATCCGAATGTTTCGGAGCCAATTTGGGTGCAGGTTCCGCTTTATGAGTGGATGGCGCAACAGCATTGGCCTAAAAAAAGAATAAATTTGCGATTTTTTGTGTTTCGATGCCATGGATAATATAATCAGCCCAAAAATACAAAAATCTTTGTAAAACTTGATGTTTGTACCGTATCGTAGTATTTTCGAGAGCTTAAAAAATAGATTTAGAAAGAAAACTCATTTTTAAAAAAACAAGATTTGGGATTTTTTCATCGGATGTCATGAATAATATAATTAGCGAATAATTAATCAACCAATGGTCTCGTACGTCTTTACAAAGCTAAAAAAGCCTCAAAATAGCTCATCACTACTCTCTGTAAGCAAAAAAATTGATTTTTTGATCAAAAATCAAAAAAATGCCATGAGTAATATGCAAAAATCGTTTTTTTGGCCAAAAAATCGAAAAAATTGCAATATTCTTCCTAAAAACGATAAAAACACATCATACCGCATTCCATGCCCTGCAGCGTGACGTCGGAGACATTGCCGATAACTCATTTTCATATGTTTCTGGGCTCCAAGAAACGTCAGAGTCGGAACTGAGAGAACAAAGGTCGGAAAGGCAGACTCGGTCGTCAAAAAATTTGGAGGACGCCTGAAAAAAAATCTTAAATAAGTTCTTTACTACCGTATTTTTATTTGACGTCACTTTTTTATTCAAAAAACCCGAATGTAAAGACATAAAACATAATGCCAAATTTGGCGGAAAATTTGAATTTTTTGATCTTAAATTGTATTTTAAGTAATCTAAATGATCCCATTATATGCTACAAGAAATTTAACTTCTGTTTTTTGCATTTCACAGCTTGTAATCCCGTCTAAAACGTAATGCCAAATTTGGCGGGAAATTTGAATTCCTAAATTTTAAGGCTGCCGTGAAATTTTTTAATAAAGATTATAAGGTCCAAACAGTAATTTTCTTGTGACGTTTGCTATTTTGATGCTCCAAAACCTCTCTAAAACACAATGCCAATTTTGGCGGAAAAACAAAAATTCAAAAAATTTTCTCGTAATTAAGCAAAGTTGACTATAAAATTAGTAGAACTAATAAGGCTGAGTTACAGGTATCACCTTTTTCGCGTTTTCCAGCTTCTTTTCCACTTCTTTTGGCTGATATTCTTCATATCGCGGTTCGACAAAGATCTCTTGAACTTCGATTCGGGCCGGATAAATGATTTGACTTGACGCTTTCTTACAACACGAAGAGGTCTTGACTTGGATTGTGGCCGTCGCCGAGTCCCTCAACCTTTTCTTTTGTTTCGAGTTCTTCTTTTTTGCCATCGTCGGAGAAGTTTGAGTGGCTTCTTCCTTCTTCACAATCGTTTTGATTTCAATCCTCGGCTCGGGATCCTTTGGTTTCTCTTTTTCCAAAGCCTTCATCTTCTCCAAGACGGTAGTGACCACTTTTTCTATGTCCACTTCGGGTTTGTCTTTGTCTTTGATGTTATCCTTCACTTTCGCCCAATTTTTCTTCGCTCTTTCTTGGTCTGAAATAAAAAAATGTATGTAATTCTATAAGCCGTTTCATTGCCAAAAAAGCACAGCCGTATTTTACCTAAAAATTCCTACTTTTTTATTCTGCAGGCTGCGGAACCATTTTATACGATAAAATATTTCCGACGTCACAGAGCTCCAAATTTACAAAAGTCATAATCATGACATTTTAACAGTCCTAAAATTACGTGCATTTTCCCATTCCACTATTCTTCTCTCCTAAAAGACCCATTTTATACGAAAAAAGGGTTTCGAGCTGCGCCCTAGACTAATCCAAAAATCATAGAAAATGAGTGAAGATTTCGTCAAAGGACTTACCATGCTCCAATTCGGTGATCCTTCCATCGTAACTCTCCTCATTTGAATGCTTAATTCCCAGGACCTTATCAATGGCAACATGAACAGCTCCCGCAACCAAATCTCCAACTTCTTCTTCAGCCCTTTTAATCAACTTCGGATCAATGTTGGGCGGTTTAGAGGACTTCTCAATCAATTCAGTCACCTCACGAGATGCGTCAGCCGACGAAAAGGTCTAAAAATCGCAAAAATTACCAAAAAAATATTATTTTAGGCAAGAAATCCAATTTTCTTTGCAAAAACGCCCTCAGGCAGTTGCATAAATCTTACCGGTGTGCTTGTCACGACCAATCCTTCTCTGCTGGAGTCAAAAGTGTTCATATTTCCACAAGCTCGAGCGATTTGATCCGTTTTTTCGCCCTTCTTCGGCGCTCCATTTGTGCCCCAAGAATTTGGAAAAAAGTTGCCCTGAGGGTTCCGAATCTGCACTCCGCAACTTTGTCGGGTCTTCCTGCCTCGGATACGGCGATTGGAAGCTTTGAACTTTTCAATGTGTTTGGGATCGACAATGATGGAGGGAACAGTTGACGCGGGACAAGATGTAACAAGTTCTAATTCGTCCGCTGGCCGGGCGACTGCTGCAGTAAAAGTTGGGTAAAATACGGCGGAGTTCACAATGACCGCTGCATTTTAAAAAAAAATTCAATTTACCGATTTCTTTACGGAAAAATCAATTTTATTTTTTTAACTTAAAAGTGAAATATCACAAAGATTCCTGTAATATGCTGTCTAACATTTTTGCAGATATCAGAGAATTTGATTTTCCTCATTTTTGACCATTTTCAGCCATGTACAACACTGTTTAGACCATTTTTTAACGAATAAACAGAACGCCAAAAAATGGCGGGAAATTTGAATTTTTGAAATTGAGCCCCACTGTTGTCGGTAAATTAAACTGCTTATTGACAAATAGAGTACAATAACAGATCTAAAGTAATTCTTACGACGATTTATAGTCTCCTTTTCGGCAGCATTTGGTCCTTTTTGTTTCTCCACACCTTCCATTTCCATTTTGGTCGATTTCTCCGGCTTCTGATGGATCTTCAGGATCCGTTCAGCCTTCGTGAGCTCGTTTCCTCTCTGAAAGAGCAAAAAAGTGAAATCTAACATCAAAATTTTGCAAAAAAAGCACTTTTTCGAAGATTTTTTACCTTATAATAGACGGCCAGAGCATTTCGAACTTCAGAATCGGTCATTTCGATGCGTGGTTCACTGATCACAACGTCTCTCGGAAACTGACGACCTCTCGGTTGGTGTGCTTTTGAAGGAAATGAGGGGAAAATCCGAAATTGAAAAAACAATGGAAATGGAAAAAATTTTTTTTGCACGGTGCGGTTTGAAAAAAATCTTTTGCACTGTGCAACGCAAAAAAATTTTTGGAAAACTTGCAGCACAGTGCGAAAAATTGATATCGCGGATCTGACGACACAAATATTTGTCGCGGATTTTCCATTGCACAGTGCGAAAAAAAATTTTTTTTGTTGCACAGTGCAGCTACAATTTTTTTGTCCGCACAGTGCATACCGAAAAAAAGACTCGGTAAAACGTCATTTAAAGTAAAATAAAAGGAAAATTTGCATAAAACAAAGCAAAATAAAACAGTTTATTGTAATTTCCCTGCAGAAAAATTCTGAAAATCTCTAAAATACAAAAAAAAATTTTCTTTACATGCATTTTTTTCAAGTTGATGACCTTGATTTATATCCAATGCTATTTTGAATTATCGGTGGTATCCTCCAACTGCTGGAAACCTTGTTCAGCCTCAATATTTTGCAACGACAAAGTGTCCGAAGCATTTTTATGCGGAAGAGCGAGCAGTATGGCTGCTTTGATGTGTCGCGGTAAGCCTTGAGCTCGCGAACACCTTATTTAGTCGCAGAATTTTCCATCCAACCGCCGTTCGAAGCAATTCTCTCTTCAAATTGTCGTTGAAAAGCCAATAAACCACGCCCGCCGAGCCTCCGGTGATCATGTAAAATGCGTGCCCGACCAGGCTCACCCATTCAGGAAAGGTGAAAAACTAAAATACGGATTTTAAGTCGAATTTTTGACGCATTTTAAATTTTGGTTTTTTGACTGCACTGTGCGAAAATTTGAGAAGAATCTGCACTGTGCAGGTAAAAATTCAAATTGCACCGTGCAAAAAATATTGCACCGTGCCAATTCAAAAGAGGACTGCACAGTGCAGGAAAATTCAAAAGATTCCGCGTGCACTAAAATACGGATTTTCAATCGATTTATTGATGAGTTTTCAACATTTTTTGGGGTGCACGGTGCGAAAATAATTTTAATTGTCTCTGCACAGTGCAAACATATTTTTTCTGCGCAGTGCAAAAAATATATTTTGCACAGTGCAGTTGTCATCGCACAGTGCAAAAAAATACGCACCGTGCAAAACCAGCGACAAAAAAATGAAAAAGAATTTTTTCTGCACAGTGCAATACGAAAAAGATTGTTTTGCACTGTGCGGAGAAGAAAAAATGTTGGGTTCTTGCACAGTGCAAACTGAAGAAACTTTTGGGTTTTTTGCACAGTGCAGTCAAAAAATTTTTGTTGCCACGCGATGAAAAAACTGCACTGTGCGAAAATTTTTTTTGTTTTCAGCACGGTGCAATAAATACTGAAAAAAAGTAATTTTCTGAATGCACAGTGCGAGGAAACTAAAATCCTTGCACAGTGCAGTCGCAAAAAAAAATTCTTTTCCGCACGGTGCAGTGAATAAAAAATTGGATAGAAAACCTACCTGCATGTAATCGTAGATGCCTGCGGCAATTGTGAATGGGGCACAGACCAAAATGGTTTGAATTGCAAACTAAAATACTATTTTTTTCATTATTTTATATTATCCATGACATGAATTACATCAACTCACTTTGTTCTTCGTTTTGCTTCCTTTCGCTTTGGCTTTCAAAATGTACAAACAAAGTGCCAAATAAAGGAGCGACATAACAATTATGACCGCCACATTGTTCACAACATGTGTGTAATTCACAAAATGATGACGTTTCTCGATTGGCGCGCCCAAAAATGGATCGTAAAATCCGGCGGCATAGCGGCTATGGTAGAAAATGGGGGTCTCATACCAAGCCACAAGAAAAGTGTAAAGAAAAGCGACAGAAATCCAGAGCCAAGTCCGCCAACCGTCGAAAAGGAGCTTGTGAAGGTGATGATAATAGATATCGAGACAACGATTTACCGCGAGAATCACGCAGAGAAGGCAGCTCCCACACCAAGAGCCTGAAAAATAATTTTTTATTAGCGAAAAAAAATTTTAAAACTTTAAATTTTTGAGCAAAAAATGAAAAGAAATGACTGCACTGTGCAAAGACCTAAAAAAGAAAATTCGCACAGTGCAACACAAAAATCATTTTTTTCGGTCGCACAGTGCATTTCCCAAAAAAATGAAATTTGTCGCGAGAGAAAATTTTTCCATGCACCGTGCACGTCACTCGACGTCAGAGAAGAAATTTGTCGCTCGAATTTGCGTTGTACAAAAGATTTCCCCTTGCACTGTGCGCGACCAAAAACCAAGAACTTTTGGCTGCACTGTGCGGAAAACATTGATTTTAGGCTGCACTGTGCAAAGAAATTTTTTCTTTAATTGCTCGCACAGTGCAAGAAATATTTGTCGCAGATTCTGACTGCACAGTGCGGATTAAAAAGACAAAATTGATCGCTTACTCATTCCAGCGACTCCAATCAGATAAATAAACGTTGGCATCATGCAGAAAACTCCCCCAACAAAGGCCACATATCCACCAAAGCCAACGGATAACAAGATTGTCAAGGCATCGATCAGACCCAAGCAAAACATTATTTTATAACAGGAGAGGTCAAAGAATCTCCTCTTTGTCATTATGGCAACAAATGGCATGTAAATTATCTGAAAATTATCCCATTTTTTGGATTTGCACTGTGCGAATTCGTCGACAGAAAAAAACCGCACAGTGCGAAATTCAAAAAATACCGCACAGTGCATAAGTCTCTTTATGCACTGTGCAAAATAAAGTTTCATACTGCACAGTGCAAATTTTGCCAACCTTTTGTCTCGATTGCACTGTGCAAGTTACTTTTTTGGATTGCACAGTGCAAAAAGTAAACGAATCCGCACAGTGCGCAAATTTTTTGTCGCAAAGTTTTAGACTACTGCATTGTGCAGATTTCGACAATTTTTTGTCGCGATTGTACTGTGCAAATTTGCTCTTTTGTTTGCACAGTGCAATTTTTTGTTTTTTTTGCCGCACTGTGCATGTTTTGTTTTTCTGCACGGTGCAAAAAACAAAACATTGCACGGTGCAAAAAAAAACTGTGAAAATTAGATTAAAAATTGTGCACTGTGCGTTGGTAAAGCGCGACATAGTTGGAGACTGCACAGTGCAAATAATCAGTTTTGAGTCGCGCAGTGCAAAATTTGATAATCGTTTGTCGCAACCGCACAGTGCGTAAAACTCATTTGCCAAAATTGCACTGTGCGTTGGTCAAGCGCGGCAAAGTTGGAAAATGCACCGAGTAAATTAAGTTGCACAGTACAAAAAAACAAATTTTGCTCTGCACCGTGCAAATTTTGACAATCTTTTGTCGCAACTGTACGGTGCAAAAACTCATTTGCCAAAATTGCACTGTGCGTTAGTCAAGCGCGGCAAAGTTGGAAAATGCACCGTGCAAATAATCAGTTTTGAGTCGCACAGTGCAGATTTTTCCCTGCACCGTGCAAATTTTGACCATCTTTTGTCGCAACCGCACGGTGCAAAAAAGTTGAGGTTGCACTGTGCAGAGATCTCAAGGATTTTCGTTGTGAACGCAATATACGAAATGAAAATAGTAAACTCACAGCGAAAGCACCGCCAAGAACACCCAAAAATATTGCCAAATAAGGCCTTCGGACCCCAACTTGTTGCCATTCCTCTTGGGTGAGTTGTGAGCAATTGTAAAGATCGGCGTATACGTCCGGCTTGAATAAAAACACCTCCATAACTAAAGTTTCTCAACTTTAAAATGACAAAAAATAATTTGGGAATGGTGTTTATAGAGGAAATACGAACATTTCGCGGAAAACGACATTTTAATCGCATAAACATCCAATTACAGTGGCAATTTGGCATTAAAAGAAATGTTGTTCGAAAGCGCAAAAACAGAGGAAAAAATGAACGGTGCCTAGATTAGACTTTATACTGCGAAATAAGGAAAAAGAATTCATTTGAAAGTTCTATCATGATAATAGTACTATAGTATAATATATAGTATTGGCAAAATTCAAAAAAATTGACAAAATTCTAAAAAATTCTCCAAAAAAATCAATTTGACAAATCAAAATGACAGAGCAATTTGTCATGACAAAAATGACGGCAATGTGACAACTTGGCAGACCGTCAAGTTGACAATGACACAGCCTGCATGTAGAATGTCACCATTACGTTTTTCCCGTTGTTATTGGTACAGTAGACGAAGAAACGTTTTGGACATTTGTTCCCACGCCGTAAAAAGCGCTATTCAAAAGTGCAGTTGTTATGGCGAATACAGAACTCGATTTAAAAAAAAATTAAATCTAATGGACGTCCTACAACTGTCGTGGATATATCTAGTCTGGAAATGGATTCCGGGCCGGCCCGTCGATATCTAGACTTGGCAACCAGGCCGGGCCGAAAAAAATTTTTGAGCAGGGCTTCAAAAATATTGAAAGCAAGAGCGACATAACCAGCTGAAAAGGAATTCCATCCCAAAAATTCATTTTTTGCGGTCCAAAAAATCGAATTTTCTTTTAATAATTTAACCACAAAACCAAGTATTATACCTTATAATCGCAGAGCGACTGAAAAACATAAAGATTACATGTCTCTACGCTTACAAGAGGTGTGGATATTGCATTAGGCAGTTAACCACTAATATGATCGCAATGACAGCTGCAAAACACTAATTCCAATCCAAGTAAGCGAATTTATATTCACAGCCAATGCTATTAAGGGTTTGCTTTAAAATATTCACTTCTTAAAACCCATACATTGCAAAAATTCGGAATTTTTGCAAAATTTTAGTCAAAAAATTGTTGGCATTGTGTAAAATACGCAAAAAATTTAAACAACTCTTTGTCAAATCGGGTTGAAGATGCTTTATAGAACATAAACTACAGTTTGATTAAATTTTTTTTGAAATTTAAGCAAAAAATTCAAAGAAATACCAAAAATTTGTCATGGATAATATAAAAATGGTCCGTAATTTCGCCACAGATGGTAATTATCCATTCTGGACCATGTTTTATTTGTAGTTTGGTAATTTACAGCCCCTTAATTAATTAATTATTATTATTTATTATTTATTTATTTATTTACACCTCATTATTTGCACTTTTACAGTCCTGAAACACAATGCCAAAAATGGCGGGAAAATGAAAATTTGAGTTTTTTTGAAATTTTTGGATAATTCACGGTGTTGTAGGAACTATTATCATAGAAACAAGAGTGTAACATACGTAATAGACAATTTTTATTGCGATTTTTTTAGAAAGACATCAAAAACGGCAGAAAATAAATTAAATTTCAAAAAATTTCGCATTTTTATGCGGAAGAACGAGCAGTATGCTACTTTGATGTGTCGCGGTAAGCCTTGAGCTCGCGAACACCTTATTTAGTCGCAGAATTTTCCATCTAATAGCTGTTCGAAGCAATTCTTTCCTCAAATTGTCGTTGAAAAGCCAATAAACCACGCCCGCCGAGCCTCCGGTGATCATGTAAAATGCGTGTCCGACCAGGCTCACCCATTCAGGAGACGAGAAAAACTAAAATACGGATTTTAAGTCGAATTTTCGACGCACTTTAAATTTTGGTTTTTTGACTGCACTGTGCGAAAATTTGGGAAGAATCTGCGCTGTGCAGGTAAAAATTCAAATTGCACCGTGCAAAATATTGCACAGCAGACATGGCTGGGGCCTGGCTTCGGAAATTTCGAAAAGGGCCGGACTGACAATTTTTGGGGCCGGGCTTAGGGCCTGACCTGATTCTTTGGGGCCGGGTTCCGGGCTCGGAAAAATTTCGGCCCGGCTTTTTTTGGAAAAAAGATTGGTTTTGACGCGAAAAACTGGCGTTTGCCTCATCCTGGCATTCTGTTTTTACAGGTAATCGTGGCCTTTAAAGGGGTAAAAGGGATTTTGCCGTCATCCCTGAGGTTTTTATGAAAAACTAGACCTGTCTTGTTTTCAAAATATGAAAGTCGGACTAGTTTGGGATGTGCTATGCATTTTAGCCACTAAAATAATATGAAATTATTTTTTAGTTAACAATTTAGGACATGTAGCAATAGTATACCGGCTGCTTTATGTCTGTTATCGTCAAAGCTTTGGTTTAAGCCCATAAACCCGGCTCACACGCCCTCACTACATAACCTGAGGAACAAGAAAATATACCACTTAAGTGGTTGCGGTACATCTAGATTGATTTCCAAGCGATTTTTGTATTTTGTATATCAGCCCGATGTTATCTATGACAATTCTGTTCCACCAAACGTATTATCGGATAAAAAATGGTACTGAAACGTTGAAAATATACCGCTAATCCAGATAATTCAAGTGCCAATTCAAAAGAGGACTGCACAGTGCAGGGAAATTCGAAAGATTCCGCCTGCACTGTGCGTTTCAGAGCGAAAGCGAGCGACAAAAATTTTTGTCGCCAACAAACCGACAATTGCACAGTGCAAACCATTTTTTGGAATCAAGCGCACAGTGCGGTTTCGAAAATCAAGACGGCACTGCACGTCAAAGCAAGAGAGAGGGAAGTCTTCAAGTTGGCGATTCGTCTTTGACACTTCGCAACACGTGCAAAAAATTATTTTCCTAGCCGCCTTTTTTCTTTATGTATATACGTTTATAGCCAGTATTTGAAAGAAAACGGCGAAAAACACTGCCAAAACATAAAAAAATAATTTTTTCCAACAATTTGCGATATTTTTCAGCAAATTCGAACAATAAATGGCAAATTTAGATACACAAAAAATATTTTTCTTCGATGTTGCGAAGTGTCAAAGACGAATCGCCAACTTGAAGACTTCCCTTTTCGATTTGACGTGCACTGTGAAAAAGGTGCGACATAAATTTTGTCGCGACGCGATGAAAACTACCCACCTGTGCAAAAAAATTTAACTTTTGCTGCACTAGCAAATTTTTTTTTTATTTTCTGCACAGTGCAATCTTTAAAAAAGTATTTTTTTGATTGCACGGTGCGAATCAACTAAAATCCTTGCACAGTGCAGGCAAAATTAATCTTCTTTTGTGCACGGTGCATGCAATAAATTAGATAAAGAGACATACCTGCATGTAATCGTAGATGCCTGAAGCTATGGTAAATGGAGCACACACCAAAATGGTTTGAATTACAAACTAAAATAATAAACATTTTTTATATTATCCATGACATGAATTACATCAACAAGACTCACTTTGTTCTTCGTTTTGCTTCCTTTCGCTTTGGCTTTCAAAATGTACAAACAAAGTGCCAAGTAAAGGAGCGACATAACAATTATAACCGCCACATTGTTCACAACATGTGTGTAATTCACAAAATGATGACGTTTCTCGATTGGCGCGCCCAAAAATGGATCGTAAAATCCGGCGGCATAGCGGCTATGGTAGAAAATGGGGGTCTCATACCATGCGACTAGAGCCATATAAAGGAAGGCGGTCGAAATCCAAAGCCAAGTCCGCCAACCGCCGAAAAGAAGCTTGTGAAGGTGATGATAATAGATATCGAGACAACGATTTACCGCGAGAATGACGCAGAGAAGGCAGCTGCCACACCAAGAGGCTGGAAAACAAAGATTGACCGATTTTTTAGAAATTCTTGACGTTTTAGGAAAATAAAGCAAGATTGCACAGTGCAATGACTTTTTGACTGTTTTGCGTTGTGATACAGTAGGAAACATGATTTGAGGATGGCGAATTAGGATGCGACACACCCTGACTCTGAATAATGAATCATTTTTTTGTGTGTTTTGCACCGTGCAGTCGTTTTTTGGTCGATTTCGAAAATGCACAGTGCAACACATTTTTGACCATTTTACGTCGTGATACAGTAAGAAAAAAGATTTGACGGTGATAAATTAGTGTGTGACACATCCTTCCATAGAATAATAAACAAAAATTTTTTTAATTTTTTGCACTGTGCGGTCATTTTTTGGTCGATTTCGAAAATGCACAGTGCAACGAATTTTTGACTATTTTACGTCGTGATACAGTAAGAAGTATGATTTGAGGGCAATTTTTTGCTAATGTAAAATACAATATTGTCCATTTTTGAAATTAAAAAACCAAAAAATTTCCACTTACCCACTCCCGAAACTCCAATAAAATAAATTAATCGAGGCATAGTGCAGAACACCCCGCCTTCGTAAGTAACATAACCACATAAACCAACTGCAATTACTATTGTCAAAGCGTCAATAAACCCCAGGCAAAACATGATTTTGTAGCAAGAGAGATGAAAAAATTTCTCTTTGGTCATTATCACGACAAATGGCATGTAAATTATCTGAAAAAATAAAAAAAATACATTTTTTGTCCATTTGCACCGTGCAGTACTCAACAATGTCAATTCGCACAGTGCAATTGCTGTAAATCTCCCGTTACGAAAGACTGCACTGTGCAAAAATTGAAAAACTTTATTTTGCACTGTGCAAATGAAAGTAGAAATTTTTTGCACAGTGCAAGCAAATGAAATCAACTTATTGCACAGTGCGTAAAACCCATTTGCCAAACTTGCACTGTGCGTTGGTAAAGCGCGACATAGTTGGAGGCTGCACAGTGCAAATAATCAGTTTTGAGTCGCACAGTGCAAAATTTGATAATCGTTTGTCGCAACCGCACAGTGCGTAAAACTCATTTGCCAAAATTGCGCCGTGCGTTAGTCAAACGCGGCAAAGTTGAAAAATGCACCGTGCAAATTGAGTCGCACAGTGCAAAAAAAACAAATTTTGCTCTGCACCGTGCAAATTTTGACAATCTTTTGTCGCAACTGCACGGTGCAAAAACCCATTTGCCAAAATTGCACTGTGCGTTGGTCAAGCGCGACAAATTTGGAAAATGCACCGTGCAAATAATCAGTTTTGAGTCGCACAGTGCAGATTTTTCTCTGCACCGTGCAAATTTTGACCATATTTTGTCGCAACCGCACGGTGCAAAAAAGTTGAGGTTGCACTGTGCAGAGATCTCAAGGATTTGTGAACGCAATATACAAAATGAAAATAGTAAACTCACAGCGAAAGCACCGCCAAGAACACCCAAAAATATTGCCAAATAAGGCCTTCGGACCCCAACTTGTTGCCATTCCTCTTGGGTGAGTTGTGAGCAATTGTAAAGATCGGCGTATACGTCCGGCTTGAATAAAAACACCTCCATAACTAAAGTTTCTCAACTTTAAAATGACAAAAAAGTAACAGAAATCGTGCTTATAAAGCCATTACGAAAATTACGTAGAAATACGACGATTAAATCTGATTACACTGTACTTTGGCATTAAAAATATTGTTCGAAAACAATTAAACTAAAGCCAATGAACGGTTAAGCGGTAAAAGAAATTTAGACACTGCTATTAGTGAGAGAGTACGGGAAAATAGAGAGCGCAGAGAGAGTTTGAAAACATTTTGGAAAAAAAATCTTGTAAAGTAAGCACTTTTGAGGACCTAAGGAAATGGCAAAAGGAAGATTTGGCAGCGAAATTTTACAACAATTAGTATTAGAAGTATATGTATCGTACCCATTTCTCTTGAATTTTACATCTTTACTTTACTGAGTAATCTAACAATGTAATTTTTGGAATGCTTTGTGTCAATACTGGATTTAGGGGTTTTGGGGTTATAAATTTCAATTTATTCTTTAAAATTACACTTTTTACGCAACAAACTGCTCCATTCTGAGTTCATTTTCGAAATCAGCACCTTCGAAAACCCTTAAATCCAGTAATGACATAGAGCATTCCAAAAATTACGTTTTTACATTGCTCAGTAAAGTAAAGATGTAAAATTAAAACTAAATGGATACGTTTTTCGATCCGGAAAGTCGCCGGAGTGATTTTTGTTGTTTGCACTGTGCAAAAAAGGTCAGAGTAACAAAGCCTATTGCACGGTGCAAAGAGCAAGAAATTGCACAGTGCAAAGGAAACTTTCTGTTTCTCACAGTGCATGTCGCAGAAATCACTTTTAGTGACTTTAAAGTAACGAAGGAACTGATATTAAAACGAAATTTTAAAAAAATTTTAAATTCGCGTTATGCAGAAACATTTTTTTCGTAAAAAATGCCGTTTTAACAAAAAGAAATATTTTTATTTAATCTCAAATACAAACCCACTCTAAAAAAAATGATTTTTGCACTGTGCAAAAGACAATCTTTCAATTTTGAAATTTTTATGTCTAAAACAACGTCCATACGAATTATTCAACTGCTGAAAAAATATACGCAAGACATTATGAGATTCGTATTTATTTTTCCCAAAAACCCTTTCGGAAATCCGACCAAAAGTGGATTCGATCAGGATGAGATTCGAACTCACGCGGGGAAACCCCAATGGATTAGCAGTCCATCGCTTTAACCACTCGGCCACCTGATCACATCTCGCCTATGTTCAAAAATGGGGGTTAAAAGCGTATTTTAGGAGCGAAAAGAGTAGGAAAAGGTGTGAAAGAAATAAACAATGTCAAAAATTCACTAAAAGAATTGTAGTAGACATCAATGAGCAAGAAAATGATTTAATTTTCGTTCATTTTCTCCAATTTTTCGTCTGTTTTAGGGAATAAAATTCAATTATGATTAAAAAATGAGGGAAAATCCTTTATACAAAATATTTTTATCTGATATATTACCAAGGTATTTCAAAACAAAGTCCATTTACTCAAAAAGGTCACAGTAATCGAATAAGTAAGATAAGTCTTTATTGCAACATTATTGTTGTTTTGAATGCTCTCTGGGGGTCAGAAAGAGATGAAGACGCGACAAAAAAGTCAAAAAAATATTTTCTATAGCTACAGTGAACAAAACGGTCTATTCAGAAATTAAATTTTCTATCTCACTTACTGCACAGTGCAAGCTGAAGTCTTCAAAGTTTCCCGCACTGTGCAAAAACAAAAAAAACAAAAGCCCCCCTTTGCACTGTGCAAAAAAGTTATGGCGACAAAAGAAAGAAAAGTTTCGCACAGTGCAAATAACATCTTTTGGCAAAAAATGCACTGTGCGATAAAGCGGGGAAAAATTTGAGGGAAAAAAGTTTGCACTGTGCAAAAAAAGTTAGGATGCAAGGGACAGACGAAAAAAGCCTATTGCACGGTGCAAAAAACAAGAAATTGCACAGTGCAAATGAAACTTTTTTTTCGCAGTGCATGCCGCGAATGGCAAACGGGCCCATTTTTCAAAATTTCTGGCCCGCGGTCCGGCCCGTTTCAAAATTTCTCAGGCCCGGCCCGTGACCACCCCTGGTTTTGGGGGATTCGACGTCAACGAAAAAAGGAAGAAAATTGGAAATTCGCACAGTGCAAAATAAAAAAAAACCCTCTGCACAGTGCAAACAAAACATTCGATGAAAACTTCACTGTGCAGTTAGTTACGCGGACACCGCACAGTGCAATGACAAAAAACCAAATGAAATCAATTTGCACAGTGCAGTCAAAAATCAAATAAAAACTTCGCACAGTGCAACAAATTGATGCCAAATTTCTTTCGCACTGTGCACTCAAAGAAATCGGAAATTTCGCACTGTGCAGTCGACATCTGAAATTTTTGATTACTATTCCAAACCACTTTGCCTGAGCAAAGCGTATGCACTGAAAGTGCAAAGCGACATAAAAAAGTAAAGATTATATGTCTATACGCATACAGTAGGTATTTAGGCAATTACCCACTAATATGATCACAATGACAGCTGCAAAACAATCATTCCGACGCGGGTAAGCCAATTTATATTCATTTTCCAACAACTATTAAGAGTCCAAGAGTTTTTTAACATGGAAATATTTACTTCCTCAATACCATAAAATTGCAAAATGTGCGACTTTTTGAAAAATTTTAGTTATAAAAAATTTTTCATGGTGTAAAATACGCAAAAAATTTAAGGAATTCTTTGTCAGATCGGTTTGAAGATGCTTTATGGAACATAAACTATAGTCTGTTTAAACTTTTTTACAAAATTTAGGCTAAAAATTTTAATAAATACCAAAAAATTGTCATGGATAATATAAAAATGGTCCGTAATTTCGCCACAGATGATAATAATCCATTCTGGGCCACAATTTATATGTAGTTTTGTAACTTACACCCCATTATTTGCACTTTTACAGTCTTGAAACAGAATGCCAAAGATGGCGGAAAAACGAAAGTTTTTATTTTTAAAATTTTTTTCATTACCATATGGTATTTTAGGGATTATAATAAAAAACATTGTAAAACACGATCCCGCATGTTTTTACTGTGATTTGTTAAGAAAAACATCAAAAACGGCAAAAATTAAAGTTTTTCCATAATAATCTCAAATTCTTTATGTCGAAGTTCTGGAACGATGACCACTATGGCTACTTAGATGTGTGTGGGTAAAAACTATGGCTACTTTGATGTGTGTGGGTAAGCCTTGAACTCCCGAACACTTTATTTAGTCGCAGAATTTTTCATTTGAAGCAATTCTCTCCTCAAATTGTCGTTGCCAATAAACCACTCCCGTCGAGCCTCAGGTCACCATGTAAAATGCTTGTCCGACCATATTCCCCCATTCCCGAGAAATTAAAAACTAAAATACGGATTTAAAATCGAATTTTAGACAAATTCTTACTAAACTTTTTAGAGTGAACTGTGCGAAAACAATTTTTAAATTTGCACAGTGCAACGATAAAAAATGCCGCACAGTGCAGAAAGATAAAAAACTCCGTCTGCACCGTGCAGTTTGGAAAATCATTTTTGCACTGTGCAAAAAGTTTTAGGATGAAATGGTCGCACAGTGCAAAAAAATTTCGGAATCGGGCGCACGGTGCATTGAATAAAATAGCCTGTTTTTTGTAACAAAAAACGACCGAAAAAGGCAACAAAAATTCAATTTTAGTATTTTTTAAAGCAGTGGTCAAAAGAAAGAAAGAGTGGACAATTTTGGTTTTGTGAACGTATTTTACATTTTTTTAAATCAATTTTAAAAATGAAAAAATAAGAAAAAACTTTAATTTTTTATGTCCAAAACAATACAAAGAGCACATATTTGGCTTTCAAAAATATTTCATATGCCTGATTAAACGTATTTTACCCGAAACCTTTCGAAACACCGACCAAAAACGGATTCGATCAGGATGAGATTCGAACTCACGCGGGGAAACCCCAATGGATTAGCAGTCCATCGCCTTAACCACTCGGCCACCTGATCACGGGACGCATGCCGCCAAAAACAGAGAGAAGAGCGCTCGACAGCGGGGGTTTTTTGTATTTCTCTCTCGGGAAGGGAAAGCGTGCGCCCTTGTTTCTCACATCCAAAAGCGTTCCAGTTTTTTGTTGGTTGTTGTGGCCTTGCAACGGGAGAAAAAATAGAATTTGTTCATTTTTGGAGCTGAAAATCCAATCAAAATAAAACGCACTGTGAAAAATTCGAATTTTAGTTTGACTGCACAGTGCAAAGCCATTTTTTATCTTCTGCACAGTGCAAAGACCTTCCTGGGATTCACGTGGCGTTTAAGACCCTAAGGGCGTTTTTTTTATTTATGAGTTTCAAACTCAAGTTGGCAGTAATAATATAAATTAAATCGGCTCAGCAGATTGGATAAAGTCCGGGATCGAAGTTTTGTTGCCTTGAGCTTGCAGGACCTAAAACAATATCATAAAATCTCAGGTCTAACCAACGATTAGAGCCGATTAAAAATTGTCAAAGTGACTTACCTCGCACAACAAAAGTCTGTGCTTACGGTCTTCGGATGGGACATAAAAGTGGTACACTTTTCCCTCATTTCCCATTCTGCCGACCCGGCTGATTCGGTTGTTGAAATCGTCCCTAAAAATAAAAGTGGTTACGCGTATTCATTCGATTTCTACGCTCACTACGGCCTCTTCTACCCCATCTAATATACATTTTCCCATAACATCCATTTGACTCAAAATTATGATATTATCCATGACATCAGATGTCAAAGACAAAATCAATATCTAAACCGCCTCCTTTCCCCTTCAAATTCAAAGTACCTACCTGTTGGGTATTCCGAAGTTTATCGTGACAGCCAGATCCAAAATATTCAATCCTTTGGATCCAATATCAGTGGCCACCATTAGATTACATTCTCCAGAATTGAATGAATCCAAGGCTGTCTTTCTCTCGAGTTGAGTGTTGTTTGACGAAATCCCCACGGCCGTGAAGTGTTGCATCTTCAGAGCATAGAGGACTCGTTCACAATCTCTCACTGTGTTCACAAAGATGATCGTTTTTTCGGTGAGAAAGTGGTCGCCTTCCATCTTTCCGTGTTTGTTAAGGATTTCAATGAGTGTTGCGATCTTCTTCAACGGATGATCCTAAAAGCAGCTAGGTTTGTTCTATATATAACTCCTATTTTAATCCATTCCGTTCATCTTCGGCAAATTCAAATGGATTTCAGAAATTTGCACTGTGCAAATGAAAAATTACAGTATTGCGCGATGGGAAAGAATAAATTTTACTGCTTAAAATCTTTCGAAGACTCTATATACCATTCTAAATTTATTACTGAAATTTTTTTTAAAATTTGATAACTTTCCGCACAGTGCAATCAACTTCTTCCATTGCACAGCCAGTTTAGTTCTACATATCACTGCTATTTAGGCAATTCCGTTCGTTTTCATAAAATTAAAATAGATTTTTGGAATTTTGCGCGGTGCAAATAAAAAATTACAGTACTGCGCGATGGGATTGGACAAAGTTCACTGTTAAAAATCTTTGTAAGACTTTATATACCCTTCTCAATGTATTACTACAAGAACGTTACCAATTTAACCACCATTCCGAACAGTGCAACCACATTTTTCTTTTTCACTGTGCGATTTACAAATTGTAGCAGTGTGCGACATCTCATGTAAAAAATTAAAATTAGAGCTATTTCCTGTATCGAATACATCGTAAACAACATGATCATCCAGTATTTTTCCCAAATCAGCCCCTCCTTTGCACAGTGCAATCAAAACTTTCGTTTGCACTGTGCAAATTTTAAAATTCTTCCGCACAGTGCGAAAAACGGCAAAAAAAATCCAAGCTAAAAAATAAAACTCAAAACCTACAATACGGATGACCTCATTCGCCAAGTTCTCTGCGGGAAGATCACAATTACCCACTTGGATTCCAATATAATCTCTTCGGACAAAGTCTTTGAACAATGCGTAGCTATGAATGTTAATATTGGCTCCAACCAAGATGGATTGCACATCTTTTGTGCTAAGATTGCTTTTTTGACGATCTCTGACCTCAAATAAATTATTCATTCAGAAATTTTTTTGTTTTTGCAAATTACAGTAACCAAAAACAAAATTTCCCGGAAAAAATCAAACCTCACCATTCTCGAGAAGAATTCTTTCAATTCCTTACGGGCTTCGTAGTCATCATTTGAAGTGAGGAAATCGCACTCATCCATCACAACGTACTTCATATTTTTATAGCCGAGTTTTACCATTGACTCCTTGTTGTTGACAAAGTGGTGGATCAATCTGCCATGGGTGAGAAAGAGGATATCACAGCCGGTCTCGATCTCAGCTTGGGCCGATTTCATGTGCTGTTTACCCACCGAGAAGGCGCATTTCACTCTAGATCCATAGGCTGAAAAAAAGGAAATCATTTTTCGCACTGTGCAATTCATTTCTTTCTGCACTGTGCAGACACATAAATTTTTACTTTGCACTGTGCAATCACTTTTTACACCAATTTCTGTCTGCACTGTACAGAGTAAATAAAGTCTTCTTTTTGAAAGACAAATTTCATCGACTGCACTGTGCAAAAAAATTCAAGACTGGTTTCGAAAAAACACACCGTGCAGACAAAAAAAAAGTCGAAACTGCACAGTGCAGAGGCAAAATGGCACCCAAGGGCCACAAATTTCTCCAAAATGCGTCCAAAAAAGGTAACAAATAATACCCTTAAATCATCAAAACAACTTACCATTGACATAGGTCTTTGTGTTTTCATACAATTGCATGGCCAATTCTCTGGTTGGGGCCAACACAACAGCATAAGGGTCAGTTTTATTGACCAAATGAGCCGAAACATATTGCTTTCTCTCATAAACTTCATCAACAATGGGGACCATAAAGGCCCAAGTCTTTCCATATCCCATGGGACTTCTGATCACAAAATCCGAGTCGGTGAATCGCTTGATAAACGGAATGGCGATCTGTTGAATGGGAGTCACCTCTTCAAACCCTAAGGCACCAAAAGCACCATCCGCTTTTTGAGACATTTTGAATTTTGTGTAATCGAAGCTTTGGACCTCCAGATTCCTCGAGAAAATCTCGATTTGTTCCGATTGTTTTTGAGCCATATGATGGTAATGCCCTCCGGGCTGGATAAAACGTTGTGTTCCGGCGAGTTCGCCGGACATTTTGTCGGGTACACGACCATTTTGACGGCGTCTCTGGCGATTTCGAAGCGCATCTTGAGGTCTTTCGGACGACTGTGGGCTGAAAATGGGATTTTTAGACGCGATAATGGTAACTTAAAAAAAAAATAAAATACGACCTTATTTACCCGAATTAACAAAAAATTTTCGGTAATATTTTATTTTTTTATTCTTCTCACCAAAAGATATAATAGTAGTGCTGCTCTAGGGAACACAAGAGAACCAGAAATTTGATAAAACTTACGTTTGATCGGTGATTTTTACATCTTCCACTAGATCGTCAAGGTCAGAGATGTCGCTCATTAAATGGAGGAGACAACTGCAACAAATTAGGTTACTAGTAACTCTATTACACTTAATTCTTCCGTATTTTAGTTTACTTTCTTTCCGTTAGGATTTTTCGACGATAAACATAATGCCAAGATATTTTGGCATTGAATGTTTTCGCAACAGAAACAAGAAAAAATTCAAGCAAACTTTTTCAAGTAGAAAAACATGACAAGTATTCAAGATGACAATGTGTCTACTGCTATTTTACGACTCATTTGTTATTTCCAGCCGAAAAAAATATAATTTCAACGCATTTTTTGGATTAAGAAACTTTATTGTACGGTTACTAACTAAATGTTATTAAATTGGTTATTATTAATAAGTATGAGTTTATCTGGAAGGGAGCGTATTCAAATGTGTTTGTCCCTGCTTGATACAACATCTATTTCATGGTTAAATCAAGAATAAATTTAAAATTCCGTCTTTTCGGACAAGACCATCAATTACAATAAAATAGTTGAAAAGGATACAAAACTCTACTGTAAAGACGTTAAAAAATATGATGCAGACAGAGTATACAGCGACAAAACACAATTTTCTGTGTTTTTAGGTAACAAAGTATTGAAAAAAAATGAAATTTCGGAAATCCGGAGGCCAATTGGTAGTATAATATCCGAGGTGAAAAGCCTGCGTTCCCAAAGTCTTCCCGGCTTGATTTTCGAACACAACGGAGATTCAGAGTTTGTCTTCATGCTCCAAAATTTTCATTCGGCCTTTGAAACGTCCATGGTTGGGATGATCGAATTGCTTTGGTTATTCTTAAACGATCAAAGTAGCAAAATGTGTTGTTCGGTTCTCGATGGATGGAAATCGGAGAAAATTCAGTTGGTTAAATTGAAAACGATTGACGTCAGGGTGGTGTTTATGTTGAGTTGATTTTATCTTTTTATTGGAGAAAGTCTGGGATCGGAGTTCTGTTGCTTTGAGCTTGCAGAACCTAAAATAATATCGTAAAATCGCATATCTAACCAAAAATTAGAGCTGATCTAAAAATGCCATCGTGACTTACCTCTCTCAAGAAGTGTTTGTATTGATGATCTTCAGATGGGACATAAAAGTGGTAGACTTTTCCCTCATTTCCCATTCTGCCGACACGGCCAACACGATTGTTGAAATCGTCCCTAAAAATAAAAGTGGTTACGCGTATTCATTCGATTTCTACGCTCACTACGACCTCTTCTACCCAATCTAATATACATTTTTCCATAAAATCCATTTGACTCAAAATTATGATATTATCCATGACATCAGATGTCAAAGACAAAATCAATATCTAAACCGCCTCCTTTCCCCTTCAAATTCAGAGTACCTACCTGTTGGGTATTCCGAAGTTTATCGTGACAGCCAGATCCAAAATATTCAATCCTTTGGATCCAATATCAGTGGCCACCATTAGATTACACTCTCCATGATTGAATGAGTCCAATGCTCTCTTTCTCTTGAGTTGAGTGTGGTTTGATGACAATCCCAGGGCCGTGAAGCGGTGCATGTTCAGAGCATAGAGTACCCGTTCGCAATCCCGGACGGTATTCACAAAGATTATCGTTTTTTCGGTCACAAAGTGGCCATTTTCGACCTTTCCATGCTTTGTGAGGATTTCAATGAGCTTCGCAATCTTCCTCACCGGATCATTCTGAAAGCAGCCAGTTTAGTTCTACATATCACTGCTATTTACACAATTCCGTTCGTTTTCATAAAATTAAAATAGATTTTTGGAATTTTGCGCGGTGCAAATAAAAAATTACAGTACTGCGCGATGGGATTGGACAAAGTTCACTGTTAAAAATCTTTGTAAGACTTTATATACCCTTCTCAATGTATTACTACAAGAACGTTACCAATTTAACCACCATTCCGAACAGTGCAACCACATTTTTCTTTTTCACTGTGCGATTTACAAATTGTAGCACTGTGCGACATCTCATGTAAAAAATTAAAATTAAAGCTATTTCCTGTATCGAATACATCGTAAACAACATGATCATCCAGTATTTTTCCCAAATCAGCCCCTCCTTTGCACAGTGCGATCAAAACTTTCGTTTGCACTGTGCAAAATTAAAAATTCTTCCGCACAGTGCGAAAAACATCAAAAAAGATCCAAGATAAAAAATAAAACTCAAAACTTACAATACGGATGACCTCATTCGCCAAGTTCTCTGCGGGAAGATCACAATTACCCACTTGGATTCCAATATAATCTCTTCGGACAAAGTCTTTGAACAATGCGTAGCTATAAATGTTAATATTGGCTCCAACCAAGATGGACTGCACATCTTTTGTGCTAAGATTGCTTTGTCGACGATCCTTCACCTGAAAAAAGAAATTATTCGGATAAAAATTGATTTCTGTAAATTAGAGTAACCAACAATCGGCTGAAAGTCGTATTTTTGGTGATAGATCTTACAAAATTTTGCTTTAATCTAAATATTTACAAAATCATCGTTTGGTTACTGTAACAACCAAAGTTTTCCCAAAAATTTTCAAAACTCACCATTCTCGAGAAGAATTCTCTCAATTCCTGGCGGGCTTCATAATCAGCGCCTGAAGTGTAGAAATCATTTCCCTCATCCATGACAAAGTACTTAAGATTTTTGAATCCCAGTTTTATCACGGATTCTTTGTTGTTGACAAAGTGGTGGATCAATCTGCCATGGGTGACAAAGAGGATATCACAGCCGGTCTCGATCTCAGCTTGGGCCGATTTCATGTGCTGTTTGCCCACCGAGAAGGCGCATTTCACTCTAGATCCATAGACTGAAAAAAAGGAAATCATTTTTCGCATCGATCCATTTTTTTCTGCACTGTGCAGTCAATAACAAACCCCCAATTTTGGAACAGTTCAAAGACCGCATAACAGAGAATAAATTGCAGAGTGCAAATCGGCTTTTTCTTTCAGTGCACAGTGAAATCGACGCAGAAATTAAAAATGCACCGTGCAGTCAGCAAAGAATGTCGCTGCACAGTGCAGAGGCAAAATGGCACCCAATGGCCACAAATTTCTCCAAAATGCGTCCAAAAAAGGTAACAAATACCTTTAAATCATCAAAACAACTTACCATTGACATAGGTCTTTGTGTTTTCATACAATTGCATGGCCAATTCTCTGGTTGGGGCCAACACAACAGCATAAGGGTCAGTTTTATTGACCAAATGAGCCGAAACATATTGCTTTCTCTCATAAACTTCATCAATAATGGGGACCATAAAGGCCCAAGTCTTTCCATAACCCATGGGACTTCTGATCACAAAATCCGAGTCGGTGAATCGCTTGATAAACGGAATGGCGATCTGTTGAATGGGAGTCACCTCTTCAAACCCTAAGGCACCAAAAGCACCATCCGCTTTTTGAGACATTTTGAATTTTGTGTAATCGAAGCTTTGGACCTCCAGATTCCTCGAGAAAATCTCGATTTGTTCCGATTGTTTTTGAGCCATATGATGGTAATGCCCTCCGGGCTGGATAAAACGTTGTGTTCCGGCGAGTTCGCCGGACATTTTGTCGGGTACACGACCATTTTGATGGCGTCTCTGGCGATTTGGAAGCGCATCTTGAGGTCTTTCGGACGACTGTGGGCTGAAAATGGGATTTTTAGACGAGTTAAGAGCAAAAAGAGCATTTTTAAAAGCATAAAAAAGTAAATCTGTTAGGTCTTACTTTAACAAAACTGGTTTTCATTTTATTTCTATACCTAAAATTACCTTACTTTAGTCTAAAAGAAGCATAAAATTAATTTTTCGCATTCTAAAAGCGGAAATTTTAACGAACACGCCCGTATTTTACCAGATCGTTAGCTAAATGCAAAAAACAAAATGAAAAACTTTAAAACTGACCTTAAATAACTCGGACTGTCATCCAGCATCATATTTTCGACCTCATCTGTGACATATCCTTGATCATATGGGTTGTTCGGTTGGGGGACTGAAATCAAAACGATACAATTTTAGCTTCCATGAACTTACTTACCCATTTCGGCGTTGGACTGGGAAACGGTGAGCTAATTCTGAAAAATTAGAGGAAATTAGAGAAAAATTGAATTTTGGGTATTGTTTTAGTAGGAAACACACACATATTTTACAAAAAATATCATCGTATTTTAGTGAAAAAAGAGAAAAAAGTTAAATACTTTGAGATTTTTTGCACGGTGCAAAGAAATTGCAAAAAATCTCTGTTACAGCGTTCTGCACTGCGCGAAAGCGACAAAAAACATGCCACACAGTGCAAAATAACGCGCGAAACAAAGCAGAAAAATTGTTTCCGTAAATGCACCACGCCGTCGAGAAGAAGGCCGACAAGAATTTTTGCACAGTGCAGTCCAGTTTCTTGAGTCCGTTTTTCGCACAGTGCAATTAAAATAAATTTGACTGCACAGTGCGAAAAATTAAAAAGTGCAAAAATCACTATATTTTGTTGGGCAAATTATTTCCAACTCAAAACAAACCAGTTTTATCCGCTAATCTGACTGTTTACGTTCCCTCCAAGCTTCCGAAAAGCCAAAAATGTCGAAAAATTTCAAATTCTTACATTTTTAGATATCAAAATTGATATCAAATAGTTCATATCGGACATTCATAGCGAAAATACGATCCCCACAACGGAGAAAACAATTTTAAATATGCGCAAAAAGCGAAAACCTTATGATTTCGCGCGAATAAAATTGAGAGAAACACTTGACCCAAGTGCGTTAAGTCTTCCACTAAACTCCTAACGGGAAGAAAGGCGCACAATCAGTTGAAATTGGACTTGTGAGGCGTTAAAAACAGAAGCGAAACGTTAAATTAAAATGGAAATAAAAAAATCAAATCAAATAAATAAAAGCTGGACTGGTTTGTGTGGAAAAAGTGATTTGTTGATAAGATACGAGGGGCGGATTGTACTTTTATCTAATCATCAGGTGGGAAACGTGAAGTTGGAATGTGGTGTAGATAAAGTGGACGATAGAGACATCAAATAAAAAAAGGGAAGCAATTTGTTCGTAAATTGCACAGTGCAGGAACTTCAGTGAAATTGTAATTTTCGCACCGTGCAATCGCCACTTCCTCATTTACCGTTGCACTGTGCAATCGGCCCATTTTGTTTGTTTGCACTGTGCACTGACCCAAAAACGTAAAAAATTGGCACAGTGCGGACTTTTTCATTTCGTTCTGCACTGTGCAACCAATAATTTTTTCTGTTTGCACTGTGCTATCAAAAAAATTGCAAGTCTTTGCACAGTGCTCGTCCTTTTGACTTGTTATCGCACTGTGCGGAATAAAAAATATTTTGGTGTGTTTGCACTGTGCAGTCAACTAAAAAATCAATAAAATTTGCACTGTGCGAGAAAAATAAAAAAATAATAAATGATATCAAAAAGAAATGCAAATGGCCTGTAAAATCATTGGATTTTTATTACATATGATGAGTCGTGAAAGACCTCCCAATAAAACTTAATAAAGCTTATTATTGACACAGTAAACAAGCCAAAACCGTCTCAAAAAATCAACAAAAGATGTGAGAACAAAATCTTTCTATTGCATATGTGCATTGATCCGTAGAGACGGTCTTGGCCTGAAATGCAGACATCTACGCGGCAGACGCGTCGGCAATTTCTGTTGCGCTGAAAAGGAGGGGGAATTAACTTTGAGCTATCCATTCTTCGGAGGAACATGAACTGACGAAATGATTAATAATCATTTTGATAACCGTCGCTTTCAAAAAGTGCAAAAGCGATGAAAAAAATTGAGCAAAGGCATCTATCTATCTTTAATTTTGGAAAAGGGGCGGGGCTTATATAAAAATACCTCATTTGACGGGTAATATCAGAAAATTGTTTTGCTGCAAAAAGAAAAATAAAATCGAAATTTTAACCTGCCAGTACAGCTTCTTTTGAATTGCGCTTTTAAAGGCGTGTGAAACGAAATGTCAAAAAATTTTTTTTTATGTACTGCAGCGAAAACAAAGGCGGCAGAGTTACAAACAGTAAAATAATTATTAGAAAGCATGTAGACTGTCATTTTTGCCGTTGTTAGTGGTACAGTAGACGAAGAAACTTTTTGGACATTTGGTTTCCACGCCGTAAACAGCGCGATTCAAAAGTAGCTGTACTATCCCTTTAAAGCAATGACTGCCAGCCAAAGATGACTAACAACAAGGTGTTCAATCATGAGGTCCTTGGCCGATCTTTTCGTCTGCAAATTCCAAACAATGTATATTCAGAAAAACGAGTCAGAATTGACCTTTGTACTGTGCAAAAAAATAGATTGGCTTTTGCACGGTGCAAAGAAAAGTTTTCAAAAATATTTTTTTACATTGTTCTCCAAAATTGTACAGAAAAAATTGCACTGTGCGAAAACTCCAATTTAATATTGCACCGTGCAAAGCAAAGTTTTTGAAAAATGTTTTGTTGCACTGTGCGGGGAGTCGTCAAAATTTGCACAGTGCAAAATTCTAAAAAAAATTTGCACCGTGCAACCATAAAATTTGAAAATCTTAAAAAAAAACAATGCAAAGTTTGAAAAGGAGTCAGAAATTGTCGCATAAACCCGTGACCGGATCTATTGTCTGCCCAAATGGGAGGTTTTTTGACCGATTTGAATACAGAAATCTTTGATTTGAATACAGAAACCTTTGATTTGAATACAGAAATCTTTGAATGCGGCAATAAAATGTCCGATTTAGGATTTTCTTTTGATTTTGGATCCTTTTTCTGATTGAGGCATAATTTACTGTGTCAACAACGTAAAACTAATGAATTCACTACAGTACCGTATAAATTTCTTGGGCGCCATTCATTGCATTCGAGATAATCCAGAATTTTGAGGAGCTATAACAAAAATTATACGCGCTGGATAGGATTATTATAGCCTATCGAGGAGGTAAGATGATACCATCGCGAGGAAATGATGGGTTCTTTTGTAAAGGGATTAGATTATTGTGTTGCGCAATGCCACTCGAATTTGGCGTGGGAAATGTGCAAAGTTCGATGCACGTCATGTCGAAAAAGCAAGAGGGAGGGAACTGTTTAAGGTGGCATTTTGTAATATCGGATTGAGAAAAGGAACCTTGCAAAGACAGAAGAAAGAACAATAATGACGAATCCAATATTTGGCAAAATTCGTTTTCTCAATCCGATATTACAATACTAACCGATGTGGGACTGTACAGTAATGCAAAAGGGGTAAAAGAAAGAGTTTACGTAAGAGAACAAATATAAAATAAATAAAACAAGGGAAGCTTCCTCGACTGAGTCGAGGACGGGGTCTGTATAGGGCCTCGCGTCTTGCGAAAGCCCTAGTTTTTATAAGCTGGTTCCATTAATCCTCCGATGGTTCTCCGATAGTCCCATCAATCCTTGTCTTCCACAAATCCAGGCAGGTTTGCAAGTGTTGCAAAATACTGGATTCATCATTCTTCTTCTGTCTTCCGGGAAATCTTTGGACGAAAAGCCAATTTGAAAAGTTCCCTTCTCAATTTGACTCAAATCTTGGCTCGCGCTTTGCAGGAGGTGCATTTTATTCGTACACCAAAATTCGAATAAACTTGGCGAGTTTTCACTTGAAAATCTCGGTTGTTTCTGCAAAGCGCGATCTTGGATCTCCCTGATCCTAAAAAAATCCTATCGAACAATAAGTTTGGGCCTATCAAAATACGAACATCGCACCATACAATAATATTTTTAGCAAAAAAACGATCAAAAACCAAGAAAATCGACAAAGACACAGTGCTAATTTCCGTAAAAGGGCATGCTGGAAATTTCGCCAAGGTCCGATTTCAACCTCAAAAAAAAAGATTTTTTTTGTTTATCCGGGTACCCATGCAAAGCGAAAAATTAATGGGCTTGAACGACGGATAAGATCGAAGACTGGCGACAATTTCATTTGAATACAAAGACGATGCACGTCATATTGAAAAAAACAAGAGGAAGGGAACTGTTCAAGTTGGCATTTCGTCATAAATTTGTGATCCGAGAAATGTTTTTTGACCGATTTCTTGTCCAATTTGGTAAAAACACAGGTCTTTTTGACAAAGTTTACCATTTTCAAGCTATATGGGTTCTTTTTCAGACTTGTTTTGACCGGTAATACATAGCGGGAAAATTTTAAAATAATTTTCCCGATAAATCTTTGGACGAAAAGCCAATTTGAAGAGTTCCCTTCTCAATTTGACGGCGATGCTAATGCGAGACTACAAAGACCTTCTTCACCAGTTACTCAGTCAAAATTTGCATAAGTCTTTTGAATAATTAACAAAGACGCCAATTTTCATGCGCATAAATAAAATTTTTAGTAAACATACGCCCTTCCGAATGTGCATTGACATTCGGAATTGTGGACCAGGCTTATTGGAAGCATACTGTGCAGATTCAGACTTTTGTCCGACCCGTATATATCTTTTTTAAAAGCATGTGCAAACCTCAAGATTTTTTTGTAAAATTAGATATCATGTAGCATATTGCATTCAGACTTTTGGCCGTATTTGAATTTTTGTCAAGTTTGAAAAATGAATTCAAAATATTTACTACTCCAAAAATTATCAAAAAAGGAGTATGTATTATAATAAAATGTGCATAAAAAATGGCGAGAAAATATGTTTAAAGTTACAGGCCCACAGCAAAATTTTATAATACTTATTATATTAGTGTTTGAAAGAGTTTTCAAAACTAAAAGTTCAAGATCAAGTTTTCTTACCACTTGATTTAAACCACTTGATCAAGTCAGATTAGACATGGCTCCCGGGCCGGCCCAAAGCAAATTTGAAACGGCCCGACAGAGAATTGGCCCATAATAACTAAAATTATGGGGCTGGAAGCGAAAATTGGGATAGAAAACAAAAGTAAGTTGTCGCAACCGCATCATACTGGCAGAGAAATCGTACACGACTATCTACGACCATGTTCAAAAGGTTTACAACATTTTTCTAAATTTTTTTCATCCTATCTTAGTTATGTTATATCAGACTTGATGTCTACCGGCCGGCCCGGCCCATGTCTAGACCAGATTGAGTTTTTGTTCGCAGTAATGGAGCGCACCAACCGTCTTTGTTTGCAACGATCGGCCAATTGTTCTCTTTTTTTGGCCACATTGCGATTTAAATCGGGCTCGGTAATTAATTAGTCTTCCTTCTCTCGCTGCTCACAATTGGTCCTTTGATCTCATCACTTTTTGTGCAGCGATGACGTAAATCAACTACAAATGAGCCCAAAAGTTTGAACGGTATTTGAATTTTGGCGGGGATACCCAAATGTGGCCTTGAATTTGTATCAAGCTTGGCGCAGATTAAGTAAAATTGAATTTTTGAGATAATACTTTCTTACCATTGGCGGGCCGGGCCCGGATTTTCGGCCCGGCCCGGTAAATTGAGTTTACAAGCGATAGGAAAAAATTGTAGCGGAAAAATGGAAGAGGTGCTCGTTGATTTAGTAGTCGTTTTTATAATGTGAAGAAAATTTTAGGGGCTTTAGCGATTTTAGGGGCTTTAGCGAATATCCTAATCGTCGCGCCTTGAAATCGCTCATCATTTGGTGCGCGACTGCACAAATTTTGCCATTTTTTGTTGTTATAATATTTTTCCGACAGACTGATGATACTCAAATAGAATAGGCTCGGGTAGCAAAAGTTCCGGCATGAGAGCCACCTTATATAGATACTCAATTGGTTAAAAAAATTTCATTTTTTCACCAGTGTCTGCATTTTGTTTCTGAAGCTGTGGACAGTCCAATTAAAAAGCCATTTTATTGATAATTTAAAATGAAGCACAACAAAAAACCGTCTGTAATTCCAGTGCACAGTAAAAAACGTTGAAGAGTGATTTGTTGGACTAATTTAAAGGGCCAGAACAGCTATAATACTTTTGAATTGCGCGTTACGGCGTGTGAAACGAAATGCCAAAAAAGTTTTTTTATGTCGTGCAGCGAAAAGAAAGACGGCAGAGTTACAAACAGTTAAATTATTACTAGTAAACACGTAGAATGTCACCATTATGTGTTTTTGTTGTTATTGGTACACCGAAGAAACGTTTTGGACATTTTGTTTCTTCGCCGTTAAAAAGCGCGATTCAAAAGTATCTGTTCTGACCCTTTAATTAACTGGTTTATAGTTTATATAGCTTCAAAAATGGCGCTTGACCTTTACACATCTTGGCTAGCTAGGACAAAGGCCATGGTGCCAATGACAAAAGCTGGGAATTCGGCGACAGGAAGATAAATAGTAATTGTCAAGGACAGAGAGACCGATTCCAAGGAGAGAAAGAACCGAACGTGGACAGAGATCCGGATGTCCTGGAAATGGTTGCTGATTTCCTGAAGGAAGCGCCTCTGACGCTTTCTTCTGCATTATTACAGTCATAAAGAGCTCTGACGTGGGATGTGCGAGAGCGTGGAATCCGGTGGGGCCGAGAACCCACATCTAAAGCATTTGTGCCCCTTTATGAGACAGCAACATTATGGGAGCCAACTATCTAAAAGCTACAAGAAGAAAAAGTTTTTTAGCACTGTGCAGTCGAAAAATGAGAATTTATTGCAAATGTGCACTGTGCAAAGGGTCAAAATTCGAAAAAGTTGGAGTGTTATAAAAGAAAACTGCACGGTGCAGCCCATTTTTTGCACAGTGCGCGATTTTAAATTTTTTGCACTGTGCAAGTTATACCCAAAAAAATCGCTGCACTGTGCAATAAACTCCGCAAGGAAAACCAAATTGCACAGTTGCAAAAAGATATAAGGGTGCACAGTGAAAAATCGACATTGCAATGCACACTGGAAATAAAGATTTTTGCTTTTGCACAGTGCAAAATTCAAAAAACTTTCCATTATGTATAATTTCATAACACCGATTTCAAAATTCACCATGTGTAACTGTAATGGTCAACAGACAAATTGTAACCCTCAAATGTTGAAAGTAATTGTAGATTACAAGTCAGAACTTCTCATTGTACCAAGCCGTGTCGAGCGGCCATTTTTTATTCGAATAAATTTTTGGGGGATTTAGTGAACTGCGTAATGTTGTTACTACTTTTTCAAATTTTTTAACCAATAATTTTTGGTTTTGATAAAAAAAAATGACTGCACAGTGCGGAGAAACTTGAGCTTGTGCATTAAAAAAATTTCAATATTCGATTTCTCGGAAATCAAAATGATTTCTTGACTTTTGACTACCCAGATTTATCATCGCTAGCTATGAGCCTTAACGATTACTCATAAAGGTTTACTGCTTTTCGCCGCTAATTGTGAAAAGTCGGTATAAAAGTGCAATTTTTTGTCAAGAAAGTATTGTTAAAATAGGTTAGGTGGAAGGAAGAGGTCTTAATTGGATGTAAAATTTAATAGGAAGTAGTCTTTGGTCCGGGGTTTGTCGGACAGTGCGAGAAATTAAAGTTTTTTTGAAAGTTTACGTTTGACTGCACTGTGCGCATTTTGGAAAAAGTTGATTTGCACAGTGCAATGGAAAGAGAAATGAAATTTGATTGCACAGTGCAAAATTTAGGGAATTCTGGGAAAAGAAAAAAGTTTTGCACTGTGCATTCCTCAAATTTGTAGCGAAAAAGGATCGCTTAAGTTTTTTTGCACTGTGCAATGAAAATTTTTTATCCTGCACGGTGCGATCTCAAAAATGACTCTGTGCAAGTTCAACTGATCAATTTGTTCCTTTGCACGGTGCAACCCCTTTTTACTTCTTAAATTTTTTGCACCGTGCAAGGACGAACATACGAGTCCAAAATTCGTATCATTCCATAAGCGGTTTAGGGATGCGATTAGTCAGGAATGGTAGGCAATTCATCTAAAATCTCAGAGAGGCGGTTAATCTTGTAATAGTGCGTCTTGGCTTCCACAAACATTACTTTCATTTTTTGCGCTGCACAGTGCAAAGAACGTTTTTTCAGAGTATTGGATAATAATGCTCGTTTTTTATACCACTCTTTACAACCTCTACAATTATTTTAAACTGTCATGGACTACTGTAATTACTGCAATATTCAAAAAATTATCCAAGTCAGGGCGCGGGCTGCACAAATTTGTAATAATTTTGCGTTTTTCTGATTTTTCACTGAATTTCAATCTACCGTATTTTACAATTTAGCGTATAAAAACAACTTTTCAAGTTCACAAGCAAATTGTAAAAGTCAGGGCGCGGCTTGCGCAAAATTTTTGTAGGATTCTTTCGTTTTCCGTCTTTTCTCGATTTTTAGAGTAAAACGGAAGAAAGTATGTTGGATTACGGTGATTTCTGCAACAATATTGAAGTAACTACACTGTCAAACGCTAGGGCGGCAGTTTGCCCCAAAGTTTGGCAACATCGGTGTTTTACTCGAATTTCTAGCTAATTTATTATCTAAAACAACATAAACTCGGTTGACTACTGTGTTTTCTGCTAGATTTTGGAAGATACTGTACTTTTTTATTATCTAGGCCGCAGCTCGTCCCGAAATGTCCAAAAATTTTTTGTTTTCTCCCCAGTTTTATTTCATTTTCGACCTAAAACAATATAAAAATTTCCGACTACTGTACTTTCTCCAGCTGTATCTTATGCAATCCGAAAGCGCGCCGCTCGTCAGCTTGCTCAGCCCGCTTCCTTCTCCGTAAATATTCACTTTATTCCACCTGCGACAAGAGGGTGTTGAAGCCAAAAAAAAGAGAGGAAAGGGCAGCGAAAAAAGAATAAAACCGAACGCTGTCCAATGTTTTTTCGGTCGCTTTCCTGCTCTCTCTGTCCCCCCTTCATCCAAAATAACCCCAAACATTTGCCCCCACCACGCCGCACTCATCTTCTTGCACTTGTCTATCTCTGCCGGCGGTGGGTTTCCCCCAACTTTTTCACGTTTTTTGTTACAATTCCCGGTGGTTTGGCAGGTCCTCGAACCGGAACCATCGGAATGGACCGATTTTAGTTGTGGGTTTACAGTTTTTCGCCGATTCCCGATATTGTACTAGGTATCAAAGGAGAAACCCGGCTGGAAATCGGAGAAAGGGGAGAAGCCAAATCCCCGGAGGAAAATGTAATGTCAGTTAGGACTTTGTTGTTCTATTTAAACATTAATTGGCTCAGTTTGCAAGCAAATTATCTAGCTTTGGGCTGGTATTATTTTTGTGTATTCAGATGGATGTTTTTATATTTGTTTTCTTAATTTCTGCGGTCTGAAGGCTTATTATCATCCCTTAGGCCATATCCACCGGAATCCACAGCTATAACATGTAAAATTACTTTTTTCCGACAATTTCCGATATTGTACTAGGTATCAGATTGAAAAATGGCGAAAAATAGAGAAACCAAATCCCCAGAGAGCGGTATGATGTTATTTCGGAATTTTCTGTCCCACTTACTCACCCATTAGCCCAGTTAGCCACCAATTTATCTATTTGTGAGCTGATATTATCCTTGTAGTTGTAGATGGAAAAGTTTGATAAAACCAACGGGTCTTTCATATTTTTTGACCTTTGTTTGTCAACCTGACTTCCTTTTCTCTGTTCGAGAGGAGTTTGTGTTCCGCTTTCCACGGAATTCAATTTTTCGGATTCTAGGTAATAAAATATCCATCTTCAAAATTCGTATCAATTCTATTTATAATTGGACGAAGATTGTTTGAAGTGGTCTCTAACGAAGTTATCTAGGTGTGCTTTTCGTGTTTGCATGAATTTTTACGGCTTCTATTTTCGGGAGTATTATACGTGGTTAAATTGTATCAATGTGGGTTTAAACAGGTGGAAAAACTACTGTATTGGATGTAAAGAGGCACGTTGGATTATTATTGACAAATTTTTTCGTTAAATCTTTGGTCGACATCAAAGTATTTTGATTTTGGCGCAAAAATTATATTATCCATGGGAAAAGTTGACCCCAGTTTCGGTTTTTGCTGGAAAACATGTTGAGTATAGTGTTTACTGCCGAAGTAGTGGCATTGAAAATGTTTTGGTTGGGTTTTGAGAAAATTTTTATGTTATCCATGGCGAATTTCATATCAAAATACAATATTGGGAAGACAGCGAGTAGGCGTATTTGTATCGTGACCCCATTGGTCGAATAAGCTCTTTAGACACTCGCTTTTCCCATTTTTTCCCTCACAACACGCTTGGGTTATAATCTGTAATTAACTTTACGTCCGCTAAACCATGTTTTCCACTTGTCCAATCTCCCCTTTTTATTTTTAGTACTTCTCGCGGCCCTCATAGCCTAAGGGCGTTTGCATTTTTTAGTCGCATTTCCAATTTTTTACAGCCATTTTTTTGTAGTAAAACAGGTGAATTCTCTGCCTACGACAATATAATTTTTGACCTTTTGATTGGAGAATTGTTGATTCACAGAATCCTTAGCTCGTATGGAGGGTAAAAATGAAATGTTCATCTGGAAATTGGTGCATTAATTAGGTTGTACACGATTTTTGGTGTTTTATTACCTAAAACAATGTTTACGGCGAGCAAATCGGACATTTCGTGTTAGTTGGCATTGGAATTTCGCTTTTCTATATGTTTTCACGTCTAATCGTCCATCGGAAAAGCAATGGACGGGGGTGTTTTGAGCCCAAATGTCTGGGAAAAGCGATAAAATGTTTTGGTTTCTATTAATAAATTCGGAGAAAATGAAGTCTAATGGCTAAAATAAGAGCCGAATGAGTTTTGTACCTCTCAACTAGTTAGCGGGTTGAAATTGAATTTTTTTTTGTTATTTAGGCACTTTAAAGCGATTTTTCGATATTGTACATGATCCAATTTGAGTTAATTCCTATGATTTGCTGTAAAATAGCTTATGGGCTATGATGAAGCTAAAAATTTGGTTTTCAGCGATTTGGGTTCTCTAGAGCGCCAGCAAAAAGTCTTCAGACCCTCTACTACAACATCCCAAATTAAATCCATTCTCGACGGAAGCGATGGAAGATCGAGAAGAACCCAATCCTCATCCCAATCTTCAACCAGTGTATCCGGTCTACCAACTGGGCACTGACCATATGGGACAACAAGTTTTCTATGGAGTTCAACTCGGAAATGAACAAATGTTTGCTCCCGGAGAAATTTATCAGGTAATTTTTAATTTGGTTATTGAATTTTAGGTTTCTAGACGACTAATGGGCTGAGTTGTGGTGAAGGTATTGTAATTAGACTTTTTTGCACAGCATAAGGCGCTTTAAAAAGATTTTTGGGTTTGCACAGTGCGGAATTCAGAAAATTTTAATTATGCACCTTGCAGATGGGAGTTTTGGAAAATTGATGGAACAAGAATTTGCAACAGAGCCGTGCTTTAGCAGTGCAAAAAGTTTCGTGGTATTTTTTGGATACTGAACGGTGTAAAAATCAAAATTCAGATTGTCCGCACTGTGCAGATTGAAATTTTAGAAATTTGAAATATGAAAGGCCCCAAGATGGATGTTTAAAAATGAAATTGAAAGTTTTAGAACGCCGGCAACTTCCAGCAGATCCAGCCCCAATTTTATAGTCCGGCTTCGGCTCCGGACGGCACCCAATTTGTCCAACAACCTCATTTTGTGAATCAGATTTCACCCCAAGTCCAACAAGGACAAGAACAACAGCTGATGAACATGTATGGAATGCAAAATCAGTTCCGTCAGCGGCAATTTTATCAGCCACAACAGATGCAGGGACAGGTTAATTACGCCCAACCGGTGTATAGTCAAGTTGTGGAAAATAGCGGAAGTGGTAAGGATTTTTTATTTGTTTTTTTTGTTTTAGAGGTTTGTAGAGAATGTAAGTGAAAGATGTTACTGTAATTCACATTAAATTGGTGGAAATTTCGATTAAATTTGACGTTTATAGAAGTTTTGCACCGTACGAGGTTTATTTTGGCCAAATCTGATGGATTTTCTTTTGAAGTTGCTTTTGAAATAGTTGCTGAGATCGTGTCGTGACGTCATAATGCTTTACCGAACTGATTTTTATTGTATACGAAAAATTTTGGTTATTCGCACTGTGCGATACGACCATTTTTTTGCAGTTACGATAGAGTTTAAAAATTTTTTCAGTGCATAAGTACATTTCAATGATTGAGAATGACGTATTTACGTTTTTATATTATCGTTGACAAATTTTAGCCACAAGAACTTACTTTCTTTTGGCCAAGCGAGATTTTTTGTTTTGAACTGTGCTGTTTTCGAATTTTGAATTTGAATTTGACGAATTTCAGAACCAAGATCAGTCTCAGCATTGTTTGACAACTCTTCGGAAAATTACACTGCCAATTGGGTCTCCTCGACTTCCTCAATTCCACCAGAACAAAAGGTTCCGCCGGAAGGAACAGAGGATATTGAACCCAACGATTTTGGGGTACTGGGTAGGAAATTGATATTTTTGACAATTCACATGGCTGTATATGGTATTTGGTAGATTTGAGCGGGATTTGATCTAATGCCTGGGGCAATTTTTTTTAGCTTTTATCCATTTTTCGAATGTTTTGATGATTTTTTGCGAAAATATTTAAAATGTAAAAATTTTTTATGAAGCTTTGCAATTTTAGCTCTAAATATTATTTTCGGGTTGTAAGGAATATAAGGAAAGGATTCTATATTACCAGAAATTTTGGGAAAAGTTGATCTTTTCACATAATTTTGCCCATTATAGCCTCCAACAAGATCTCATCGCCAACCGATCCCAAGACAATATGAACAGACGGATGGAATGATGGCGGGCACTTCGGCCACCTCTGGAGGCTTTGTCGCATCTTCGCCGCCAATTCAGAACCATAGAGTCCAGAAATTGGAGGTTCAAGTTGGTCAGATCAGCCTGAATGAACAGCCAAGAACGGTAGGATTTTTGATGTTATTGGTGGTTCGGATAGTAGTATAAGGATGTGGTAGTATCTATGACGCATATTTGAGCAAGGTCTCAGGTATTCTTGGTAGTTTTTTGACAAATTTGTGCAATCTTTTCTATTACACTTGATGACAAAGCGATTTTTTGTTTAATTTTAGTTTTAAACTCATTTTAAATGGCGTCAATTTGAAGAATATGATGTTTCTGGTATTAAAAATTAAATGCTGACATCTTACACTTGGTTATTCATGATTTATATTGCACTTGACATTAATATGGAAAATTTGATTTTTAACTATAATTTCAATGTGAAACTAACTTAATTAGATATAACATTATAAGAACGAGAGAACCTTTACTATTTGCAGCCAATTTCAGGCTTTGTGTATTGTTTTATACATCGATTTCGATCACTTTCATCTAAAGTAATATCAAGTTCAATATAGAAAAAGAGACCAAATACGCTCTGACCTGTAAAAAGCTGTCCGGAAAGCCGGAAAAAAGTTTTATTCATCAATTCCCTTTTGCAGAATTCCCCACCGTCTCTATTGTTTTGACTCGCCGCAAAAATTGTTTTCAGATCAAGATTAGATACGAATTTTTGAGATTATTACACAACTTTGGGGATGGAAAGAACAGGAATGCCCAGTATAAAGTTTGGACAGTGATTTGGGAGCTTGTAAAAAAAGCCCATGTAACTTGCACTACTTTTTAATTTTCTTTTAATTCTTGTGTTAAAAAGTTTAAAACACTTGAAAATGGGGCGGTATATTGCCCAGAAACAATTTGTCTAACGTATTTTTGTGGAGGATGTAAAGTACCGTCTGTGTTTTTTCAAATTTTTGGATTTTGGGAGATTTTAAAAAAAAAATTTGGATACCACAAAGAAAACTTTAATTTATCGGAAAAAGCTTTAAAATCATTGTAAATGGTAAAATACCCTGAAAATAACGCTTATTAATTTCCGTTATCTGTCTCCCATTTTTTACCTAGAGAAACAAGATCAAACAAAGTATGTTTGGAGGTTTTTGTTATTTTTACCCAAAAGTTGTTGCATAAAACCACTATTTTTTGTGTGTTCACGGAATACGAGGGTTGAATAGCGAATAATAAGAGGGTTGTGGACTTAGAACTTGTTTTTTCTGCCGTTTCTCTTTATGTTATCCATGGAGAAGGCGGTGATTTGAAATTTCAGAGAAAAGGATGTTTTGATGTAAGAGTAAGGAGGTGGTAAGGGTTGAAAATGATTTCTAATACTTTGGAAAATTTTTTATTAAATTTTTTTGGGTAAAATGGGTTGTTTCAGCTAGAATTTTGGATTTTTCAAAGTAACATGTCCGAAAATCCGTGACGTTTCCAAAAATTTTTATATTTTGGTCATTTATTGGATTATAGAGTGGAGAATAGAAGATTTGCTTTTAAATTTTTTGATTCCCAAAATTTCAAATTTTTGGTCGTAAATGGAATGCTAAGGTGAATAAAGCTGTTTAGCTCATACCTGAGACCTTAACAGCAAATTATCGGAATGGAGCCGCTAATTTAGCTTGTAGAGCTTGAAAAGCAAGGATTTCTTTTAAAATTTTTAATTTTCCCTCAATGTTTGTCTATTTTTCGACTTTGTTGGCGCTTCTCTCGAAGTTATTCAAAGAACATGCAAAAGCAATGGTTTCCCCATGCCTCCTCCACGCACCAGAAAAGCCCATCCACTTGCGCCTGCGGCCTCTCGACGGAATAATTGGAATGATCGTTGAGGGAAAGCAAATCCGCGGCCAAAAGCCCGCAAAAAAGGCGACGAAGGAAGGGGAAAAGGGAACAGAAGGCGAAAAGAGCGCGTCTTTTCATCGCTGGCCAGGTCCCCCCTTCTCCTCACTCACTTAGCCCTCACAAAGCCTCCTCCCGAATTTTTCTCCGCAAAAAATTCGCTTATTTATTTGCATGGCCAAGTCCCAATTGCTCCCATTTTTTCAACGAAATGAAAGAAAATTTTGGCTTCAAGCCTCATGAATGGAAATTTTATGTTGTTGAGGACGCAAAGAAGGCATTTATGGGAAATATTTGGGAGGAACATGGAATTGGGATATGTTTTGGACAAATTTTTTTGGAGAATTTTTGTATAAATGGAGAAAATTTTGAATTTTGTTGGGAATTTTGGAATTTTTAGGGATGTTTTGCATTGAGGACGGCGCCAGGAGAAAATTTCCTCGAGCGGAATTAAGGAGGAACCGTATTTTAGGGATTTTAAGGAGGTTTCGGGATTTTTGTGCAGTTTTAGTGGGAATTTTGAGAAAAAATGCCCGAAAATGAATTGAAGTGTGGGAAAGCAGGCAGTAAATATTAAATTTATACTGCTTATGGCTAAGGGAAGTAGTAATATAGAGTTTTGTCAATGAAAAATTTTGGTGTTTGAATTCTTTCAAAAAATTTTTTTATTTTTTTCGTTGATTTTTTGGAATAAATTTGCATACTAAGTGCTTTCACGCCTATCTGAGTAATATTTTCTGCCATTTACCGCAATTTTTTCTATCTGAAACGGGATTTTACTTTTTTTAAGGTAATAATCCGCTATTTTTCCCTGAAATAAGGTAATTACTCCCCAAATCTAATATTTCTTTTGTCTAATCGAATATTAGATTATTTGTAGATAATTGGTAACGCTAATCTCGGAGTGTTTCTTGGAAAATTTTAGTTTTTTCAAATTTTGTTGACGGAAATTGAAAATTACCTTTTTTTCTTTTTTGGATGTTAATAGGTAAAAAACAGCATGATTTGTTGACTCACGGTCCAATGAACATACGTGAATTTGTTTTACCTCTAGTTTTTTTAAATTTCAGCTGATTTTTTGCGAAATTTGAGGGAAATTGCGGGGTTTTTGTTTTTGTAGAGATTTTTTGTTAAATACGAGGTTGCTTGATGCCTGTCGGTTGTGAAATTTGTGGTAAAAGTCTTTTTCGGCGTTTGTCCGAGGGATTTTGGAAAATTTCATTTATTTTATGGGGTTTTCACCTAAATTAATGTTATTTGAACGTTTTTTAGTTTCCTTGAAAACAGACTGATAATTGAATGGTTGTTTCTGTCTCTGCCCTAAAACACATTGTATTTCAAAAGTCTCTGCTCAAATTGTGCTTTATTTTACCATAGTAACCGATTTTGCATATTGTTTTAGGTATAAATTGAGAAAATTCGGAGAAAAACTATGTGTAGGGTAAAGTCCGCGTCTAAAAGAATTTCTACATTAAGAAGCTCAACCAGTGCACAATGTAAAGATGTTTTCTCTCCTTTCTTCGAAGAATTTTCGGCTGAAATCCCCGTTTTTAACATGATTTACAACGTCAGACGTCGGTTTCCGCGGGAAATGTATTAATTTTTAGCTTGAGGTCTTGTTTACAGCTCTGAGATTGTATTGAATATTAAAAAGGAGTGTTGGGTACTCGAGAATTTTCCAAAAGCATCAATCTTGTCTAGTGTAATATAATTAGTTTGAGGGGTTTGATAAATTTTTGTTGAAAATGGCTCTGTGATGCCGTGGAATGAAGTAAATTTGATTATAGACCGGATTTTAGCACTTTATAGCGGTTGTTAACACCAGATTTCCCCAGAAAACAGTAATTTATGGCTATGGAAAGGTAATAATGGTCTTGCTGTTCATACCTCCTACTAGCAAATCCATTGTTGGGCATGTCGGGTGCGTTGAGGTTACCCCTTTCCACTTGTTTTCTTCTGACGCTTACACTTGAACGATAATTATGAATAATGTCATGGATAATATATTTTTTGGGAAAAACTTTCGAAAGGATCATTGAAAAGTGTTGTTGAAGAGAGAATAATCTTAAAATATGAAGTTTGAAGTTGGGTTCGGAATTTGGTTTCACGTGTTTTGGGGGAAATAACGGAAATTGTTCATGGATAATATAATTTTGGCGAAAAGGATTGTTTTGTGGTGTGGAAACAATGAATTTGGTTGGGAATGGACAATAATAAGGTCGGAAGGAAATTAACGTTTGAATTTGTTGATTTTTTATAGAAAATAGCAAAAAGTTGTCAAGTGTAATATATCCTTTGTTAAAAAACTGCGATTTTCGGTCGAAAAATTTTATAATTGCGTGGTAAAATACGCGAAGTGAGCTTCATCACTTTTTAGAAACTATATTTTATATTTTCAGAACGTCTACACCCAGCAAACCTACTTGGCCTACCAACAACAGCCTCCTCAGGCCTTCTCCGCCCCTCAAAAAGACCCCGAGCTGGTCCGCGCGAACATGGCTGCCGCTTCGATGGTCGCCAACCCCGTTCCCATGCCCGACCCACCTATTCGGACATGGTGAAGCGGGGCGCCCCACCGTCACAACACGTTCAAGTCCATATCACCAGAAAAGAGCCAAAGATCAGGTAGAGTCCTGCCACCGAGTTGAATGTGATTCGAGTTTTAGGCCAAAGCAGCGACCGCTCTCCACAATGATCGCAGCAAAGGCAAAATTCCGCAAAGAAGGTAGGCGGTTTTTGGGTTTTTGATATTATACTTGATGGGGCTAGTGTAACATAAAACTAGTGGATATCTTGATGAAAATTTGAGGTTTTTGATTGATGTTTCAATGAGAAAAAGTTTAGGGGGACGTTTTACATTTAGAGAGTCAAATTTTGCTTAGCCTCGGGCGCAGCTCGAAGGTGACATTTTATACGATAAAAGATATTTTGATCAAAATAGAAGAAATGTCGGACTTTCGACAGAATAGTAACGTAAAAGAAAGTGTAATGTAGTAAAATTCTGGTAATTAGTCAGTGGTTGGTCAAATTAAAATGAGTTTTTTATAATTTGATATTATTTTAGCCAAAATGGCGACCGTTCGATCCCTGGAAGAGGCTCGGCGAATGGAGATAGTGAGGTAAGTGCCATTATTGAAGTTTTGAAGCGGTATTTTGAACGAGACTTATCCGTTGTTTTTGAGATTTTTCAAAAGTCCAAATTTTTTAATTTTTTCCGTTTTGTAGCGCCGCAGGGTCCCCGGCTCCTCTGAATCTCAACAGAACCCACCAAGACCATCGGTATCCGCTCAGAATTCCGTACGGACTCAAAGAAACGGACCTCAGCCCTCAACGGCCCCGCAAATCCCCAAACTTTCGACGGAAATTATCATTCGCCCAACGGCCAAAAACCGTTCAACCCCAACAGAAGTTATCCCGCTCCCTCGGCGCAGCCAGCACAGTATAATTGGCCAAGGACCGCGTCCCGGACCTCCACACAGCCAACAAGTGTAAGATTTTTTTCCATTTTTGTCAAGTATAATATAATTTTGGAAAAATTTCGGATTTATGTATGATTTGATGATCGTCAATTTCAGTCTCGAAGCGTACCTCCGAACAGCACCGAAACGCTCCACTTTGACCTCACCCAAGCCCAAAACTGCCCCAACAACAACATTTCAACCGACCCGCTCCTTCTCATCAGATCCCATTCCCTCAGACCTTCAGTGTCCCTCCGCCCAATCAGCAACGCCTTATTCTGAACCAACCTCCACCAGGATGCGCCATGCCGGCAGGTAAGCCCTAAATGTTTGATATAGAATCGAACTTTGGACTTGTCGAGCTGCGCCTTAGGATAGGTAAAAATTGAGGGTTTTACCTTTTTTGTCGCACTTGATGACTAAGGAAGCTGCATGTGGAATTATAGGCGTGATTTTTTGATTGTTGGAAGTGCAATCGTTTGGCAGGCTGCGCCCAGGTGAAATTTTAATTTTTGAGATTTTGGGGATTTTTAGTGTTTGAAGTTGCAGGTTGGAGTAAAAAAGAAAAAAATGAATTATTTTTGACTGTATTTTGTTTATTTTTAGGTCCCCCAGGCGCCATCCCCCACCAAATGCCGTTCATCAATACCCAAATGGGTCTTTTCCGGCCCCCATTCCCACCCGCCATGCCCTATCAAGTCCCACTGCCCGGCAATCAGTTCTTCCCGCCAAACACGAGACCCCTCAGCCCGCAGAACGACTACTTCCGCGGCACTTGGCTGGATCAGGACCATCTTCCACATGATCAACTGATTGCCGAATTGACCTTGTTACACGCGGCGCATGCTCATAACAACACTGTCATGATGAATAAGAGCTGGGTAAGGAATTTGGAAGAATTCAGGGATGATTTGAGGGGTGTTTGGAGAGAGTTTAGCATTCTTCGAAAATTTTGTCTAGTATAATATTAATTTTTTTGTTGATTTGGATGAAAAAGTGAGTGAAATGCAGCGGATTTAGTGTAAAATTAAAGTTATAGGTGCTTAAA